>JZKD02S1996548.1:112937-190915 GCA_000966675.3 Picea glauca | reverse complement strand
AAATAAAATATATTTAAATCTCTTTAAGTAAAATTAAAATTGAATCAAAGTAAAAAGTGACTCACCTCATTTCAGATGTCCAAATGCTCAACCCTTTGAAAAAGCCAAAAAATAAACTACAGAGATTATTCTGGGTAAAAAATGTAAAAAACTACAGAGATTATTCACGTTCAAAACCCTAGATATATAATCTTAGAAATAAAATATCTCCTAAAAAATAAATAAGCAAATAAGTATTATTCTTGTTCAAAACCCTAGATATATAATCTTAGAAATAAAATATCTCCTTTAAAAAATCAAAATATTATTGGCGTTGAAAACCCTAGATATATAATCTTAGAAAAAAAAAAGTATTATCAAAACCGCAGAGATCTATTATGCTCATTCCAAACTATGAAAAAATATTAATTTCAAAACTGCAGAGAATTAGTATTCTCGTTCAAAACTGTAGAGAAATATTATTTCCGTTCAGAACCAAAAAGAAATATTATTCGCGTTCAAAACCGCGGAGAAATATTATTTCCGTTCAAAACCACATAGAAATATTATTCCTATTCAAAACCGGAAAGAAATATTTGGAATTATTTATAATACATTTTAATTAAAGATGTTTGAACAATGTTATAAACATGCACATAAAAATATGATATTAATATAAAACAAAATTCTATCACAAGTATTAATAATGTTATTATACATGCATAATGCATACATAATTTAAAAAATAATGTATTAATAAGGAAAATTGGTAAATAATGTTACCATTGATACATAATACAAACTAAATTTAAAATGACATATTAATGTAGAAGTTCAAATTTTAACTATATGATACAAGTTTATTTATTTTCTAATTTTAGTACAATAAGAAATAGATAAATAGATTTGTTATGTATTATCTTGTTCTTAATTGATTTGTATTTTTATATTTATTAAATTATTGAAAAAATATATAAATTTAAAAAAATAAAGAATCAAAATATTTATTTCTTGAAGTTAAAATAGATTTGAAAATAATTTAATTAACAGTTTTAACTAAAATTCAAAAAAAAATAAATTAATTTAATAGTTCACACTCTTATTTATCATCATTTTAGTTTATGAATCTAATTTAACAAAATTTGGTCCTCATTTTCAAAAAATATTTCCATGCTAATTACAAATTGTTACTTAAATTCTTTGTCAAATATATAAAACATAAAGAAAACATCATGAAAAATAATTACCACTTCAATTGTTTACCAAATCTCAAGGTAAAGTTAACCTATATGTTTTGTAATAGGGCTTGGAGAAAATTCTAAAGAAGAGGATGTTCTCCTTGCAACTAAATGATTGAGGAGGATCTGGGTGGTCACCCACCTTTTCCAACTAGCTCAAAACATTTTTTGACAACTTACTATTTTTAGCAATTTTTCGGTTCCTAAACTTCCGGGGCCATTTTGAGGGCCTAAACATCATTTTTCGCAATCAGGCACCTCAATGATAGTATACGTATCAGATTGAGCCCCCTGAATGAAGCTCCTCGTCAATACCTTTCCAACGAGCTATCATGCACTCAAAACGAAGATTGTATGCAAAAGTTACGACCCCGGGAAGTTGATGTACTAACTTACCCCAACGGGGCCCACATGAGTTTTGGTGCTCCATCTCCTAGGGTTAGTTTTTTTTATGTCTAGGTTTTTAGAATTCATGTTTTATTGTAAAAAGGCCTTCATATCCTCATTGTACTTATCTTATTGTGAATGAGCATAGCTGTCACATCTCTTCTCATAGATAAGTTGCCACCATTCTAGCAAGCTTGTTTTCAGTCTGCATTTTACAATTTCAACATATTTCTTATTTAATAGAAGTCAATTTTTAATGTATCTCTGTTATAGTTCATCGTGTCTCTGTGTTAATGTTATAAATATGTGGTTTCATTTCATTTCTCTCTTAAATTAAGATCAGTGGTATCAGAGCGGTCTGCTCCTTGTTGTTTTTTTTAATGCAAGTCCCCGATGCGGTCAGGATATAGAGAGTTGGGTCTTGAGCTTGTTTCTCTTGAGGAGAACTGCTCTTTCACACCCAATAAATCACCTATGGAAGGCAAAAAGAAAGACGATGGGACAGGAGATCCTTCCAAATGTTTCTCGAGGAATCCTTTGAGCGAAAAAGGAATGAGATGATGGACAACTTTGCACAAATCATTCGACGGTTTTCGACAAGCAATGCATCCACCTCAAGCAGAGGTGCCACCCCCTTCAAGGTACAAATAAATTTTGATATTCCTATATTTAAAGTTCAAATAGATGTGGATGTCGTAGATAAATGGTTAAACCTTCTAGAAGGGTTTCTTTTGTCCACAACTTTTTCGATAGAGAAAATATTACATTTATGCTCCTCAAGGCTACCCCCCATGTCAAATATTGGTGGGAGACTTTCTATGAGCAAAAGGAAATAGAGAGATCCACATTATTTATAGTTTCAACCACTTGGGGTTCCTTTAGGGATGTTATTAGGGAACAATACTACCCTGTTGGAAGTTATGATGAATTGTATATAAGATGGACCACACTGTGGAAGGAAAGAGACCAAACAGTGCCAGAGTTCACCAATGTCTTCTATACCTTGCACACCAAGCTGGGTATCAAATATTCTGAGTGACATCTAGTGCTCAAGTACCATGACGGTCTACATAGATACATCCATATGGAAATGGAGTTTTTGGACATCTCATCCTTGGGCGTGACCTATCGATATGTCATTAAAATCGAGTAGAAGCCTAAACAAAAGACACAATAGTTTGGTTTTGGGAACCCCTCATAACAAAAGAAAGGCAAGGGAAGCCCCAACCTACATAATAAGGGACATAACAAAGATCGGAAACCTCAAGACAACCATTCCAAGCTGTAAGAAAATACGGACAATGGGAAGAGGAAGAAAGATACTAAGAAGTGGTGTGACTTCCATAAGAGCCCCTGGCATAATATTGTTGATTGTCATTCAAAGCAATCATTAGTGGCTGAGGTAAAAGCCTATGAATCAAATGTGGGTTCTGACTCTAAGTCAAAACCAGGAAAGAGGAGATGAATCATTGACATGGAACCCAATGCCACCGTTGCTACCACCAAGATCCATCCCGAATAACCTGATGAGCCAGAGGAAGGAGAGCGCCTCTTTAATTCATAGATGTGTGTGAAAGGAACTTCATCACACTTCATCATTGATATCGGTATCTAGAAGAACCTCATCTCAACATAGGTCACCAAGCGGCTAGCCCTGCTGACAACACCACACCAACAACCCTACACTATTGAATGGCTTCGTCAAGGGATCGATCTTCATGTCAGTCAACAATGTCATCTGTCGTATGACATCAAGACATTCAAAGATGATGTATTTGTGATGTTTCTCCCCTTGAAGTTTGTGATGTTATTTTGGGCCAACCTTATTTATGGAAATTTCATGCTATATATGAGTCTAGGCCTCACAGTGTTATTATTACTTTGAACAGGAAATTGTATAGGATACTCGAGGTAGTCCCACCTAGTGTTATTTCCTTGATCTATGCCAAGCAATATAGGAAGGTCATTTCTCAAACCGGGAAGTTTGTCCTCTTCATGTTTCGCTCTCAGAATGAGTGAAAGGTTACAGACACATCCATGACCTTCGCAGTCGATCTCTCCACGCAGTAGAAGAAATTGGATAAGGTCGTGGAAGAATAGAAAGACATCTTCGCATCACCTATTGGGGTACCTCTACACTATGAGGTCAATCATCCCATCTATATGAGCCCCAAATCACCGCTACCCAATGGGACAATCTATCGCCGCTCTCTGCTAGAAAATGAGGAGATCAAGAGTCATATCCAAGAACTGTTCCACAAGGGGCACATCCAACCCAACTCATCACCTTGTGGAAGCCCAATCGTGCTAGTGCAGAAGAAAGACAGGACCTAGTGACTCTGCATTGATTATCAAGCCCTAAATAAAATCACATTCAGGAACCGGTACCCGATTCCTCAAATCGACGATCTTCTTTATCAACTCATGGGGGGAAATACTTCAGTAAGATTGATCTAAAGTCTGACTACCATCAGGTCCCAATAGAATAGACAGTAACTGTATGTAAAATTGCCTTCAAGTCAAAAGAAGGCCTTTTTGAATGGTTGGTCATGCCCTTTGGTTTGAAAAATGCCCCAACAACTTCCATGAGGATCATGGATGATATCTTGTAGCATTTCACTAATTATTTTTTGGTGGTGTATCTAGATGACATCCTCATCTACAACAAGACTTGGGCATAACACTTGTAGCATATTCAGTAGGTTATGCACACTCTGCGGTAGCACAAGCTATATGACAACTTGGAAAAATGTTCCTTCAGCATGGATAGGGTCTAGTACCTAGGCTACAATGTTGATGTGCATGATGTGCATGCTGATCCAACAAAGATCCAAGTCATTCGTGATTGGCCAGCACCAACCACGCTCACTAAGCTTCTGATCTTCTTAGGCCTTGCCAATTTCTATTGCAGGTTCATGTTGGGATTCTCCCATATCACATGGGACCTCAGCCAAATAACCAGGGGTGGCTGCAAGGAAAAATTTGTGTGGGGCTTGTAGGGGAGAAAGACCCTAAGAAGGGTATGTGGTTCCTATTTGAGATAGAGCTGGAACGTAGAGATGGCCTCCTCCATTCAAAGAGTTGAGAAGAACTCCATATGATTATCATGTGGGAAAGACGATCTGTTGAGTTGGGCGTGCCTATGGTTGAGCATAAGGTGAACGTGTAAAATCCCAAAGTGATGGGTGCATCGCCATGAGAACAAAAATGAAGATGATGTATTAGCCTCCTCTAAGAAGAAGAGTTTACAAGAAACTCCAGATGACTCTCATGTGTGATATAGTGGGAAAGAAGATTTGTTGAGTGGACATGCCTATTGACGAGCACAGGCGAATGTGTGAAGAATTGGTTCTTCTATGTAATGCAGTGAGATAGAGATATGGAAATCCCTATGGATGTGCCCATAGTGGATGAACACTAGTGGGTGTATCATATCCCTTGCTATATTTTTCAAGATTCAGACCTTCTTGTAACCCTAATTGTAATGTAAAGGGTACAGGTCGGCCCCACCTTAATGTGATTAGTAATAAATGTAAAAGATAATTAATATGGTTAATATTAATTATAATGTGACTTAGAGAGGTCGACCCTGTTGTGCCAATAGACACTTCTATTGATAGGACAAGTCTAATATAAGTAGAGGAAGATTCCTCATTTTGGAATCATATCCTTCACACAAGTTTGGAAATTTCAGCAAGTACATCTTCTTGGGAAAAGTGAACACCTCTCTTGGGTGCTAGTCTTATAGGGTTTGAGCACCCTCTTGTGTGCTAAGTCTTATTGGTGGTGAATTTATTTCTCTTGAAGAATATAGCAAAGGATTTGGTTGGGTTTTATTCCCTTTTTGTGAAGGGTTTCCCAGGATACTTGTTGTGTTCTTGTGCATGGTGTTTCTTCTTGTGATGTTGGTTGCTGCAATATTCTTGTTTATGGTTAAGAAAAATGCAAAATTGAAATGAACTACATGTTTAACCTAGCTTATTGAAAAATAAACAATCTGGTCCATCTCTGCATTCCATCAAGCGAGTGAGCAAATCTTATTTGGGAATCCCACTACAGTCAGGTGGTAGGACACTTCGGCATGGAAAATGCAGTGGCAGTGTTGCAGCAACATTTCTACTAGTTGAAACTACGATAGGATGTCAACAACTATATCCGGTCTTGCACAACTTGCATTATTTCCAAACCGGTCACTAAGAAAAAATGTATGTACACTCCTCTTCCTACTCCCGATAGGCCCTAGGAATCTGTCTCAATGGAATACATGTCAGGCCTTCCATACACGAAGCGGGGAAATGACTGTGTTTTTTAGTTTTTGATTTCTTTTCCAAGATGGAAATTATGGCCTCCTACAAAAAGAGCATCACAATGGAGGCCACTTCCAATCTCTTCTTTGAATGAGTGTGGGTACACTTTGGGATCCCATAAACCATTATCTCAGATCGATATAGTCATTTCATTAGCACATTCTGGTCGAGCCTCTGCTCACTGCTAGACCCCAAGCTCACCAATTCCACTGCCTTCCACCCCCAGATAGATGGCCAAACCAAGGTCATCAATCGGATGATCATGCACATCCTACGCATGTACAATTCCAAGCACCCCCACACCTGGGATGAGAGTCTTCCCTATGTTCATCACAACAACACCAAAGCCATACATAGGTCAACTGGCCACAACCCCTTTCATGTGGGGTTGGGATTTCAACCATTGGGTCCCATGGATGTTGCACTACCCCTTACAGCCACCCAGGCAAACTCATCACATGCTCCAACTGGAGTTGAAAAAACCACCCAGTTCATTGATCGAATCCAGGACATCTTCCAACAGGTTCAGGATATTTTACAGAAGTCAAATGCCAAGTATAAGAAACACCATGATCAACATCAGGTGCCACACCAGTTTCAAGTGGGAGATAAAGTATGGCTGCACTTGCAAAAAGAATGCCTTACAGGACCTCATCAGAAGCTTCCTCCACTATGTTATGGACCTTACACCGTCACCAAGGTTGTGGGTAACAATGATTTCAAGCTCATCCTTCCCCCTTTCCTTGGCTTGAACCCATTGTTCAATGTGGACCTCCTTCAGCCTTATTTTCCACCATTGTTGGACACCTCGGAGATAAAAGATCAGTTGACACCAACAGAGCTCAACTTTGACTACATGAAAAATGCATCCATTTATCAAATCATGGGAAGAAATTTCAAGGGAACTCGCCAACATAGGATCCATCTTTATCAGGTTTTCAAAGCAGGGCAGCTTTTGCACCAAGGCAAGTGGCTCACTCGTGGCCAAATTTAGCAGAAATTTCCTCATCTGATGGGGGAAATCAACAAAATGGAAGCCATTTCTTCCTGGGGGGGGGATTGATCCAGGAGGATATCAGTGGCCACCCACCTTTTCCAACTAGCTCAAAATAGGTTTTTGGCAACTTATTATTTTTAGCAGTTTTTCGGTTCCTGAACTTCTGGGGCCATTTTGAGGGCCTAAACATCAGTTTTTCACAAAAAAATAACCTCAATGATAGCTAAAGGATTTTATTGATCCCCCTAAATGAAGCTCCTCATAAACACCTTTCCAACGAGATATCGTGCGCTCAAAACATAGATCATATGCAAAAGTTACGACCCCGGGAAGTTGATGTACTAACTTACCCCAACAGATACCACATGACTTCCGGCGCTTCATCTCCTAGGGTTAGTTTTTTGGATGTATAGGGTTTTGGAATTCATATTTTATTGTGAAAAGGCGTTCAGAGTCTCATTATACTGATATTATTGTGAGTGAGCGTAGTCATCACATCTCTTCTCAGAGATAAGCTCCCATCATTCTAGCAAGCTTGTTTTCAAACTACATTTTACAGTTTCAACATATTTCTTATTTAATAGCAGTCAAGTTTTATCGTATCTATGTTATTGTTCACTATGTATCTGTGTTAATGTTATAAATATGTGGTTTCATTTCGTTCTTCTCCTAAATCCGGATCACCAACACCTCAACCTACTAGTTGAAGGCCCCTAATCTCAGTCTGGTCTTACCGAAAGTGTAGTATTCACTGTTGCTTGAATTCTCAATTGATGATAAGATATTATTCAAAAATTCTCCTCATGACTTCTCCATATAGTATTTAACCATTTTCATTAGAAGTCACCCAATTCCAACATACCTCCAATACAAATTATACATTTATTCAAATATGAACAAATGTGTAGACAAATTAGTCAAATTAATTCTAGAAGATCCTAGAAGAAGTTGACTAGTCAAGTGGGTGAAACTAGGATTTAGTCATGGGTTAAGTTGTTGCAATAAAAAAATAATTAAAAAAAAGTTATTTGCAACTAGAAGTAGAGAATTTAATATTTGTAGCAACGTGAGTTAGAAGTGGAAAAGTGGTTAGAAGTGGGTTAGCCCTAAAATAAGGAAAGTGGGCTAAGTTGGTTAGAAGGTAACCCTTGAGGAAACTACATGGAAGTATAAATAAGAGAGAAAGGCTCTCCCATTAGCACCTATTGAATATCTATTTTGTAAAAGGTTATTTGAGCAGGTATTATTTATAGAGAAAAGTGCGGCAGAAAAAATGTGGCAGAAAAAGTGTGGTAGAAAAATCACAGCAGGAAAATCGCAGCAGAAAAATTGTGGCAGAAAACGTGCGGAAGAAAAATCGCGGTAGGAAAAGTGCGGTAAGAAAATCATGGCAGGAAAAGTACAACAGAAAAATTGCAGCAGGAAAAGTGCGGCAGAAAAACTGTAGCAGAAAAAGTGCGGCAGAAAAATCGCGGCAGAAAAAATGCAACTGGAAAGTGCGGCAAGAAAATCATGACAGCAGAATGCTACAAGAAGAAAAAAGGTATGGTTTCCATATGTGTAGTGTTGAATTTATGAATCTGGTTGAGAGTTTGCCTTGTAAATCTGTTGGACTCTCTTGGAAGTTTAGGGCTCGTTGTATAGTTGATCTGAGGTAGATCTACTGAAGTTTAGTATTGGTTCATGTTTGAGGGCTTTTGGTTGAGGTATATTGTTGAAGTTATTGGTATAGATAGAGGTTGTATAACAGTGAGGTTCTAGGACATGGTTTGAGGTACGAACTTGTGGTATAGTATTTGAGGTATATGTGATCAGATCAAATTGGTTGATGAGTATACAGTAACAGATTTGACAGAACAGGTTGTGGCAATGACATATTTAGTTTCTACATTTTTCACTTATATTTCAGGGTGGTTGGATGGGGCAAGGATAGGTGGTTTTATCCACCTTCCGATTGTATTCGGATAACATAGGGGGTTGTAGCCTCCTTCTGGTTATAGCCAAAGAATTGGGGAGTTGGAACTTCCCTCAGGTTGTAGCCTGAAAATAGGGGGTCGGAGCCTCCTTCCAGTTGCAGCTGGAAAACAAAGGAAGTTGGTGCTTCCAATGAATGTAATTCTTAAAGGCAAATAAGAAAAAACATTGTGGTTTTATCCTGCATTGGGTTTCCATGTAAAAAATATTGGTGTACTATGTATGTGTATGATTGTTCATTTGTCCATGGTTTATTTACTCTGGACTTATGATCCAGATTATTTTCGGCACGAAATGAGAGCAGAGATATAATAAAGAAATGTACAAAGATATCTCGAATATCTAATAATATAACAGAAATGTATCAGATATGAAACCATAAAAATAGAGATACAATAATACACAATTTTCTATTAATGAGCGAAAATGTATAAACACTGTAAAAATAAAGAGTGAAAGACTCGCTAGAATGGTGGTAGCTTATCTATGAGAAGATATGTATCTGCTACTTGCATTCGCAAGAAGATGATTTTACAATGAGGCTACAAAGGCCTTTTTATCATAAATAAAATTGAAAACCCTAACCCTGGAAGATGAAAAGCCAACAGTTTTATGGACCCTGTTTTGGGTAGTTTGGTGTATCAACTTCCCGGGGGCATAACTTTGGCATACGATCTTTGTTTGGGGCACACGATAGATCGTTGGAAATGTATAGTCAAGGAGATTCATTTTTGGGGCTCAATCCTAGACATTTCCTATCATTGAGAATATCTATACCGAAAAACCTTCATTTAGGCCCTCAAAATGGTCCCGAAATTTAAAAACTGCTAAAAATAGTAAATTGTCAAAATTGTCAAAAAATTGTTTTGAACCAGTTGGAAGAGGTGGGTGGCCACCAATATCCACCTGTATCAATCCTCCCTCATTAGGAAGAAATGGTCTCCATTTCATTGAGTTATCGGGGGACAGGGGAAAGCGATTGAATCTCGGTGAGCTGCTTTCCTTGCTAGAGACGTTGCACTGTGGAAGGTTGTCATGAACTTGTTGTTGGTGGGGTTGAATCTATTCAACCAGTCGGGATACATGAGATATTTTGGTGCATAAGTAATCTTTTTGCTTTGATTCATTCTTTTCGACCTGCTTCTATTGGATAGAAGGTGCTTGGGCCGAGGTTGTAGTGGTTGTAGTATCCTTTTGTTCACCTTTTGAACATATTATGAAAAAGTTGAATTTTGTAGTATGAGATGCTACCTTACGACATTGTTTAGGTGGGATAGTAGTTGGAACTACTTTTGGTATCCTATAGAGATGACCCCCCAGAGTAACAATGACACTACAGGGTCGAGACTCATAGATAGCATGGCGCTTCCACATATATGGTTGGCACAAAAGAGCATCACAAACATCCAGCCGGGAAACATCACATAATACCTCATTGTTGTATCATTTTCATCACTTGAATGAGAAAAAGAGGGACACTTGCAAATCCAGTTGGGTCATCTGGACAGGACAGTAGTTAGTGCAAGAGCTAGAAACATCAAGCACAATAAATAAACAAACAACTAAGATAACAACAATTAAAGAAACTAAACTAAAGTGCATAAGGGCATTAGAACCAAAATCAACCAAATAATTGACCAATATTCATGCCACCAATGGATAGATTGTATTAGTGGGAAAACACCAAAGAGAAAGGGAGACTTATGGGTCCCCTCTTCCTCCAAGGGAGGGCTCTTGAACCCCCAATGAGAGGGACCTTCTTGCAAATAGAAAACTAAAAGGAAATTGTGAAGAAATCCAAAGCTCATTCACTCAAGAGGTGATGTGAATGGCCCAATGAAATGGTGTTTGTATGCTCCAATGAGGAAGGAAGTTCCTTGTAGGAGAATAGAGGCAGCATAATAATACAAATAGATTCTTGAAAATATAGTGCACCCATGGCCTCTTTTTATAGCAAATATTTGAGGCATTATCCAACCAGTCTTTAGTGTGAACAAGGGGCCCTTTAGGGCACATTTAGGGCTTTGACCAAGCCCCCACTCGGATTCAACTCAGATTTGGGGGTCAAATCGACTTGGGAGATGAACCAGAAGTGGGTGGGAGGCCGACCAGAATAATTAATGTGTCATTCTAAGGTGTGAGTGGATTTTGCGTCCACAGTCATGCATCAGGTGCATGTGCACTTTCCCTGCGTTTTCGACTGAGGAATGTGTGCGTGCTTCCTTTATATTCTGAGTGCATGTTGATTTTATAACCAGTTGTATAGTTTGTGCCCTTTGGAAATGAATTTTTGGGCCATGAATGAAATAATAGGTGTTTGGAGATGTTGGATTCCTATAACCATTTGCGGACGAAATTTCAGTGATAACAGATGCCCCTTGATGTGTGAGGTTAGGAGTAGCGTGGCTCTAGCCAAAATACATCAATGTTTCTTCTACTGAGAGTACCATTGTAAGAAAGAGTGTTGAGAGGAATTGCAAGAGCGACCCATTAGAGGGAGAGGGGAACCTGTGGGACCTAAACCTTTCGCTAGGTGTGGAAAAATAAAACTGTGTACAAACAAGGCGGGCATGCCCCATGCTCATGTCATGTAACTCAAAATGTGTAAGACAATAACGGAAGTTGTATGTTGATGTAGATAACTGCAGCGCCCTCTGGGGTGGTTTGATAATGGCAGAGGACAATTCTGATGGTGAACATACACTGAAAAGAGGCAATGACACCTACAAGAAGTGTCGATAATTTGTGGGCATTGATAGCCCAACAAATTTTAGAGGTCTTCGACAAATATAAAAACAACTACAATAGTCGCAAAGTAAGACCCACCGTAACATGAGATAGTGTTGAAGTCGAATGTTATGGGGGTCAATGACAGTAGAGAACAATGGTGGTTTTCTCTGTGTCGTCTGAGACTCCTCATTGTAAAGGGAATGAGACTCAATATATTGTCATCCTTCTGGAAATTGTGTTGATGTTGACAGAAAGGGAGATGCGACTCCAAGAAGAAAAGGGCTTCATGAAATTCACTGGATGAGATTAGGAACTGATGAGGTATATGGACGACGTAAAGACACGGTGAGACTCAAGACTTCCCATGGTTGGGTATATATGTGAAGTATGAGTGGCAGTAACCGTGAAACTGGATCTAGTGTCAGGGGGGCGACTAGATGTGGGTTAAATTGTGCCAGAGGCGTGACAAAGTGTACAAACTCAGAGATCAGGGTACATGGACTGGGGGATACTCGTGGTTTGTATGGATGATGTCAACAAGAGTAGAAGGTAATGAATTCCTCAACCAAGGGTGACACGGGTTGTTGTGCCAGAAAATAAGGGTGATAAAAGTGATAACAAAAGATATGTAAATGTGGGAAACAAAGGCTTTGTACAATTACCAAATGAATAAATAATAATTTGGGATAAGTGTGCAAATACAAAAATGGGTTCCCTAGTGAAAGATGGCTTGGCCTATGAGGGCTCAAGTGGCATGGAGAACTGGTGGAGGGTGGGGTCCCCATAGGTGGGTTTCAGTATGAGGTAAATAAATGGAGGGAAATCAACAGGTGGGAAGACTGATTGTGGAAGAAATGGAAGGTTAATGATATTGCGGGGGAGCAGTCAAAGTGAAACCATGGTGAGATATTTGGGGAGTCCAGTGGGAAGGCTAGCATGATGAGGAGAAGAAGTATGTGGCTGATTCTCGAACATGCAAATGACTATCGGGACTCCCCTCCCTAGGGGGTGGAAGAAGCATGAGTGTCAAAGTGCCAAAGGGGACTATGAATGGGACAAATCATGTGGGGGAGAGTGCTACCAGGTGACAGTACTTGAAATGCAATGGAGGTGATAGTACTACAGAGCCAAGTGGGAGGTCCCTATAGGTAAATGTCGGAGGGTGTGACTAGGGGATGCAATTAACATTCAGAGGGAATGATTACATGCTAGTGTCGATCATATACCTGAAGGGGTTGCGTCGATGCATGATGAACAAGTACCTACACACATAAAAGCTGAATACCCGACGTGAACAATATCTAAAGATAAAAAAACATATAACATTTATTCAATAATTTTGAATATGAGCATGCGTACCTGGGCATGATGTGAGAAAAATTCTCCCCCAGGGCTGAGGATGGATGGTGACCCAGGGAATGTGATTGTGTAGGTAGCAGGATCTCGATACTATGGCTGAAGATGGATCGAAAAATGGATGCTTTGAGCTCTTATAATTGAGTTCGGAAGTTTGGAAAAAGGGACTATATACAGTTGTGGGGCCCATAATGCCACCTCATTTGTACCTGTTTTCATAGTGAGTTTACGAGAGGTTTGAGAGGAGATTTTGAGATTCCGGGAGATCGATCCAAGTGATCTAGTATTAGCGAGAGCCAGGTTAGTGGTCTCATCCTCCTGCATAGTAGGTAGGATTTCATTTTTGGGCAGGGACGTACGGATGGCCGTACTGGGGGTTTTGTGTGAGGGTGGGCCCCCAGTGCACGGGCAATTGAAAGATTCTCATGCTTGGCTGCATGGATTTAATTAAGAAAATCATGCATGGGGGTGCCTGATTGAGAAAAACAAGCATACATTGGATGCACGCCTATTCAAAGTACAGTTGCACACTCGTGTGCGGTTGTTTCTCTGACAGTTGTGCATGTGTGCACAACTGTGTATCGAACATGTGCTTATGTGTGTGATAGGGATGCATGAATGCATGCCTGTGTCTTCAACAATTGCACATTGATGCACAATTGTGTGAAGAACAAGCACGCCTGTGGGAGAAACAACCACGCACATGAGGCAAAGATGGGGGGGTGTAAAAACTTATATTTTTTGAGATTTGGTGTTTTTTGTGGTGTGTGATGTATGATCAAGTATCGTTTATGTGGATGGAGGAGACCAGTTCAGGATTCCAGTCCACTAGAGGGAGAGGGACTGGGCGTGCCTCAGGGAGGCAGTGAGGGATGAGGAGCTAGGTGTGTGGGGCCCTTTGGCAACCTGTGGGTTGCTAAATTTCTTTGACTGCTCACTATTGTGGGCACAAAAGTACCTGCTGTAGTTTCTGATATCTATGTGCAACATTGATCTGCAATGCTTCATTGTGTAGGGGGAGTAGCTCACATTCTCTGTGACAGAGGATGTGTATTTCTTGACTAGGATCCCTTTTTTGGGGAAGTTCTCTACCTGTTGATCCCCTATTTCCAAGGAATGGACAGTTGGTTGACCTGGCACGAATGTATTGTACCAGGGAAGAATTTATGTCAGGCTCGATGGTGTGGATTGGGGTGATGGATTCCCTTGTGCATAATTGCATTGCAACAATCCATAGATACTCAGTCGATCAGTGGTGGTCAGTTGAGGATCATGCAGAGGGCACTGGGTGGAGAGAATTTTGTCTAGGGCTTGATGATACATGCCAAGATGATGGGGCATCTCAACAGGTGTCGAGCTACAGACTCAAGGGATTTTTCCTTTGGGTCGATCTTGGTGGCCTGGTTCTTGGAGAGGGTGCCTATGTTGCACCCGAGAGTTTTGTTGGATGTGCCTGGTGTGCATGAGCCATGATTGATGTGATGGGAATCAATATTGGTTTGATATGGGGGTGGGGAGGGTGGCCATTACTTTACAGACGAGATAGCATGTGTGTGGCACCAGATGCCACAGATCATCCTATGATACCCATATGGTGGGATAAACTATCGTCAGGATCCTGACATGGTCTTACCTCATCGAGAGGTTTGGGACCACCGAGGTATGTTGATGTATTTGATGTTTTGGATAGCATAACATATGTGTTTATGTATGGATGGACCCTGATGCTATCCTTTGTTTATTGTGTGTGCATATGTGGGGCCACGTGGAAGAGAGGTAGATTTGGTCAGAGGGTTTTCTCGTCAAGGGCTTGAGATTCCACCGCGGGGAGAGTCGCGAGCAAGGGAGAGGCATTGGAGGGAAAAGGCTGGTGCGAGGCCAGTTGATGCTGATAGAGCTGATAGGAGGCATCAATATGATGACCCTAGTGAAATACCTTCACATGCTCCTCCAATAGAGCCTAGCGGAGTGCTAGAGGACTTTCGCCACGATTGGAGGCAGTGCTATAGGGAGTGTCTGAGGGCATGTGGACACAGATCCATGACAAGGGAGTCTTGGAGGAGTGTTTGGGCTTTCTGGCGGAGTTGCGGACCCTGATTCGCAGAGTAGCTATAGCGGGGGCGACGATGAATGGGTAGATGCCCCTAGGACCTGGAGGACCATCGACTGGTGGGGCACCTCCTCCAAAGAGAGGACCAGGTGGTGGTGCACTATAGGCACCATGAGTGTTTTTGATGTGTATATATGTTTGTATTGATATAGGCCTACGAACCCATTTTGTATAGGGTGGTGTGACACCTATTTTGTACCTATAGGGATGAGGGGGTTCACCTGCCTATGGGTGATGTACATGTTGTACTATTTTTTTTTGTAAACATTGATGGCATATTGATCGATATATATATATATATATATATATATATATATATATATATCTGGATATACATGTTTGGGACTTTTGTGGAGTTCCCATGTGATGATGTTTTATGGTGATTTTTATGATGTCTAATCTATATGTTGTGACAGAATTTGGTAATTTATGTATGTGTAATGATGTCTTGATGTGATAAATGCCAATATAACACTAGGTTAGCCATATTATCTGCTATTTGATTGAATTGTCGTGATTGAATCAAAATGTCGAGATAAAAGTCTAACTTGCAAGTGAATGGCCTTGATAAGGAGGTCAATGATGACTGTGTATTCTTCTTGGTTGTTGGTTGTTGAGCCCAAACATATGCCACTGAAGTGGAGCAGTTTATGTGAGGGGGAATAGAGGGCCCAAGTGACCGAAGTGAGATTATGTGTCCATCGGTTAGCCCCATCAACATAACCAATGTGATAGGCCGATGGAGGAGGCATTTTTCAATAACAAAAATGGTAGATCATCCATAAGGCATGGAGGAAAAAAGAAGACTAAAAAACTCTATAAATGTGTAAAAAAGGAAAAAGCCTAGTGTAGAGTGGCTATGCCTAGGCGTAAAACGTTTTTAGGTATAACTCGTTGATGGGTTCTTTAAGAGAATGACCTTCGGGGGAGGCCAAGATGCATACGCCTTTAGTGAGGCAATGTTGGATGATATAAGGTCCATGCCATATGGACTCGAATTTTCCATGGCCAAGGGTATTGTGAGCGATGTCATAGGTAAGGACAAGGTATCCTTCGTTAAATGAGCGAAGGTTGACATGGCGATCAAAGGTGGCCTTTGATCATTTTTTGGTTGCCTCATTGTTCTGTAATGAAGACCGACAATCTTCATCCAGTGACTCTAAGTTCAGCAAGCACTGCTCCATTGGATTAGTGTCAAATAAAGATCAATGGTGGTGTGTAAAGTGGGAATTTCTCACTCTATGGGGAGAGTGGCTTTGACCCCATGGAAGAGATGGAATGGTGTAATACCAGTGAAAGTTTTAACTATCGTGCGATAAGCCCATAGCGTTGAAAACAACGTATGGTGCCAGTTGGTTTTATGTTTGTTGACAGTATGCTGCAACATGGTTTTAAGGACCTTGTTGACCGATTCTAATTGCCCATTGGACTAAGGGTATTAGGGGGAGGTGAACTCATGAGAGAAGCCTAACTTTGAGGAAATTTCGATGAAGAGCTCGTTCTCAAAGTGTTTTCCATGATCGAAGACCAGTTGTAATGCTACTCGGAAGCGGGAAATGATGCGATTAAATAAAAAACGCATTGCGGTGTCAACAGTGTTGTTGAAGGTGGGCATGGCTTCATCCCACTTGGTGAAGTAATCAATTGCCACGATAATGTATTTGTGTCCATTGTTGGATGGAGGGTTTCAAGTCATGAAGTCAATGCCCCATTTGCAGAAGGGGCCAGAAGTGATGACTAGGTGTAGAAGAGTGGGTGGCGGTCGTGCTTTGTGGGAATAAAGCTAGCATTTGTTAAACCGTTTCACAGCGTGGATATAGTAGTGAAACAATGTGGGCCAGAAGTAGCCCACATGAATGATTTTCTGGGTGGTGGACATCCTTGAGAGATGACCACCACAAGCACCACTATGGCAATCATTCAGAACTCTGTCAGCTTCGTCGATGGTCAAATATCGACGAAGTATGGTGTCGAACCCTTTGGTGAGATAAGATGTCACTAATAACGAGATATCGAGGGGCCTGATGGAAAATACATTGACGATCGTCTCGGGAGAGGTGGGGTCCAAATTTCTATTTTCGAAGGTAGACGAGGAGATCGTCGTACCAGGGATCATCCGAGGGGATGTAGAAGAGGTTTTCGTCGGGGAAGTCCATATTGATGGGTGAACTAGTAGTATCTGAGGGAAATGTCATAATGAGTTTGGCAAGGATGAGGGATTTATTTATCTTGGGTGTTGAAAATTCGAGGTCGTACTCCTGAAGGATGACGATCCATTGGGAAAATTTACCATTAATTTTCTGATGACTGACCAATTATTACATGGGGTTGGATTTTGCCACGACTTTGGTAGTGTGAAGCAGGATATAATGGAACAGTTTCTGGACTACAAGGACAACTGGAAGGGAGAGTTTCTCTTCATGGTTGTACTTCAGGGGTGGTCCTGAAATATTTTTACTAATATAGTAAATTGCATGCTTGCGGCCATCATCCCCTAGCTGGACGAGAAATCCTACTACTGAGACGGCTGAGGCTGATAAGTAGAGGATGTAATCGCGACCATAGTTGGGTGGACTAATCAAAGGGGCATTGGAGAGTGTCACTTTTAAATCATCAAAATATGTTTGGGCATGTGCATCCCATCAAAATGGGATATCGTGACGCAACAAGTGGATGAAACCGTGTGCGTGAGTGGCGTAATCAGGGACAAAGCGGCGTAAATAGTTAGCTTTTCCTTGTAAGATCTGTAGCTAGAGTAAATTCCGAGGGGGGGGGGATTTCTATGATGGATTGGACCTTGAGGGGTTCTATGGTGATGCCATGTTGGGAAACTATGAACCCAAGGAGGCGTCCAATGGTGACACAAAATACACACTTGAGGGGGGTCAAGTGGATATTGTATTGTCGACACCATTGGAGGACAACCCGTAAGTGTTTCTTATATCAGGCAGTGAGGTTGTCTAAGTAGGTGAGGATGATGTGAGTGAGATCAAACGTAGGTCATGGCCTGTTGGAAAGTCACACCAGGGTTCTTGAGGCCAAAAGGCATGACATGATATGAAAAATTACCCCATGGGGTAGTGAATGTGATTTTATATTGATCGACTGGGTGAATTTAAATTTCATTGTAGCCAGACAACCCGTCCATGAAGTACAAAGCCTCGTGGTCGACACAATCATCGATAATTTGGTCGATAAAAGGCGCTGGGAAATTGTCTTTGGGACAGGTGTGATTGAGATCACAAAATTCAGTACAGACGCGAATAGTGCCCTGTTTTTTGTTGACAGGGATGGGGTTGGAGACCCATGAAGTATATGCGATGAGGTATATGAACCCTGCAGCGCATAATTTTTCAATTGCAGCTTTGATGGGAACTGCTTTGGATGGGTGTAGTGGGCGTTGCTTTTGTTGCGCAGATGTGATATCAGGCCATGTGTCTATATGATGTTCAACAATAGAAGGATCAAGGCCAGGCATCTCGGTGTATGACCAGGAAAAAAATGTCCCGGTATTCCTAGAAGAGAGCTTGGTAAGCTATAAGTTCTTTAGGAGATTATGCAGTGCCAATGGTGATTTCTTCGATGATTCCAGGTTTGATGGAAATATCGATTTTGTTAGTGGGGGAAATGTTGTCCATGTTTCCTTCTTCAAAAGCGTCAGGGGTAAGGATAGGGTTGTTGAACCAGTCTATATTCCCTGATGGGATAAAATATTTGGTTTCAATTTCATATATGGAGTCTTGGAGAGGTGGCTCAAAGGCTTCCTATGAGAGAAAGAGTGCTCTGTGATGGAGCACATTCCATGGGAAATCAGGGGTATTTAATTCTTCGAGGATGTCTTCATCACAGTAGAACTGGAGAGAGAATATAGGGGAGTAACATTGGTAATTATCACCATGTGGTTGTCTTCTGGTGGTGGCGATGTAGAGGGGGTGGCGTAAGGAGGTTTTTATGGTTCGCTCGACATAAACCAGATAACGAGATACTTTGGGTTAAAAATTGTATTCAGGCGTAAGATTTTCGTGGGGAAATGGCTTGGGGAATTGGGGGGATTTGGGGGAAAATCTTCATATAGGTTATCCATAAACCATGGAGGAGTGGGAAGTGCCTCAGGCTTAGGAGTAGGGGTAATTACACATACCAGTGTCCTACGATCATTGAATATAGGTGTCGCCAAATGGCCCTTATTCCAAATCCTATACCTCCCCCACTACCATCTCGATGAGTGGGTAGGTGTAAAAATTAGTGTGGACAAAAGTTACGATTTTATTGATGTTGGAGGAATGGTTCAGCTCGTAATGTGAAACTTGATCGATGGTGATGATCTTCCCGTTGTGGGGGAACATCATCGTTCGAAACATAGAAGAGGATACTACCTTCATAGCGTACATGTATCTATGTCCGACCAGGATATTGTAATCAAGTGGGGCGTTGTTAACCTCAATGTCGATAAGGATGGTTTTTCCCCCGAGTTCAATGGGGAAATTTTGAAAGAGCCCTTCAGGGGAGGATGGTCGTCCATCATAAGCTCTTAAATTAATGGTGGATGGTATTAGCTCAGGGGAGTCAAGTTTCGTCCATACAATTTTGGACATGATGCATGTGGATGCACCTTCATCAATGATACATCGATGAACTGTGATGTTCCAAATTTTGACTGGTATCTAGAAAGCTACCAAAGTGGGGAGACAGGGTTCCCCGTAGTCTATATCAAATGTGATGAGTCTAGTATCAACATGTTCAACTACCCCCAAGATGGAAATTAGTGTCTTCCGTTGAGTGGGAAAGGTTTGAATGACTTCCAAGACTGACATGGCGGCAGCGGATTACGCCAAGTCATCAACTAGACTGTAATTTTGTGCTGCCCTAGCCTGAAGGTTGTCGACATTCCGTCGTAATGGGATGTGAGGAATGAGAAGGGGTGGGTCAGTGTTAGGGCGTGGAATCATCAAAGGTGGTCCAGTTGTAATTGGAACTTCTTCCGAAGTGATGGGAGTAGATTCAGAGGGTGCATTTTATTGATGATTGCACGTTTGTAGATGAATTTCCTCTTCACTAGTGAGGAGGATAGTGCGATCCGTAGGAGTGCCAGGGTTTTGATAATGTCCCATCTGTGGAGGGGCAGGGTGAATCTTCTGATAGGTATGCATCACCCCTTGGTGTGGAATAGGGTTCTGCAACACATCTGGGTGTGGTTGTTGCACATATTGTTGTGGGACCTGCTAAGGGGCAGGCGATGTTGGGGGACGTGGTTCATTCACTGATTCTTTCATCTATTTAAAGTTGGAAATTTGGGGGAAATGGTGAGTATAATGGCCATACTCACTGCAAAGGGCACAAGGGAAGTTGGTCTAGAGGTTGTTTTTATTCTTTCCTTGGCTTTTTTTATGATTTTCCCCTTGGGAGTTTTGGTTCCTGTGATTCTGGTTGCCCCCAGTAGGTTGGTTTTGTGGGGGGTTATTATTGTTTTAGTTTTTTCCTTTATTTTTGGCATTATTCAACTGATGGGCTGGGTTTTCCATATTTAGTTGTTCAAAATTGTGAAATTGTTGAATGGGAGAGGGATGAACAAAGTTAACCCCAGCGTGTGGCTGTCCTTGTGGTGAAGCCATCGGTTGTGGAGGACCAGGAAATGGAAAGTATGAATTATTTTGTGGAAATGATACATATGGTACATAGGAAGGCATAGTTCTTTCACTAGTGCTCAAGTTGTAAGTTGAGGTAGAGGGGGTACCAGAACTTGGTTGAACAATTGAGCGCATCATGGGTGTCAATGTGGGTCCACTCATGGGTGAAGGGAGGACAACAGGATATGGCTATTGGCAAAGGGGGGGAGGGTAACCAAGGGTTCTCCCATATATCGGTGGATATTGGGGTGTGTCATACATAGGTTGTGGTTGGATGTACAAATTGTGATGTGTCGTGGTACCAATCAATCCATCCGCTGACTGGGACATCCCAAGTTTGTCCTAGCCAAATGGTACGGGTCTCGGGGCATTAGGTAGTACCGTATATAAGTATCCTGACTGTGCATAGATGAGGTCATATTGTTGAGCCTTGTTGATGGCTTCTTCTTCAAATTGGAAGAAGGTGGAAGCCACATCTTTGGCAAGAAGGGAGACAAGTGATATGAGAAACCAATCAAGGCATTGTTGCTTAGTGGTTTCTTCTTTCAATAAACTACGTTGTTGACGCCATTCATGAATATGGTCAGCGATATGGGTGGTTGAGGATTTTTTAAACTCAGAGAGTAGTTCGAGACCATTTTCATGGCAGATTGGTAGTTGAAAGAAGGTTAAAAATGCTTTGGCCAACGATTCAAAAGTCACATGGGACCCTGAATTTTCGTTTACATACCACTTGGTTGATGGGCCTATGAGTGTGCGCTGAAATAACCTTAACCGGATGGATTCATCCATGATACTATTTGAAGAGAACCATAGGTGGAAGGTCATCACATGGTTGGCAGGGTCATCTCCTGCCTTTCCTTCAAATTTTGGGATGTCTGAAGGTAGTTTGGTAGGCATTGCAGGCCATGTGGGGTCATGTAATATAGGATCATTCGTGAGCTTGCTCAGATTTGGTATGTTGAGGTAAGCCAAGTATGGCATCTAGAGTGGTGGTGGAGGGTTATTTCTAGCCATGGTGTTAGTGGTTTGTGTACCTGACCCATGAGGGGGGTGAGGTGGGTACTTCTCCCTTGGGAAGAGGTTTTCCCCCTGCTTCCTTGTAAAGGAGAGTGAGTGGATGGTTGGCCTTGGGAAGTGGACCCAAGTAAAGTGGAGCCAAGCAAAGTTGATCCTAAGACAATATCACTCACAGGGGTGTGAGAGGGTTGAGTCGATGAGTTGGCAAGACTAGGAATTCCCCCTAGAATAGGAGGGAGATTTAGCAAGCGTCTGGAATGATGGGGATTCTATGGGTCCCCTATGATGTCTGACTACCAAAGTGGATGTATTAAAATGGTGATGAGAGAAAATAAATGAACAAGAGACTTTGTATAACTTGGACTTTCACAATATATCTTACGATCGCATTTAATCACAAGAGCATCATACATAAATCAAAGAAGTATACATGTGGGTAGGTGGATTTTGTCCGCATGGGAGAACAAAGAAAACAAATGCTTGTGTCCTAAAAGACGTAACGTCCTTCCTCTCAAATAGCATTGGACCTTCCAATAGCACTAAACAGTGGGGTCTGAAGCCAGCAGAAGAGGAACTAGTGAAGGATGAAACAATCAGTTATAATGAGGGGTAGAGGGTGCATATCTCTAAAGAGTTGATGATATTTCCCAATAGCCACACAAAATCTTATCAAGGTGCAATTGCATCCCACAATCTCCACCTGGGTAGATGTACTAAAATTTGGTCACTAGGTACCTCGGTCAAAGTGTGGCATTTGGATTTCCGGCCTCAGAAATGGGTCACGGGCTGGATCTCGTCCAAGAGGTGGGTGACTCAAGGGGGGACACACATAAAAACCAAACCTCAGCCTTCGACCCTTCATAGGTATCTCCCTGCCTTATGGTGTTAGGAACACTTGAATTGGAGGATTTTAAAGTTCCCTACTTGACAACTTCTAATGTTTGAAGACGTGAGAGCCAGATAATGGGGAGTTATTTGGATGCATATCCCCAAGATCCTACCTAGACTAAAAAAATTATTATGGTACCTCCTGTGGAGGAAAACTTAGTGAGTTTTTAGAAAAAATTTAGATGTGGTTGTTTATGAGATTGGGGGTGTGAATCAATCTCATTCAAATTTAAGCAGGAGTGGATAGTTCCTTCAAGAAAAGGGTGGGGCATTTCGGAATCCCTTTGGGGGGAAATTACTTCAACCTCCACAATTCGAGATGAAACTATGTGAGTGAGTAGTGACTTTGTGTGTGAGAAAGTGATAAAATGTGTCAAATTTTTAATAAGTTAGGTGTCACCTTGAAGCATGTGGACTTTGTGTGGTCCTTACAAGTCTTGATTACCTATCTTACTAGATGCCATTGGTACAACCTTGTGAAATTTTAAAGTCCCTAAAGAACTAGCATATGGACATGTGGGTCCTTACCAATATTTTAACTCCCTAATGTGATTTAATATAAGAAAGCTTCAAAATACTATCCTATATTGTGGACATGTGGGCATGTATGGGCCCGTTACAATAATATTTAAACTCCTCTAGTGATGTAAACTAAGAAAGTAGCTTCAAAACTATCCTATCCTTGCAGCATGTGGGCATGTATGGGCCCTTACAAATTTAAGATGTCTGAAAAAGAAACTAAGAGGAGCCCTAGGGGGGATTTTGTCCTCTCATAAAGATTTTGTCTTTAAGGGAGATGAAATCTTCCCTCAATCATTTTTTTGATTCTCAAGGTCACTCTATGGTGTGAGAGAAGAGCATACTCAATGATTGAAGTTCAATTTTTGGTCCCAATGCAAGTGTTTATATATGTGATATTGAATGATTCCAACTTAATTTTTACAATCAAAGCAAGCCATCCATGTGGAAAAATGAAAGAAAAAAAGAGGAGAAATATGGATTTTAACCACCTAAGTGCCTATGTTTTGACTAACCCTTCATGTGGATAGGGAATATAAGTGTGGTGCATATTAAAAATTTCATAGAATCAATATTTAGAAGGCTAGGGCCTGCAAAATATCACAACAAATCCTTACAATGTTGAATTTCTGGACAGATGCATGGGTCGCAAAGTAGATAGAGGTGCATGTGGCACCAATGTGTAAATAAACAACAACCCATTTGTGAAGGTGCACAGAATGCGTTGAAAAACATAGTTCTTTTGGAACACATGCTCGGAAGATGCAACTGTGGGCTGAAAAACCCACGTATGTTTTGATACGCGGACGAGAAGAAAATTTTGAATGGAATTCTCTTATCTCAGCTCCGAATTTTTTTTTTTGCAGGTAGGCTTGGGTCGGTTATGATCCCTGCAAGTTAAATAAATAAAAAAGAATTTCTCAAACAACCTAAATGGGGAGGAAATTGATACCTATCCCCGATGGAATCGCCAATCTGTTATATCATTTTTGTCTCGTGAATGAGAAAAAGAGGGACACTTGCAAATCCAGTTGGGTTAGCTGGACAAGACAATAGTTAGTGCAAGAGCTAGAAGCATCAAGAACAAGAAATAAACAAACAACTAAGCTAACAACAATTAAGGAAACTAAACTAAAATGCATAAGGGAATTAGAACCAAAATCAACCAAAAAATTGACCAATATTCATGCCACCAATGGATAGATTGTATTAGTGGGAAAACAACAAAGAGAAATGGAGACTTATGGGTCCCCTCTTCCTCCAAGGGAGGGCTCTTGAACCCCCATGAGAGAGATCTTCTTACAAATAGAAAACTAAAAGGAAATGGTGAAGAAATACAAAGCTCATTCACTCAAGAGGTGATGTGAATGGCCCAATGAAATGGTGCTTGTATGCTCCAATGAGGAAGGAGGTTCCTTGTAGGAGAATAGAGGCATCATAACAATACAAATAGATTCTTGAAAATATAGTGCACCCATGGCCTCTTTTTATAGAAAATATTTGAGGCATTATCCAACCGGTCTTTAGTGTGAACAAGGGGCCCTTTAGGGAACCTTTAGGTCTTTGACCAGCCCCCCACTTAGATTCATCTCAGATTTGGGGGTAAAATCAACTTGCGAGATGAACCAGAAGTGGGTGGGAGGTCGACCAGAATCATTAATGTGTCGTCCTGAGGTGTGTGCGGATTTTTTCATCCATAGTCGCGCATCGGGTGCATGTGCGCTTTCCCTGCATTTTCGACTAGTGCACATGTGCTTGCTTCCTTTATATTCTAAGCGCATGTTGATTTTATAACCATTTGTATAGTTTGTGCCCTTTGGAAATGCATTTTTGGGCCATGAATGAACTAATAGGTGTTTGGAGATGTTGGATTCTTGTAACCATTTTTGGATGAAATTTCAGTGATAATACTCATCCCTGAAGGGTTGGATGCCGTATGAAAATTGACACTACTAGTTGACACAAAGATCTCGTCCCTGGCGAAGTCACCCGATGTTGTATGGTTGCGGGTGTGGTGTTGTCGAGAATCCCAACTATTTGATGACCTCTGTTGAGATTAGGTTCTTTTGGATTCTGTTGTCAAAAATAAAATGTAGCGGAGTCCCCTTCACCCACATCTGTGAATGAAAAAGGTGCTCCCCCTCTTTAGGATCTGTGGGTTCTTCTCATTGAATTGTTGTGGTCGTGACAATAGAAGTGGGGTCTGCGTCGATGATCTGTCTTCTATAAATATGTTTTGAATCAGATTTTGAATCAGGGTTCGTCTCCTTGTCTTTTATCTCGACCACCAATGATTGTTTTGAGTGACATTCATTGGTGTTGTGCCAGGGGATTTTGTGGAAATCGCACCATTTTCTAGTGTCCTTCTTCACCTTTCCATGACCCTTCTTTTCCTATGGATTGGACTAGTTTTTGGGAGGCTGTTTTTTAGGGTTGTCTTTATCATACTTTGGTTGTTGCAGATTTGTAGACCTGAAATCCCATTTGTTCTGGTGCTTAGATTTATTCTCGATTTTAACAACATATCGATAAGCATCACTGAGTGATAATATGTCCATAAAATCCATTTTAGTCTAGATGTATCTGTGTAGAGCCCCACGGTATTTCATAACCAAATGTCATTCAGAGTTTTTGATACCTAGATTGGTGTGCAAGGTATGGAAGGTATTGGTGAAATTTGAAACTTCTTGGCCCCTCTCTTTCCATAGTGTGGTCCATCTCATGTATTGGTCCTCATAGTTTCCAACAGGATAATACTGTTCATTTACCGCATCCACAAAAAAATCCCAAGTGGGCTCAACCCCATATATTCCAGACTCCTCTATGGAACTTTCTCCCAGTAAGTTTCCCACCAATGTTTGACATGGGGGAGAGCCTTAAGGAGTTTGAAGGTGATCTTTTCCCTGTCGGATAAATTATGAACAGAGAAATAACCTTCTAGTAGATTTAACCATTTTTCTAAGGAATCTGCATCTATCTGTCCTTCAAATATGGGAATATCAAAATTAACTTGTACCTTGAAAGGAGAGGTATCTGCAAAGTGGTCACTTAATGAAGACACACATGTTGTTATCAACAGGCGTTGAGGGATGTGGGAAAAATTCTCCATCATTTCTCCCCTCTATCGCGTGAGAGCTTGCTCAAGCAACATATTAATAGAA
Organism: Picea glauca; assembly: GCA_000966675.3. NCBI lineage: Eukaryota > Viridiplantae > Streptophyta > Pinopsida > Pinales > Pinaceae > Picea > Picea glauca. The sequence goes on along the minus strand of JZKD02S1996548.1, from coordinate 164,622 downwards.
TCGCCTACTTTGTCATTTCTCTTTTATTTCAACATGGAGGGTTTCTTGGGCATGCGAGAGCGATTGTTTTCAAAAGAGAAAATATCAAGACCCAACTTGATATACTCGGACCTCATCGAGGACATGCACTGAAAAACGATCAAGAGCAGTCTGATCTGATACCACTGATCCAAATTATTTTTGGCATGAAATGAGAGAAAAGATATAATAAATAAATGTATATAGATATCTCGTATATATAATAATATAATATAAATGTATCATATATGCAACCATAAACACAGAGATATAGTAATAAACATTTTTTTATTAATGAGCAAAAATGTACGAAGATTGTAAAAATACAGAGTGAAAGACTCAATAGAATGCTGGCAGCTTATCTCTGAGAAGAGATGTATCCGCTACTCGCATTTGCAAGAAGATGATTTTACAATGCGGCTCCAAAGGCCTTTCTATCATAAAGAAAATCCAAAACCCTAACCTTGGAAGATGAAAAGCCAACAATTTTGTGGACCCCGTTTTGGGTAGTTTGGTGTATCAACTTCACGGGGGCGTAACTTTGGCATATGATCTCTGTTTGGGGCACACGATAGCTCATTGGAAAGGTATCGTAGAGGATATTCATTTTGGGGGATAAATAAGAGCCTTTCACTATCATTGATAATTGACACAAGAACCCCAACCCTCAGGTCGGAGCCCGCACAGGATCTTTCAATTTCGGCCCCTTAGAGTCTGACTGGCTCTTCAATTTCCTCTTTGGGAAATTTATTCACACACCCAATTGAGTGAATGTCATAGTTCCTTCTAATTTATGCTCACATGATCTTCGCACTGGCACGAACTCAACGATCAACACCCAACTGTCATTGGGGCTTTCCCCTTTTCCTTTCGAGATACCATATTTTATGAGTTCGTGAATCCTATTGTCGAGCGCCTTACCTCTTCGACCTCCGAAACCTAAAATACCAAACACTAGACCCTTCTTACCACTAACTTCAACTTTCCACTCATTGTGATTTTGGGATTTGCGATGATGTGCAACTCTGTCTCTTGACTCCTAGAGTCCCAAAATTTGAATTTCAAAATGGTTTCCTTTCCCAGGATTTCATGAACCGGGAGTTTGAAACTCTCGATTCTAAAACACTACCTCCTCGAGTTCCCGTATCCCAAAATGCCGAATTGCCAAAATGCTCCTCCACAGTTCCTTCACGTTTCGCATTTTCGATACTTCTTATGTGGAGTTCTCTGCTCCTTATCAATTGGGAATGCCAAAACGTTGATTCCTGAAATGCCGACAAATATCCTGCCGCGATTTCTAATTTTGGGATTTTCTCCCCGCTGTGTTCTGATCACTCACCCTCAGGACCTCCAAAACCCCAAATTATGAAGTTTCAAAATTCCAAAATTGTCACTCTTTTCCTTTATAGACGAAAACTCTTTTCACGTTTCGGGGATTTGACAAACCAAAGGTTTCATCCACACTTCAGACTCATGACCCCCAAAATGTCGAAATGATCTCGACGGTCCAATGATCAAAATCAATAGTCCATGTTGAATCCTGCCTTTCGAAGGTGGATCTGTCCAACGCTTAACTTTCCCTGCAACTTTCTTGGATCCTACAGTCCCTGCTATTTCAGGAATTCTCCTCGGAGAATTTCGACCATTCAGTTTCCTCATCAACAATCTCTGGCTCAAAATCGACTCTGCGATCCTTCTCTGGGGTGTGACTTCTACACAACGACTTGAGCTTCCTTCTTTCTCTTGAATGCTTCAAAGGCCCTAACCCTTCTGATATTTCTTCGCAAAATCAGGTCTTCAAGGAGACTCCTGCACGCACTCCTTGCGGCAATCCTTTAGATACTTCAGCATACTTGAACTCCTGACTCTATGCACTTTCTCTATAACAACATTCCTTCAATATCTCAACCTTAGTTGATAAGTTCTAAGGTCTCGACCAGCCTACGCACACCTTGCATGGATTTTGTGCTTGTCTTGCACTTCTACTAGAATGAGAACAACGGTATCTCTCCTGAGCTTTCAGATATAAACTCTGAACCTCTGTCATGCAGTCCTTGTGGACGTTTCACTGCACTCCTTGTAGGAAATTCTCTCAGGAAGAGAAACAACTGAAACTCATTCTCTTTCTCTCTCAGAATTTAAACATTCAACATGAAAACATACATTCACACACAACATAATAACAAAGGCATGACAGGGAGAGTAAGAAACTGTAAGCAGACCATTCAACATGTATACACAGAAAACATCATAACACCATGAGTCTGAATCAAATCTTCATATATTAATTCAAGCTTCTGTACATGGGTTCTCCTCTACAACTATTCTGCTACAGCTCTCTTCTTCTCTATGCTAATATGCTTAATGATCTAATTTTTATTGATACAATGATACAAAGATGAGGGTGTCTATAGTCATTTTCCCTCTTGTTCCTCTAAACTGTCTAATCTCTAATTCAAACCTACCTACTTTCATTAACTATGCATAAATGCCTCTACCTCCTATAGATGAGAGCGAATCGCTCATGATCTGTTTACAATACGCAAGTATGCTTCCCTTTAACCATTACATTAATGCTTCAAAAACATTTCCAAAACATGTAAAATGTGTGTTGCACTTTCCAGCTATCTTCTGCCTTCATGCTCACTTGGCTCACTGCTTGCGATGCTCCTGCATCATACTCCCTTGCTTGAAAATTTTCATGAACTCCTATTCATGATCTTTTGCACAGTCTATCCATGCTTCTGAATTTCTGTTTCATCCTCCCAACTGGCATCTTCAATTGGATGTCCCTTCCATTTGACCAAGTATTCAAAATACTCTTTCCTCTTGGTCTTCCTGCTGACCCTCTTATCAATTATACTTTCCATCTATGGCTTTGCAGCTACTGGCATTTGTTTGGTCCACTGAACTTCTGTCTGCTCATTCTCTAACCCTGCTTCTTCAACTTTGTAAGGGTACAAATCTGATATGTTGAATATTAGTGAAATTTCGATCCCATCGGGTAATTCAATCTCGTATGCGTTTGCCCCAAATTTCTTTACGATCTTGCATGGTCCAATATTCTTCATTTTTAGTTTGTTATATGTTCCCCTTGGGAACCTTTCTTTCCTCAGATGTGCAAGAATAAAATCACCAACTTCAAATTGAAGTTCTTGCCTGTGTTGATCTGCTCTGTGCTTGTAATCTTGACTCGAATTTTGCAATCGTTCCTTAACTCGGCTGTGAAGCTCCTTCATCGCTTCTGCAAAGTCCTCTGCACTAGCACTTCTGAATTCAGTTTGTTCCATATATTTTAATTCAAAAACTCCCCTTCGTTGCATTCCATATACAATTTGGAATGGATTCTACCCTGTTCTTCTATTAATCGAATCATTATAAGAAAATTCTGCCTGTGGCAAAATGTGATCCCACTGACTGTGGTGTTCAGTCACTAGGCTCCTCAGTAAATCTCCCAAGATTTTGTTTACAACTTCTGTCTTCCCATCCTTCTAAGGATGATAAGCTAAGCTAAAAGAAAAACTTGTCCCCAGCTTCTTCCATAAATTCCTCTAGAAATGTCCAATGAACTTGGCATCCCAATCTGAAACAATACTCCTTGGCAAATCGTGAAGTCTGACGACTTCTTTGAAAAACAGGTTCGCAATATGAGTTGCGTCGCTAGTTTTCTGGCATGGTATGAAATGTGCCATCTTTGAAAATTTGTCTACCACTACAAACATTGAATCAAATCCTCTTTGTGTCCTTGGCAGCCCTAATACAAAATCCATGCTCATTGCATCCCACGACCTCTCAGGTATGGGTAATGGCTGGTATAACCTTGTGTTCTGCCTTTTTCCCTTTGTGTGCTGACAAATTCTACATCTGTCCACAAATATTTTGACATCTATCCTCATCCCTAACCAAAAATATGAGACATTTAATTTCGAGAACATTTTGTCATGACCGAAATGTCCGGCCAATCCTCCACTATGTTTTTCTTTCAACAGATTCTCCCTCATGGAGCATTTTGGAATACATAATTGATTGCCTCTGAATAATAATCCATCCTGGATCATATATTTAGTCCACTAGCTTTTGTCACTAAGAATTGAATTCTCATATGCCTCATACGCCTCTTTAAAATCTGGATCGCCTTTGTACATTTTTTTAATATTATCAAAACCCAAAGTTTTGACTCTAAATTCCTGCATAAGCAAACATTTCCTGCTCAAAGCATCAACAACTTTGTTAGTAGTTCCAGAAACATGTTTAATTACAAAAGTAAAATTATGTATGTATTCAACCCATTTAACATGTCTTTGGTTCAACTTCTCCTGTTGAGTCACGAATTGTAAGGCGTGACTATCACTATACAAAACAAACTCTTTAGGAACCAAATAATGTCTCCATTTCTTCAGCGCTTGTATGACTACATAAAATTCTTTGTCATATGTGGAGTACTTAACCTTTGCTTCATTCATTTTCTCACTGAAGTGTGTGATTGGTATATCATATTGGTTCAAGACCACTCCAATTGAAAATCCACTAGCGTCACACTTGACCTGAAATGTCTTACTGAAATTTGGCAACACCAGAATTGGTTGTTCAGTAATATTTTTCTTCAGCAGGTTGAAACTTTTTTCTGCTTCCTCTGTCCAATGAAAAGATTTGTGTCTTTTCTTCACCGTGTCCATCATTGGTGCACTAATCCCACTAAAATTTTGGATGAATTTCCTATAGAAACTAGCTAATCCATGGAAGCTTCGAACCTCAAATACACTTTTCGGCGATGGCCAATTTTTAATTGCCTCTACCTTATCCAGATCCATTTTCAGCTCATCTGCGGAGATAACAAAACCCAAATAAATGAGTTATGTCCTCATAAATGTTGATTTCTTCATATTTATCAGCAACTTCTCTTACTGTAATCTCCTCATCATTGTAGCTAAATGCTTCAAGTGTTCTGTTTCTGTCTTGCTGAAAATTAATACATCGTCAAGATATACGGCGATGAACTTCCCGATAAACTCTTTTAGGACTTCATTCATCAATATCATGAAAGTACTGGGCGCATTTGTTAAGCCAAATGGCATAACAATCCATTCATATAGCCCCTCATTCATCTTGAAGGCTGTCTTCCATTCGTCACCTTCTCTCATACGAATTTGATGATATCCGCTTTTCAAATCAATCTTTGAAAAACAATTTGCTCCACTCAAGAAATCCATCAAATCATCCATCCTTGGAAAAGGAAATCTATATCTGATGGTAATATTGTTGATTTCCCTTGAGTCTGTGCACATCCTCCAGCCTCCATTTTTCTTTGGGTTGATCATTGTTGGAACAGTGCATGGAATCAAGCTTTCTCAAATCAACCGTTTGTTCATTAAGTCGTGGACTTGTCTCTTGACCTCTTTATTCTCTTGCGGCGTCAATCTGTACACTGCTTTGTTTGGTAAACTAGCTCCAACTATAAGATCGATGTGATGACTTATACTTATGATCGATGGCAACAAACAAGGTAGTTCATCCACTACTATATCAACAAACTCTTCTAGCAACTTCTGGATTTCCTCTGGTAAATCATCCACTCTTGTACTAGTTAAAACAATTTTAGGCTTCCCGACCACAATGAATTGTGTATCTTCCTTCTTATTAACCTCCTTAAGAAGTTCCTTCCCACTCATGAGAAGTACAGTGTTGATCACTTCTGGTTTTGTTTCTTTATCCTTAATCGGCAGCAACATGTGAGTTCTCCCATTCTTCTCCAGGGTGTATGTGTTCTTTCTCCCATCATGAATCACATTCCTATCATATTACCACGGTCTATCCAGCAATAGATAACAAACATCCATGGGAATGACATCACATAGTATTTCATCCTTATATCCTCCTATTTTAAATTCAACTAAACATTGTTTAGTGACATTTACCTGATGTCCTTTTTGTAACCACGAAACTCTGTATGGGCTTGGATGTTCAATAGTCTTTAGCTCCAGCTTTTCTACCATCTCTGTAGAAACGAGATTGTTTGTGCTACCACTATCCACGATGACTTTGCATACCCTGTCTTTGGTCTTGCAAGCAATCCGAAAAAGTTTGTTCCTTTGGGTTGGGTTCTCTACCTCCTTCTCTAGCGTTAAGAGAACTTTTCTCATCATCAGTGATCTTTTTACCTCAATATCTTCTACCTCAACATTCCATCCTTGTGCTTTGGCAATTTGAATTTCACCTCCTTCTTTCTTTCTATCTGGACATTCATAGGATTTGTGTCCATTTTTTCCAGAGATAAAGAATTTTATTTCTCCACCTCTACCTCTTCCTCTTCCTCTAGTTCAAGGAAAAATATTTCTATCAGCATACTATCCTCTCTATGAGCTTCCACCTCTCTTAGTTTGAGTTTGAGGTTTCTTCCACTCTTCTTTAGATTTTTGAGCTCTGTCTTGGGAAATTGTTTTTCCTCTGGTTTGACTTCTGCCTCAGCCTCATTGACCTTGCTTCTAGCTCGGCTTCTCTTCATCTTTCAAAGCCATCTGATAAGCATCCTCCACATTCTGAAGGCTCATCATGCTCATCTCATCCTGAATGTCATATCCCAGACCATTCATGTACCTGGCAACCTTTTCATCATCACTTTCCTGATGACCTTCTCTAGTGTTTATCTTGTAGAATTCCTCAGTGTATTCTTTTATTGAACTCAACTTCTGTCTCAAATTCTGCATTCTCGGAAACATAGTAATTTGATAATCCTTGGGTATGAATTTTTCCTTCATCTTTGCAACCATTCTATCCCAGCTTTTGATTTTTTGCTTGCCTTTATAGCGTCTGTTAGCCTGCCGTTCATCCCACCATAATGTTACATGTCCTTTAAGTTTTTTAACGACATGTTTGACCTTTTTGTCTTCCTTGACATCCTCATAGTCAAAATATTTATCCAGAGCTCTAATCCAGTCTAGAATCTCTTCAACATCCAGGTTTCCTTCATATACTGGAATGTCCATTTTTGTTTTGGCACCTATCCTAGAAACAACCCTGAATAGGTGTTCATCTGTTGCATCTTCGGCTGCAACTTCTTATCCTTCATGTCCAGCTTCATCTTCACTTTCAGCCTCACTGATATCCCCAGCATCAACTGTGTGCCTATGTGTTGTCTCCATGGCATCAATCCTGGCACATAGTTCACGCATTTCTCTTTCCACTACTGGATCAGGCATTGGCATAGGCCTATCTCTTCTTCTCGGTGGCATGGCTATAAAATTTCTCTTTTCTCTACTATAGAAAGAAAAAAACTCTTTCTCACTCTAATGCCACACTAACGCAGGCACCCCAACCCTCAGGTCGGAGCCCGCACAGGATCTTTCAATTTCGGCCCCTTAGAGTCTGACTGGCTCTTCAATTTCCTCTTCAGGAAATTTATTCACACACCCAACTAAGTGTATGTCACAGTTCCTTCTGAGTTATGCTCACGTGATCTTTGCACTGGCATGAACTCCACGATCAACATCCAACTGCCATTGGGGCTTTCCCCTTTTCCTTTCAGGATACCGAATTTCGCAAGTTCACGAATCTTGTTGTTGAGCGCCTTGCCTCTTCAACCTTAGAAACCCAAAATACCAAACAATAGAACCTTCTCACCACTGACTTCAGCTTTCCACTCATCGTTATTTCGGGAGTTGCGATGATGTGTAACTCTATCTCTTGACTCCCGGAGTCCCGAAATCTGAATTTCTGAAATGGTTTCCTTTCCTGGGATTTCACGAACCGGTAGTTCAAAACTCTCGATTCTAAAACATTGCCTCCTCAAGTTCCCGGATCCTGAAATGCTAAATTGTCAAAATTCTCCTCCACAGTTCCTTTGCGTTTCACATTTTTGGTACTTCTTATGTGGAGTTCTCTGCTCCTTATCAATCGAGAATGCTGAAACGCCGATTCCCGAAATTTCGACAAATATCCCATCACATTTTCTGATTTTGGGATTTTCTCCCCATTGTGTCCCAATCACTCGCCCTCAGGACCTCCAAAACCCCGAATTCTGAAGTTCTGAAATTCAAAACTTGTCACTCTTCACCTTTATACACGAAAACTCTTTTCGCGTTTCGGGGATTTGATCAACCAAAGGTTTCGTCCACACTTCAGACTTATGACCCCTGAAATGCCGAAATGATCTCGACAGTCCAATGATTGAAATCAACGGTCCACGTTGAATCCTGCCTTTCGAATGTGGATCTGTCCAATGATTAACTTTCCCCACAACTTTCTTGGATCCTACGGTCCCTGCTATTTCAGGAATTCTCCTCGGAGAATTCTGACCGTTTAGTTTCCTCCTCAAGAACCTCTGGCTCAAAATCGACTTTGCAATCCTTATCTAGGGCGTGACTTCTACACAATGACTTTAGCTTCATGCTTTCTCTTGAATGATTCAAAGGCCCTAACCCTTCTGAGCTTTCTTCACAAACTCAGGTCTTCAAGGAGACTCCTGCACGCACTCCTTGCAGAAATCATTTAGATACTTCATCGTACTTGAACTCCCGACTCTGTGCACTTTCTCTACAACAGAATTCCTTCAATCTCTCAACCTTAGTTGATAAGTTATAAGGTCTCAACCAGCCTGCGCACACATTGCACAGCTTCGGTGCTTGTCTTGCACTTCTGCTGGAATGAGAACAGTGGTATCTCTCCTGAGCTTTCAGAGATAAACTATAAACCTCTGTCACGCACTCCTTGCAGGAAATTCTCTCAGGAAGAGAAACAACTGAAACTCATTCTCTTTCTCTCTCAGAATTTAAACATTCAACATGAAAACATACATTCACACATAACATAATAACAAAGGCATGATAGAGAGAGTAAGAAACTGTAAGCAGACCATTCAACATGTATACACAGAAAACATCATAACACCATGAGTCTGAATCAAAGCTTCATATATTAATTCAAGATTCTCTACATGGGTTCTCCTCTACAACTCTTCTGCTACATCTCTCTTCTTCTCTATGCTAATATTCTTAATGATCTAATTTTGATTGATACAATGATACAAAGATGAGGGTGTCTATAGTCGTTTTCCCTCTTGTTCTTCTAAACTATATAATCTCTAATTCAAACCTACCTACTTTCATTAACTATGCATAAATTCCTCTACCTCCTACAGATGAGAGCGAATCGCTCATGATCTGTTTACAATACGCAATTACGCTTCCCTTTAACTATTACATTAATGCTTCAAAAACATTTCCAAAACATGTAAAATGTGTGTTGCACTTTCCACCTGTCTTCTGCCTTCATGCTCGCTTTTCTCACTGCTTGCGATGCTCTTGCATCAATAATCTTTATCCCCAAAAAACTTCATTTAGGCCCTCAAAATGGCCCTAGAACTTAAAAACTGCTAAAACTAGTAAATTGTCAGAAATTTGTTTTGAGCCAGTTGGAAGAGGTGGGTGGCAATCGATATCCATTTGGATCAATAATCCCTCATTAGGAAACAATGGTCTCCATTACGTTGAGTTATCGGGGGAGAGGGGAAAGCGATTGAATCTTGGTGTGTTGCTTTCCCTATTGGATACATTGCGTTGTGGAACGTTGTCATGAACCTGTTGTTGGCGGGGTTGAATCTGTTCAACTAGTCAGGCTACATGAGAAAGTTATACTTGATTGGAATGCTCTTCATATTGGAGTGCATCATTGGGTTCTTTGAGATATTGATGATGCTTGTATTATCACAATAGATTGGAATGGGCTCATCATACTCAACCTGTATATATGTCAAAGTTTGTTTCATCCATAGAACCTGTGTACAACATGATGTTGTTGCAATATACCCTACCTAGGCTATATATAAGGATATGAATGATTGTTTCTTTCTTAACCATGATACTAAACACTCATCCAAGTAGAACATTGCTCCATTGGTGCTTTGTTCGTCATCAATGCAACCTGTCCAATCTGCATCTGTGTAGGAAATAAGTGATAGATCCTTTCCTTTTGGATACCATAATCCAAACTCTTTTGCTCCTTTGAGATATCTAAAAATCCTCTTCACTGCTAATACACGTGATTCCTTTGGTGTTGCTTGAAATCGTGCCACCTGTCCAATTGCAAGCATTACATCTGGTCTAGATGTTGTCATGTATAGTAAGCTACCGATCATTGACCTATATTTCCTCTGGTCTGTAGACTTTGAATCATCATCTTAGATCAACTTGCAATTGGTTTACATAGGAGTGGTAATTGGCTTGCAATATTCCATTCTAAGCCTCTTTATCATTTCTCTGATATACTTAGTTTGAGAAATAAAAATTCCTTGGTTTCTTAGACATATCTGAAGACCCAGAAAGAAGGATAGTTCTCCAAGTAATGACATTTCAAATTCATTATGCATATCCTTTGCATATTTATGGCTTAACTTGTCATCAGTACTTCCAAAAATAATGTCATCAACATAAACTTCAATTAATAAAATACTATCTTGAGCTACCTTGATATAGAGGTTGTTGTCTACACTTCCTTTTAGGAACCCTGCATGTTTTATATATTTATCCAGTCTAGAGTACCATGCTCTAGGAGCATGTTTTATACCATACAAGGCATTCTTCAATTTACACGCATAATCTACATTCTCTGACAACTGAAATTCTTCTAGTTGTTCAATGTAGACTTCTTATTCAAGTTCCTCATTCAGAAAAGTTGATTTCACGTCCATATGATATACTTTAATATTATTGGAGCATGCATAATATAGGATAAATCAGGTTTCTTCCATTCTGGAAACTGGAGAAAATGTCTCTTCAAAGTCGATTCCTTCAACCTGTGTATATCCTTTACATACCAATCTAGCTTTGTTCCTTGTAACTTGTCCATATTCATTTAATTTATTTCTGAATATCCACTTTGTGCCAATCACATTCTTATTCTTTGGTCTTGGAATTGATTCCCAAGTGTCATTCTTCTCTATTTGATCCAATTCTTCATCTTCTACTTCTTCTTCATAAAGTTGTTCCATTAATTCATTTTCTTCTTCCTTTAATTCTCGTCCACTTGTTTCATCAATTGTTACATTGATGCTTTCCACAACCGTGTTCAACCTCAAATTGTAACACTTGTATGTTTTCCTTGTACTTGAGTAACCAACAATTACTTCTTTGTCCACATGAGACTCAAACTTTTCCATTCTTCCATATTCTCTTTTGATGTAGCATTTGATTCCAAATACTCTGAAGTGCTTCACATTTGTTGGTCTTCCTTTCCATAGCTCATAGGGATTTTTGTCAGTGGTGTTTCTAAGAATTACTTTGTTTTGAATGTGAACCGTTGTATGCACTGCATGTGTCCAAAAGATATCTGACAATTTTGAATCCATTAACATTGTTCAAGCCATTTCCTGTAGGGTCCTGTTCTTTATTTCAACAACTCCATTTTGTTGAGGTGTCATAGAAATGGAGAATTGTCTTTTTATTCCATGCTTGCTGCAGTAGTCCATAAATTCCTTTGAAGTGAACTCTCCTCCATTATCAGATCTCAAACATTTGATTTTTGAATCCATTTCATTTTCAACCATTTTCTTTTAGACCTTGAAGTTTTCAAAATATTCTGACTTATTCCTGAGAAAGCAAGCTACAATCATTCTTGTATAATCATCAACTAATAACATAAAGTATTTCTCACCTTTTAAACCCTTTGTTGTAGTTGGTCCAAATAGATCAGTATGCACAATTTCTAGTGGTCTTGTCATTGAATATTCTTTTGATTTAAACATGGTCTTTGCTTTCTTTCCTTGTTGACAATGCTTGCATAAAGTGTTGGTTGGTTTCATAATCTAGGGAATTTCTCTAACTACTTCTTTTTTGTTGACTTTGAAAAGGTTATCAAAGTGTATGTGACCCATTCTTATGTGCCATAGCCAACTTTCATATTCCTTTCCTAGACAACACTTTTCATGTCCAATTTCACTTAGTACATATATGTTGCTTGAAGTTGTTGCAATTGTTGCAATCAATTTTCCTGAAACTTCTTTTCTTATCTTGCACTTTTGTGAATCGAAAGTAACTTTATGACCTTAGTCACACATTTGAATCACACTTAGAATATTATGTTTCATATCTTCTACTAGTAGAAAAAAAATTTCCTTGGTATTCTTGTTTCTAATTCTTACTGTGCATTTTCCAATGATTCTAGCTAAATCATCATTATCGAAGGAGACTGATCCATCTCTTTCCTTTCTTAATGTAAGAAAGTTGTCTTTATGACCTGTCATGTGTTTTGAACTACCACTGTCAACATACCAACCATGTTTCTTATGCTTAGCTTGTAGAGCGAGTGTGCATTCTTCATTTCTATACTGATTATGCTTTCTTATCCATGTTCTCTTTTGAGGTTCTTGTCTATGATTGTTGTTGTTCTGTTGTGGTTCTCTAGTAGGAACTGTCATTCTGCAATCTTTGGCCATGTGTCCAAAGTTGTTACACTTGTAGCATTCCACTTCAGTGCTCAATGATTCAAACATGTTGTAACTTATTCTCTGTGTTTCACTAGGCCTTCTTGGATAACCCTTTTGTGTATGAATTTCAAAGTTGTGTATGTTCCTGTTGTTAGCTCCGCAATTCATAGATTTATGTACAAAATTATTACATGCATAACATAAATCAAAAAAGATAGTTTGATACCTAGGAGTTGAAGATCTTCTAAAAGGAGTTTCTTTTTTGAATCCTTCTTCTTCCTGAGTCCTATCTATCAATTGTTGATTCTGAAATCTGAATCTTCTTGGTGGAGGAATGTCCCTGTAATATTCCTTGTAGATCTTCCTATCCCCTTTGATTGTTTCTACATAGATTTTTGGATGTGTTTCGTGTTCTGTTGTTTTGGAGATTGATCCATTTTCTGTTTGATTGTATCCAAGTCTGGACTTGTCATGATGAGGTTTTTGACTGATGATAATGTCATCCAAAAATTTTGAGTTGTTCTGCATATTTTTCTTTTGAAGATCCTTTCTTAATGTGACAATATTTTCTTCCAAATTTCCAATGATCCTATCTCTGTGTTCTAGTTGTTCTATGAGTGCTTCTTCAATTATTTTGTCTTCTTCTACTTGAACCTTCAAATTTATGATCATTTGTTCTAGTTCCTGAGGGTCTTTTTTCTTGTCTAGTTCTGCTTGTAGCTTCTTGTTTTTCTTCGTCTCTCTTCTTATAACTTCTATGGCACACAACAATTATTCTCGGTAGTCAACTTCTTCCTCTTCATATTCTTCTTTGGCCTCTTCATATTCTTCTTCGATGTATTCTTTGTTAGAGTCTTCTACTACCATGAATAGAACTCTTTATGTCTCACTGTCACTGACTTCATCTTCATCTGATGAGGAGATGTCTTCTTTGGTGCATAAGATTTTCTTAAAATCTTTCTTGGTGTTTCTTTTGCCTTTGTATGTTTGTTTTCTATTTGAGTAATCTTCATCATTCCTCTTATTTTTTTTATGAGGACATTTGTTAGAAAAATGACCAATACCATCACAATTAAAACAAATCAATGGAAACTTACCTTTATATCTATCGTTGGTTCCCTTATTCAATCTTCTGACAAAGTTGGTCATTTCTTCATCATCTTCCGAGATGCCACTGATGATGCTATGTTCCTTTTCTTTTTTCTTTCCCTTTTTCTTTGGCCTTTTGGATGCTTTGAAAGATGCTTCTTTTATATCTATATTTTCCTGTTCAGTTCTCATTTCATATGCTGTGAAGATTCCATGTAGTTCATCCATGCTTATTGAGTCTATATCTACTCTTTCTTCTAGTGATAATATCTTAGGATCAAATCGCATAGGAAGAGATCTTAATACCTTTTGAACAATTACAGATTCTTTAATTTCTTCTCTCAATCCTATGATTGCATTTGTTGTTTCATCGACTCGTAAGAAGTAAGTTGCAATATTCTCATCTTCCTTCATCTTTAGTTGTTCAAACTGACCTATGTAAGTTTGAAGCTTTGTTTCTTTGACTTTTGAATCTCCTTCATAAATATTTTGGATCTTGTCCCAAATCTCTTTAGCAGATTTAAAATGTATAACTTTGGTGTATACTGATTCACAAAGACCATTCAGAAGTGAATTTGTGGATTTGGAATTATTCTTCCTAAGTTTCATTGCTCTTTCATTTGTCGATGGAACTATTGGTTCTTTGTATCCATTTACAATTGATTACCAAATTTTAAATCCATGCGCATGTATATATGTTTTCATCCTTCTTCTCCAAAATGCATACTTTTGTCCATCAAATTGTGGTATTCCATTTTTATACATGTTGTTTCTCTCCATGATCTACCTTTCAATGGTTAAACTGATTTCTGAAGGAACCCGGCTCTAATACCAATTGTTGGATTACTGAGAGGGGGGGTGAATCAGTAATAGAGCAATTTAAACCTTTTCAACCATATAATGCAAGTGTTATATCAGTGTAGCATTATCATCCAATAATTTCAAAGTAAACAAACAATGAAAAAATGAGCATTCATACAGATACGCAGTACACCAGTGTTTTTACATGGAAACCCAAAGCGGGATAAAACTATAGAATGTTTTTTCTTATACGTATTTAAGAATTACATTCATTGGAAGCACCAAATTCCTTTGTTTTCTAGCTACAAATGGAAGGAGGCTCCAACCCCCTAGTTTCTCAGGCTACAACCTGAGGAAAGATCCAACTCCCCAATTCTATGGCTACAACCAGAAGGAGGCTACAACACCCTATGTTCTCCGGCTACAACCAGAAGGTGGCTACAACCACCTGTCCTTTCCCTGTCCAACCGCCCTGACGTAGAAGTAGAATGATGGAACCATTGTCACACTATCACTGTGAGATATATTGATGTAAAAATATACCAATCAACCTATAACAACCTGTACCAATAAGATGTGCCAACATGTACCATACATTAACATGTACCTCAACTTGTACCATAAACAAATTCATCAACCATGTACCAAAATTGTACAAAAAACTTGTCACAATAACCTATCCAAACAACCTGTAATCAACCTGTACCATAAACAAGTGCATCAACCATGCACCAACATGTACCTCAACCTGTACCATCAACGAGTGAATCAACCATGCACCAAGTATGTATCAATAATGCATCAAATACACATCAACTATGACTCATCAAGATGTACCAACATCATCAAGTCTACACCTCATGTATGTGCCAACTCATCAACTACTTGTCTCAACCATGTATCTCAACCATACACCAAGTACATATACCAATATAACCATCAAAAGTTCTCTAGAAATACATCACACTATCCATAACCAAATATCATAAACACTTACATCAAAGCATGTGCCACAACCTCACTGTTATGTAGCCTCAATCTAAACCAACAACTTCAACAACACATCACAACCAAAAGACCAATACCCATATGCCAAATACCAACAATAAAATACCAATTGTATCCCTCAATAAATCTAATATATGCAACGATATTGAACATCCAATACCATCTCAAGAGCTAAACCCTAGATCACAAAACATATCTCAAACAAAATGTGCCATATCTCTCATAAATAGACCCCAACCATGTTGTTGCCGCAATTTTTCTGCCGCACTTTTTCTGCCATGATTTTTCTGCCGCACTTTTTCTACCATGATTTTTCTGTCGCACTTTTTCTGCTGCACTTTTTCTGCCCCACTTTTCCTACCACACTTTTTATGCTGCTCTTTTCCTGCCGCAATTTTTCTGCTACAATTTTTCTCTATCAATAATACCTTCCCAAAAATAATCTTTCACAAAAATAGATATTCAATGATATTCAAGTGTGATTGAATGATAGAGACTTTCCTCTTGTTTATACTTTCATGTAGCATCCCACTTTCCTTATTTTAGGGAGTTCTCCATTAACTTTATTATTTAAATAATTTCTTTTGCAAACACTTTGGCTTTTTGGGGCTTCTAGATGAATCATGAGGGTTCTCCAACTTCACATGGCCATCACTCTCTAACCGTGAAGAGTTATGTGATGTTCCACATACCACTGGAAATGGCATGACATTTACTATCCATTTAGAATAGTCTTACCTACAAATATATCAAAACTCGTACCATTATCCATCAAACAAACTTGGGTCCATTACCCAAACCTTTGTGCTACTAGAATTCGCTATCGAACTTTCTTCAAGGGTTGAAATCAATGGCAACTAACCTAATTAATCAAAAATAAACAAGGTTTACAAAGGTTTCCAACAAGGTGAAACATTTGGTTTGAGTAACCTCATGAAAACATCTCTATTTCCTACGTGTATTCTTCCCCAACCACAATTTTACCCATTGAATGAAAGAACTTTGTGCTTTAAAGACACCGACAGTACGCATCTCTATGCTAGAAAAAAATTAAGCACAATTTTTGTAGAGGAAAGAGCTCTGATACCACTTGTAAGGTATCAGATGTATTATAATAAGTAGAAACATAAATATTGTAGGGAATACTAGGGGAACATAAAATACAGATAATTACAACACCAAAATTGATACCTTTATTAATAGAAAGCCAATTTCACTTGCCTCTTTGAGGGGGAAACATCTAGCAGAGTAGAGCTCTATTACAATAATTATCAAGAAAATACTTTCTCATGCCTTCTAATCTTATTTGTATTAATTCTATCTTCTAAAGAAAATTCTAGAGGAGATCTTTCTAGAAGCCGAAGTTTCTATTAATTCTTCTTCCATTAGATTTGTTCACATTATTAAATAGGCCTTATTTACTGATGTCATCATTTATTACATGGAAAACATATTATTCTGCCTACGTGATGGGTTAGGGAGGTTAGGTCCCTAAATCGAAGGCCATAAGGGGTTGTTCAAGATGTGTGGTACCTAGAAGGAGATTAAATACTATTCAAAGGGTTGGTATCTCACACTCGATGGGTAAAATTGCTTCCACACAATGAACAAGGTGGAACAGGGTAAAGCCTGTGGTAGTTTCAACCATTGTTTGGTCAACCTAAAGTGTGGAGAAGAGCATTTGGTGCCAATTATTTTTTTTCTTATTGATTATTTGTTGTAGGATGTGTTATGGAGATACCCCACCTGTGGACAAGTGATCACTTCCTCAGACCTACTTGTGATCCAATATAGACTATAGGAGAGATAAAAACAAGGTATTCCACTAGATATACTATATTTGATCCTAATTATTCTATGAAAAAGAGGTAGGTTGGTTCAAACATGATTCCCATTTGATGTCCTTGTGTATTCCTATATAATTTAGCTCCAACTTCTGCAATTTTTTTCCTACACACAATACAACAACAAATACCAATCTCAATCCTCTTCAAGCAATAAGAATGTCAAAGCTACCTTACATATAACCTAATATGCACAAGGAAAGAATAGATCTACCAGTTACCACTATGCATAATTGAATACACTAAGATGGAAGGGGAAAACCATGCAGATATATATTGATAAGTCAATAATAGTACATCAACTAAGGTTTACCTTGAGTCTTATTTGAGGCCTCCCCTAATTCCTTGCTCCAACTCCTACTTGACCCTCACAGGAAAACACAAATTTAAAGGTTGAAGGCTTGTTGAAACTACTATAAAACTCTACAACACAAGTCTATTGTGAATTGTTCTTCCCTCGGAATGTCTTCCTTTTATAGATTGATGGAGGAGGATAGGGGATGATTATAGATATATAAAACCCAATGAACTCCAAGTCTATTACAATTTCCTAAGCACATATAATGAGACAAAAAAACTCACCTAGCACTTACATCCTTGTAAATCATCATGATCTGGATTGGATCATTATATTACTTATCATCTATCTCAATCATTTTTGGGCAGAAAAATTGGAGGAATCATATTGTAGATGTATTAAATGACATTTTTTTATGGTTCAAACCTTAATATAGATAATTATTCTATATTCTACACACCGAGAGCTTCCCAATGGTGGACAAATCACCTCAATAGGATTTTGTATGTGAACATTATGCCTCTTGCGAGTTGATCTACTGTATTGATGACCATGGTGTGAGTGGATGCCATGTCAGCCCCCATTACTAAAATGTACGGGGATATCCACGTAGTGGATTTTCTAGAACAATATATAAGGTCCAAACCTGATCACTATTTGAGGGTTGAGGAAGTCAATACCCTAACCCTAAATGTCCATCGGGCTATGTTAAATATTGGGCCACTAGGAGGAGAAGGGGTTCCATTATATGTTATCGTATTTTATTCAATAGTAGAGTAGAACAACTAGGAGTGGAAAATTAAAGAGAATAATAGAGGGGGTTAATTTTATGTAGCGGCCTAACCAACCACAAGTATTAGGTAAGTCCATAGAGAGTGTCTTCTCCTTTATACTCGCATTATTTCCATACTAGAGAAAAGAGAGTAGAGAAGCCTCACCTTTTAGCTAGGTTGCCTCACGTAAGGATATCCTAGAGAAAATATTTGTGTTATTTTTTGAAGTGTGTGAGATTGTATTTTATTGTTCTCCATTTTCCTCATTTTATCTATTTCATGCATAAGCAAAAAATTGGTAACTAAAGATTCTAGAATCTAAAGGAATTTAACCTTCATAGTGTAGATTTCAGTTTTATTTAGCAGATGTTGTGAAGAACATTCCCAATGAAATATCCATGGAAGTTTAGATATCATATTGGTATCAGAGTGGATTTTATTTTGGGTATTTGTGGGAAGTTTTGGGATCCAAAAATTAGCTTTAAGAGAACTCATAGAAACTATGGCCATGGAAGATAAGTATATTCATAACAACCCTCAAGATCCAACAGAAGATATACTTGAGAGGTTGGAAGGATAGGTTGTTGATATCATTCAAAATATGAACCTCCTCATTAAAGCTCTAGCAAACAAGCTCAGAACATTCAGAGATGATGGAGGCTCTAACTCAAATATCATGTCATAGGGGAAATCGAGAGATCATGAATACCTAGGAAAGGAGTCGCGGAAAGAACCCGAGAAAGAGCAATCGAGTTCAAGTGTCATCAATCCTTCACAAACCCTATTCAAGATGGAAGCTAAATTGGACTTAAATCCATACCAAGATGAGATAGATGTATTAAAATTGAATCATTGGTTGTAGCAACTAGAAGTTTATTTTAGCGTTCACCATATAGATGAAGAGAAAAATATTTCATTTTCTAGATTGAAGTTAGATGGTTGTGGTTTAACCTAGTGGGAAATCCATACGGAAATACTTAGGATGGAGGGTGATCCTCCAGTAACTAGGGGGGAGGATTTCAAAACCATCATCAAGTCCCAATTCTACCCTATAGAGTATGTAGAGGACCAATGGATCCAGTTGATCTAGGTGGATATTGGTGGCCACCCACCTTTTCCAACTGGCTCAAAATAGTTTTCTGGCAATTTTGGTAATTTACTATTTTTAGCAGTTTTAACTTTCGGGGCCATTTTGAGGGCCTAAATGAAGGTTTTTTGAGATCGAGCTTCTCAATGATATCTAAAGTCATGATTGATCCCCCAAAATTAATCTCCTCTATGATTCCTTTCCAACGAGCTATCACACGCCTAAAACAAAGATGGTATGCAAAAGTTACGACCCCAGGAAGTTGATGTACTAACTTACCCAAATGGGGCCCACATGACTTTTGGTGTTTCATCTCCTAGGGTTAGGTTTTTGGATGTCTAGGGTTTTTTGAATTCCTATTTATTGTAAAAATGCCTTCAAAGCCTCATTGTAATCATCTTCTTGCGAATGTGAGTAGTCGTCACATTTCTTCTCACAGATAAGCTGCCACCATTCTAGCGAGTCTTTCGCTCTGTATTTTTATAGTCTCTGTACATTTATTTCATTAACATAAATCATGTATTACTATATATATGTGTTTATGGTTGCGTCTTTGATACATTTATGTTATATTATTGAATATTTGTGATATCTCTGTGCATTTCTTTATTATATATCTGCTCTCATTTCGTGCCGAAAATAAATCCGGATCACCAGTGGAACTACTTCAGGAAAAGGTAGGGGAAGAGTGTACAAGAAAGGTGTCCATCATGTTGGGTATCTCTCCCAAGAACCCAAATTTTCTCCTCAAGTATCTGGGGGGGTTACACAATCATCTACAAAAGTAGGTGATTCTTTTAAAGCCAATGAAAGTGGATGAGGCATGTATACAGGAATAGTATCTAGAAAACATAAGCCATAAGAAAGGGCATCCAAGTGGTTCTAAGAAAAAAGAGCACTGGGAAGATTCCTATTAGGGGAGGAAGAAGTGGAAATGTGGGGAATATAAGAAGATACTAGCCACTACACATAAATGAAAACATCCCAACAACCATTTCAATCATTGCAACATTGATTTCCACATTGAGGAAAAGTGTTAGAAACTACATCCAGAGTTGAACCTGAAGAACCGTAAGAAATATGGAAAGAAAAAGAACCTTCTAGCCACATATTCGAGCAATAAACTTGAAATTATCTCTGATGTTGATGAAAATATTATTTGCAAATATGTGTAAAAATAGGTGAATCTGAGTAGCCTTCACCACCAAGAAGACAAGGAGATGACCAAGCTCTTTCACATCAATGTTCAGGTCAATAAGACCAAGATAGATGCTCTATTCGACCCTAGTTCACTGGATAATCTCATAGAAATGGATTTGGTCAACAAGATTGGATTGGAGGTTCATGATCATCCTATCCCCTATCCATTGGGTTGGGTAAACAAGGATGCATAGATCAAGGCAACAAAACAATGCAAGATTAAATTTGTTGTAAGTGTTGATTTTATAGATGAAGTAGAAATGGACATAGTACCACTAGATGTATACAGAGTAGTGTTTAGAATCCCCTACATGTATATGAGAGATGTTATCTTCATGTAGGGAGACAACCAATACCACCTCATCAAGGACAGGAAATCCTTCATCATCAACGTGCACAAAGGAAAATAAAAAATTTCACCAGTAAGTGCCAATCAAGGTAAGACATTGATTAATTCTAGTAAGAAATATGTTTTACTTCTCATAAGGGAAAATCAATATGGTGAAGAGTCGTTAAAAGTAAATACATCCCTGACAAGGTGTACTAAGGAGAAGAAACATGAATTGGAGTTGCTAAAGGAATATAGGGGAGTATTTCTAGGATCCTAAATGGCCACCACCTAAGAGAGAGAAGTGGAGCACAAAATCCAATTATTGTGAGACTCCCCCTTGCTGAATATTGGTTTGTATAGACAATTTTTTTTGGAAGAAAATTAAGTAAATAATCAGTTGCAGTAGTTGTTGGAGCAGTGTGTGATTCGACCAAGCACCTCACCTTGTGGGTCACCTATCATAATTGTACCAAATAAGGATGGGACTTGGTGAATGTGTATTGACTACAAATCATTGAACAATATCACACTAAAAAATCAGTACCCTCTACCCAGAATCGATGATATGCTAGATCAGTTGAAGCACATAAAATATTCCACCAATTTGGGTCTCAAATTGGGATACCACCAGGTACACGTCAAGGAAGAATACACCTAGAATACTTCATTCAATATAATGCAAGGTTTGTACGAATGGTTCGTCATTCCATTTGGTTTATGTAATGCAATAGCTACATTTATGAGACTGGTGAATGATTTTTTACATCCATATCTAGATTCATTTCTTATATTCTATCTAGATGATATATTGGTTTATAGTGCTACCTAGGAGGAGCACATATCATATCTCATGTAGGTGTTAGAGACTCTGAATAAGCACTAGTTGTTGGCTAACCTCAAGAAATGTGATTTTTCTTAGTAATATTTGGTGTATTTGGGGTATATGATTAGTGGAGGGGAGATCAAGATAGATCCTACAAATATGGAGGCCATCATGAAATGAAAAATTCCTACAAATTTCATTGAAGTTAGGAGTTTTGTTTGGGTAGAATAATACCTATGTAATTTCATAGCTTCATTTTCAGTTGTAGTTGCACCACTCCACACCATAATAGCTAGTGGTAAGAATTTCTAGTGGGGGGAGAATTAGTAGAAGGCCTTTGATGAGAATAAAATAAAGATCAATCAAGAACTAGTTCTCGTTCTACAAAACTTGAAAAATCCCTTCGAAGTGGAGATAGATGCAAGCGGGTATTCCATGGTAGTATTTTTAATGCAAGGAGGAAGGCATGTATCCTATCATTCTAAAACAATTCATGGGGTAGTTCTCAGCTACCCTACCTATGAAAATTAACTCTATGCCCTGGTTCAAGTTTTCAATAAGTGGAAGCACTATCTTATGGCAAAGGAGACCATAATCCACAAAAATCACCATCCACTATAGTATTTGCAAGCCTAGAGTAAGCTACATCAGACTAGGCATTACAATTACATGGGGTTTTTATAGAAATTTCTTCTAGTCATCAAGTATAAGAAGGGAAGCACAAAAAAGTTGACAAACATGTTTTTTAGGCTACCGAAATCCAATATTACAGCTTTGGGAACTCTAATTCACATGAATCATTTTACTCATGATGCATACAGAGAGGCATACATAGAAGATGAGAACTTCAAGGAAGTGTTTCGGTAGCTACAAGGTCAAATTCATATAGAATAAGGTGATGAAAAGGATGACTTTTATTTCCAAAATAGTTTACTCTACAGTATTTACAATCTCTATGTCACTAAAGGTTAATGACTACATCTTATCAAAAAGGCTCACACTTCCAAGGTTACAGGACATTTCGGTGATGGGAAGACAATTTTCAACTTACAGAGGTATGTGTATTGGCCCAGAATGCAGGAAGATGTAGCATGGTATATTAGAGGATGTATCTTTTGTTATACCAACAAGCCCATTAATAGGAAACAAGGTCTATACCATCCCTTATATGTACCCACTCGACCTTGGGAAAGTATTTCCATGGATTTCATGTAAGGTTTACCAACAACCAGGAAGGGTTATGAATATTTATTTGTGGTAGTTGACTAGTTCTACAAAATGTGCATTCTCATGCCTTATAAAAATACCATCAAGGGACAAGAAGAAACAAATGTGTTATTTGAACAAGTTTGGGTGCACTTTGGGATACCAAGGAGCATCATCTTGGACAGGGACGCCATATTTCTCAGTACCTTATGGACTACATTGTGGGAGAAGATGCACGTTAAGCTCCAGAGGTCTACAACATTCCATCCATAGACATATGGGAACAAATAAGTATTCAATATAACTTTGGTGCAACTTTTGAAGGGTTACAATCAAAAGCATCTAAAGATCTGGGATGAAAATCTAATCTATATTCAACACTCTTATAACAAATTAGTCCACACTTCTACTGGTAAGACGCCCTTTGAAACTTGCTTTGGATATTTTCCACCTTCACCCATAGATTTTGTATATGGATTGAAATGTGTGTTGGAAATTTTATTCAATTGATTTCAAATACAAGGGGAGACGACATATGTCCAAGATAAAGATTGCAATATGGAAATTGTTGGAAATATTGTTTTTGGATTTTTGATGCTGAGTTTGGATACCTTATATTTAAAGGAATTTTTACTCTAAATACCTAGATCAAATGGATGCATAGGTTATATGGTTGGAAATATTATTTTGATACCTTTCCAAAAGTATATGGCACTCCCTCTAACTCCTTAGGAATGAGGATATATGAATTTTCATGTCAGACAACCCAACCAAAAAGTTCAGGTCAGCCCTAAAATTGAGCATAGAAACATTATAAATATAGGATATATGTGTACATTTGAAGAGCATCCAAGAAATAATATCAAGTTTGAGATGCACAAGAGAAGTTGGAGAATATTCTTTGGGTCTAAAGGTGTGCAAGAGGATTTTTCTTGGAGTTTTAAGGGTATTCTATGAAGGAATAAGGTCTATAATGTCGTAAAGTGAGTTGTTTTGAGGCTGTGAAGTTGCAGTCTGGGATATATCCTGGGAATTATGCTATGAGGTTCGCTAGGGCATGAAAGATAAATTTGACTAGGGTTTGAATCTATTTTCAGGGTATGAAGTAAATAAAGGTGTTGGAGCATGAAATTTAATGGTATGATGAAACTATGAAATACATGAATTATGAAGCATGAATATGAAGTCATAAGTACTCTATGTATGAAGATCTTAGGTTGGCACCTATACATATCTTACTAAGTTGGTTCTCAGCTAAGGAGATTGGTGTCTCTAGAGGGTTGGTTCCATCACAATATCTTGTTGAGTTGGTGCTCATCTAATTATATTGGTGTCTCTAGTAGGTCGGTGCCTACAAGACTTCTAACATTAGGTCATTTCCTATAGACATTTATAAATATATGTTTTGTGGTTTTCTCCCACAAGGGTTTCCATGTTAAATTATGTGAATTATTATTTGAGTTTATATGTGCTAATGAATGATTGATGAATGGTTAAATAAAGTAAAAAGTATCTTATATTGATTCACCACCCCCCCCATAAGTATAAGCATAAGTTCAACAACTGGTATCAAAGTAAATTTCTTCATAAACAATCTAACCATTGGAAGGTAGATCTAGGGAGCACACATGACTAGTCAAAAAGGTTTCTCCACAAATAGGGATCCATTATTTGATGGAACAAAATGTGTATTTTGGAGTATAAGGATGAAGAATTATATAATGGCTCTTGGGTTTGATATTTTACAATCAATCATGATTAGGTATACATCCCCAAAAGATCCACCAACGGGTAATATCGAGAAGAAGGCTAGTGAACATAATGCAAAAGTTATGAATGATATCTTGTGTGGTCTATCGGAATCAAAATTTGTCAAGGTGATGCATTGTGAATCGGTAAAATATATTTGGGACAAACTTCAAAACATCTATGAAGGAAATGACGGGGTGAAGAAGGAAAATCTCCAAACTCATAGAAGAAAGTTCAGGAGTTTGAAAATGAAAGACAAAGAAAATGTTGCAGACTATTTCCTTCAAGTGGATGAGTTTGTTAACACCATCAGAGGACTTAGTGAGAAGGTTGAAGAACCAATGATTATGGAAAATTTTCTAAGGTATATTCCGTTAATATTTTATGCCAAGTTTTATGCCATTGAATAAATGAAGGATCTAGAGAAACTAATGATGGATGAGTTGCATGGGATTATCACTACATATGAGATAAGGATAGAAAAAGAAAAGTCAGAAGGAATTAGATTTCAAAGAATCAAAGAAGACAAAAGGACACAAATTTTTTTATCATTCCAACCATTAATCAAATACAGAAGAAACACAATTTGTGAGAAATCTAAAAAGAGGATCTGGAAAATACAAAGGTAAACTACCCTTCAAATGTTGTAATTGTGGTAGAGTAGGACGTTTTGTTGCTAAATGTCCATGATATGAAAAAAGGGAATATAGTGATGATGAGGACGGTAATGATAAAAAATAACATAATAGTAAAAGCGAACCTCATAGACACAAAAGAGGAAAATATACTAAGAAGAAGACTTTTTACTCTAGATAGGATAGTAGCTCATCTGAAGAAAGTGATGGATATGTTTCAAATATTGAAAAAGAATAATTCCTCTTCATAGCCATGGATTAAAAGTCTAATGATAAATAAAATGAAGACAATTGGAAAGAAAAAACAGATTTAGAAGAAGAAGACATTGATGGGGAAGTGAATCTGGAAGCAGAACAACTTAGTGCCTTAGGATAAATAGAAAAACTCAAGGGAAAGAATAAAAAGAAAAAGGAACAATTGCATAAATATTGAAAGAAGGATCATGATCTTGATGAAATAGAAAAAATAGGTATCATCCTAAAGACACAACTAGAAGAGGCAAAAAGGACAAAATAAGTGGTGAGAATCCATTTGAAGGAAAAGGAAGAAAAATATGAGAATGTAGAAGCTGAAATAGTTTCCTTAAGAAAGGATCTAGAGAAAATAATTGATCGACTGAATAGAATATTGAAGTTTGGAAAGAGTACTAAAATATTAGATAATATTCTCAGTTTCGAAAAGTCACCATTCATCAAGACAGGTCTTGGCTATGATGAAAAACAAAAGACCCTCGAGGGAGATACAAGCACTAAGGTCACAAAGACATCAAAAAAGGAAAATGAAGAAAATCCTAAAGGTTATGCCAATATTCTCAAAGGATCCTATTGATGGGAGTAGTGGAAAAATACTCACTCAATCATTTTCAAAACTCACTAGGCTAGGTGAGATAGGTGGGATTATCACCCTCGGATTATATCCTGTCAAAAATACCAATGATATCTCAAGAAATATGTTCTTGGATATTATGCTATTATAAAATCTATATGATTTATCTAAAATAAGTTTTAAAATAGAAAAACTTCTTGCAAATGTAATTTATAAACATTTCAATAAGTAATGCAAGATAACATAAATCTGAAAATTCAATGCACAAGAAATCTCGTGAATGAGAAGAAATCAGCAAATGATTTTATTGATATCGTTATGAATTACAACCAAGTTTTTATTTACAAACCCCTGAGAGGATTTGGATCAGAAATAGACTTAGAAGTCTAAGATGTAATTTAATTCATACATAGACAATTGGTATCTCAAAAGAAGAATACTAAGACTGAAAATTGAACTGGATCAATCCAAGCTACAAGTGCATCATAGTCTTGACTCTTCAAAAACTAGCATTAATCAACATTGAAACTAAATTCAGAACTTCTAATTAAGAATAAACATACTTTCAAGACGAATGAATGACCTTTGGAGCATGTCAATAATCAATGCTTCTCATTCATTTATTTTCCACTTTCAGAATAACTCTGTTATCAACAAGATAACTTAGTTATAAAGAAACTCATAAATGAATGAATGAATAGATATTCTCACTTGAGGCAAGAGAAAACATTATCAAAAGTGTATCTCTCAAGTTTCTCATATCCTCTTTTTCTCTTGCTCTCCTCCTTTTGTCTTCAAAAATTAGTTTAAGTGGTTCAAATACCTTTTGTTATAAAGTTAAATAACTTTATTTAGGAGAGGACAACTTTATTTTATAATAAGGGTAAATAATAATTAATAATTAATAGGTGGGGTCCCTCTAAGTCTTGTATTACTTTATTTTCAACATTTGCCTTGTAACTCCAAAATTTAGTCAAATATCATGCACATATCAGCATCAGAATATATATAAAAAAGAAACCAATATGAACATGCCACATCATCAAACACTTGTACCTCCCAAAAAATATCATAATCGCATGATATTAAAAGTTGTCAAAATAATATCATGTGTCTGTTGTCCTAAAAAATATGCATCGTCAAGGAGTAAATCTCATCATATAAACTTAAATAATTCAGAAATAGTATTTTTTTTTAAGTTTCCTTCCCTTTGTATACTTCCCTCTGAAAGAATGACCCTATGCTTAGTTAAGTATGGATCAATAGACTTCTTTTCTTCCACTTTTGATATTTTAGGGTGCATTTCATTGAAAGTAATTTTTATTTCATTACTTTTAGGCTAGACTAGGGGTTGTTTTGACTATATTGATGATTCCTCAGATGAGTTGGAGCTTGGGGAATTTGTAGGTTTTTTACCTTTATCTAGTTGAGGTTCAAGTGGATGTGCTTTGTAGTTTTTGAGAAATTGGACAGAATGAGCCATAGAAGCTACAAAATAAATATGAGGCATGGAGTGCATAGGAGGAAGTGGTGGAAAAGGAACATTAGAAAAATGGACTATGCCAAAAGGAGTCTTTTCAACAATGTTCTCCCAGCCATCATTGGATGGTTACATAGGAGGTGTTGGCGCAAAAGTGTTCAGACCAGGGTCCTCTTACAGTTACCAACAAAAGGTACTGAAGTAGTCTATAGAGTTGGCATTTTCGTCTTCCCGAGAGGGAAGAAGTCTCACCCGAAGTGCAATCGAGACAAGAAAGAGAGGGAAGGGTAAGGAGAATACTTAGACAGACCTCTGAGTTATCAAGATTCATATTAGTCTTGTGCAAGATAGATTAAACATGTATAAGTTTTGAACATTTCCCAACTAAGAATAAAGAAAACAAAGTTGTGTCGCCATTCATAAGGAAGCTATAACAAATTAAGCATATCAGACATAAAGATAACACAGAGAAACATTCAATACATACAAAAGAATAAATACACAGAATATATTCAAAATTTGGGCCTCCAATTATATTATCATATCAGGTTCTTCTCAAATCTTGATTCCCATACACAAATAATTAGAGGATTCTCCTCATCAAATATGAGACAATGTTACGGTCTATTTCTCCTCTACATCTAGATTGATACAAAACTTTGCTACATTGATAGTCTGGTTCTTACCCAGATCTCTAAAACTCAGCTACACTGACAACATGAGTGATAATAAGAATGAATCAGGCAATACCAACAATAACAACAACAGTCCCAACCCAACAACCCTTTTACAATCATCTTAGTCTCATATATATAATATGATCCTAAGTTTGTTGGTTGAGAACTCGAGAGTTGTCTCTTCTTCTTGATATTGTTGCAACTTCTTTCCTCAAAATTGATGTTGTGTTTTCCTTCCAACCTCTTTATGTTTCTTTATTTAGTCTATTGTCCTCAGAAGCTTGCGCAACTTCTATTTACCAAAATGAAGTTTCAATATAACATGTGCAACTTCTATCCATCAAAACAAAGGGCCCAACAAGATCTGACCACAATCCTTGACTCGTTCCGAGTCAAGTCTTCGACTCTTCTGTGGTCTTTGGGTTGTCTTGTTGTTCTTCCTTGCCTTCTGGTTCCAGGTTTCTTCCATTTCTAGCTTGGATTGTTTCTTCTTTATCTTATTCAAATGAAGGGCCCAACTTGGGTACTAGTTCGAGGGCTCTTTTTCTGACATCTTGGAAGTTGTCTACTTTGTCATGCCACTTTCTAGAAAGTAGTGAAGCTTCAATAACAAAATGGTGGGTGGTGTTGATGATATATCATTTTGGCTTGGATGCGACTAGAGAGTTCCATTCTGAATCAGTTATGGTGTCCACTTGATGCATCTGTAGATAAGTTGTCTGGACTACTAGTCGAAACTCTTGTAGTTCTTTCTTAGCCATAGTTTGAGCTTCATATAATGTGTTGAGATCATTATCCACCTATTGCATCTTGTCAAATTTATCTTGGTATTCCAGCGGATCTAGGGTGTTGGCTACTTCTTCATTGAGCGATTGTATATTCACGTGAAAGTACTCCAATGTTTGGTTTAACCTTGCAATGATTCCCATCTAATCACTAACCTCTCTGAAGATTTTTGTGCATTTTGCAGTCCTTCTATGCAAAGTTTCTCTTGCGTTGTTTCCTTCCAAAACAACTTTCTCCATTTTCTCTTGTATCTTCTTGGGTTGCAGTTTGGCTTCTCTCTTATTGTCCTGCAAGTGTACTTCAATATTTTCTACTCTTTCTACCAACTCTAACGAGCATACCTGAAGTAATTCAATCTGCTTCGCAGGATCGCTTGTTGTGCTAGATTCGGGCAGTTAAGGCGTTGTCTTTCTTATCGTTGTCCTGGCCTCTATGAGTTTTTCCTATACCTTTTCTACCTTTTGTTCTGCCTAAATATTTGAATATTCCTCCTGCGTTCATTGTGCTTGTGCGAGGAGTCCTTCTTGTTTATAGAAATTGGCTTCTCGTTCTTCTTATTGGATCCTCTGGTCCAATTTCTTAATCAAAGCTTTGATTATTCCTACCATTTGTGTTGTCGTCAACTGAGCAAGATTTTCAGATGAAGGAGTAACATCCATGGGTAATTGGACTTGTAGTGGCATTACACTATCCATCAAATGGTTGGAGGGTTTGTCCACCTCTTCTTCCCCTGGGATGGACCTTGCAGTTGATGTGCAAGTATAGTATTTAGGGTCGTTGGAATTAGAGGGAGAACTTATGTCTTTTCTAAGAACAATTGTAATAGTTCAGTGCATTGTTGTGGGTTCTGGAGTATTGGCTCCAGTTGTTCTTTCAGAGATGATGCGCTCTACATTGATGTTGATTGGGGTTATTTATGAACTGTTTGTTCTCCTTCCTCTATCTATAATGAAACTTCTAGAGTCTCACTCCTGATGATGGGAATCTCAAAATTAACTATTGAGAGAGGAATTTGGGTGCCTGGAACTTGCGGTATTGGAGCAAGTGGTGTATTTTTGGGTTGTTGACTCTTTTCTGAGGGTAGAGTGCTTGGAATCGGTACCGACAGAGCATATGGCTGGCTCAAGGCTTTGGTGGTCAAGGTAGCGGGTTCTTCTACCTTCTCAGAAGGGTTGGGGAGATCTTATTCCATGGGCGCAGGCGAAGTGGGTTTTAATGGAACGGTGGTGTCTTGCGTGGCAATGGGGCCTGTGGTGGTGATGGAGCTTGCTCAATGATGACGATTGTGTAGGAAATGGTGTCTTTCTTAGGATCATCTGTGATGTTAATCACATTCTGGGAAGAACAAGTGGCGCGTATGGTATGAGGTAGATCCGAGGATATCATCTATGGGTTCATCACTTTAGTCGAGGAAACCCATGTTCGAGGTTTCATTACCAATACATATCCTATGAATGTAGTGGCAAGGATTTATTCACATTCTTACCTAACAGCACGACTTGTTTTGGAAGATGTGGAAACATAGGAAGTGTCCTCTTCTTCCCCTCCAGAGGTTCCTAATCCTCTTCTTCTTATGATTATGATGGCATCTGGACCTTTTGCTTCTTTGTTGTTGGGTTGTAACTTGGCCCTACTCCTTCTTGCCCTCTTTTCTTCAAGAGATTTAGTGGCAAGAGGTAATGCAAACCATACTTGCGTGGGTTGTGCTTAACACTTTTCCATGACATGAATTCTGTGTTGAAGGCTTCCTTCTCTAGATAGAATGGTAACGGCCTTGTGTGGAAGTCCTCGGGCTTCACATGTCTCGGCCAAAAAAATGTGTAGTGTCCATTTATCCCAAATGTGGTGTTCTGGATATTGATATTCAACAGTTCCTGTGGTATGCGCAACCGCTGAGTTGCATCGATAAGTTGGTTGTACACTTCAGGAACGTTACAGTATTGAACTCCATATTCTCGAAGTCCGACCTTGAGTGCCATGGCTTGAACATCTTGTCTAGGCAACCCTTATCTTTCGATGATAATTTTCTTCCTAAGGGTGACGTCCATTTCCACATTGTGAACGTGAATAACAGGTAGTCATATGTAAAATTTATTCCTTTCTCTTGAGCCTCCTCGCACACAACTAGGAGTTCATCTAGTAGGTAGTTGAACCAGTTGAACACAGCTCCATTTATGCACATAAACTTGCTATAGATTATGTAGCAAGTTTTCTCAACCGTATCTAGTAGGATTGGATTGATTTTGGTTGTACGTTCACCTCTCTGTGTATGGAATGTCTCATACAGGTTGACTTCTCCCTTCTTCTTCCCATGCTTTCTTGGGCCTTGGAAGACTTTTGAGACATCCTCACTCTTGAGGGATAGTCCGATGAGCTGGTCAATATCCTCGGCATGAATCGGATATATCATATCGATCCATAATCTCTCGTCATGCACCCGATTGATCAAAAACTTGGTGCACCGCGCAACCTCACCCATAGTTACGAAAACTAGTAGATCATGATGGTTGAATTGAATAGGTTGATGAACTCTGTCTTTGAAAAAATCTGCATGCCTCCCATTGCATCAAGAGCCAAGTCCTAAAATTCACTAATATTCATCTGCGGGAACAATACTTGGTATGTCAGGTTGAGGTCGAGGAGTTTTACCTGCTTGGCCTTTCCCTTGACATCGCCCATGATCTTGACCTAGGGATTACACGGCTCGTCTGGAATTGACTCTTTTGGAGCTAAGGTATGGCCTCCTATTTCTCTTGGAATTTTGTCTCTGGATTTCTTATAAAACTAGATAGACTGAGTAGGGGCTCGGGGTCACAACTAGGGAGCAAGAGATTTCACAAGCTAGACGAGAGTACAAATAGTGCAAGACAAAATATAACTGATGGAAACAATGAGTCCCACTCGTGAATTCTCAAAATATTATATGCAGGATAACTTAAGGGATTTGTAATTACTCCTAAGGACACTCATTATTAAACCATAAATGCAATCTCAATATGAGGTGTCTGATGGGACTGATAACGGGGTAAGATCTATATGGTGATCCTGGTCTTTAATGAAAGAGATGGCATCGACATGGTTGACCTGAGGGATTACTGTTTTAACAGTTGAGGATATCGGTGGGGATAACAATGTCATATACGTATATCACACCTTTATGGCTTAACAAAAAGTTCTGATGGGTTATTGTAGCTACCATAAAGCGTATGACTAGACAGGAAGCATGTGGCACATGGGTTGTGATCTAGTTCGGATTCGCCCCCCCTCCAACCACAATGGGGATCCCCATAATATTTAATGACTTCATTTAATGTAATGGTGGCTCTTCATATCCTTTGTGGCTGAGTAAGAAATTATGCACGAAAGCAATGCTTAGACAGAAAAAAAATATATATGTTGTGGCACAACAATGCACACTCCGACGTTAAAATCTAACTACTGATTACAGAAATTACAGGAAATTAAAATATAACTACTGTACATTCTCCCTTGGACTGGAGAAATAGTCCTTTGGCTCAATCATGAGAAATATGAGGTTTTAGGCAGGATCCATTCACCCATCCTGGTCAAAGGATACCATCCAGTTGGGCAAGCTTAACTGCACCAGAGTGTCGAATTTCTGCAACTATGAATGGACCCAACTAATGTATGTGCAACTTGCTTGGATGATTATGACATCGACTATCATAGAGTAATACCTTATCCCCTTGTGAAAATATTTTATCCTTAATGTGCTTGTCATTCCATGCTTTTTGTCTAGCTTTCTCAATTGTCTGGTGAAAATATGCTAGAAATCTTGCTTCCTCAAGTTCTTTCAAGTCTTCAATCCTCTGTGAAATTGATTCACCAGATGCCATGTGTGTATAATGTGTTATATAGATACTATGGGTAATAAACTCTGGAAGTACAATATATTTTTTCCCATAAAAAAACTGAAATGGAGTATACATATGTAGCTTCTTCAGGGTAGTCCTGTAAGCCCACAATACTGCTAGAACTCTATCATCCCAATCTTCCATGTTTACGCAACATAATTTTTTCATTCCTCTTTCTAGAATTTTATTGAATGCCTCCACCATACCATTAGCTTGTGGATGGTAGGGACTCCTCTTATGGTGTTGTATAAGGAATTTTGTTGTCAATTTTGTGATTGTATTGTTGATAAAGTGACTACCTTGATCACTGGTCAAACTTCTAGGACATCCAAACTGAGTGATGACG
This sequence comes from Picea glauca, assembly GCA_000966675.3. NCBI lineage: Eukaryota > Viridiplantae > Streptophyta > Pinopsida > Pinales > Pinaceae > Picea > Picea glauca. The sequence continues at coordinate 131,355 of JZKD02S1996548.1, read as the reverse complement.
TTCTTGAAGATAAATCTGGAATCTCTATATGTTGAACAGTCTTGAATTTCCTCTGCTTCAACCCATCTTGTGAGGTAATTAGTTGTGGTAATGATGTATCGGGCCTTTGAGTGCTTAGTTGGGGGTTTGATCGGTCCAATAAAATCAATATCCCACTTTTCAAATGCATGAAGTGCCCTAACTAGATGAAGAGGTAATTCATCTCTTCATGATGTATTTCCTACTCTTTGTCAGATGTCACAATATATATCATACTCCTTAGCATATTTAAATAATGTATCCCACCATAATCCTTCTTGAAGTACCTTATGTGCAGTAGCTTTACCTCCAATATGTCCTCTCGCAACTCCATTGTGGAATTCCCACAGGATATCTTGCCTTTCATTTTTCAAGACACATCTCCTAAGGATGTTGTCTAGTTCAAATTCGTAAAGTTGTCTCACAATCAATTGATATTCTATTACGCGAACCACCATATGTCGCTTTTGGGTTGCAGAGTAAGTTTTTGGGAAGGTCTTTGTATTGAGGAAGACAACAATGTCTTCAAGATACTTTGGGATGGTATCAATTTGGAACAAGTCCACATCTAGGAGTTGATCATCCATTGCTCCACCACTTTCCCCTGATTCCAACCTGGAAAGGTGATCTGGACCCACATTGCATCTTCCTAGTTTGACAATTACTTCAAATAAAAACTCTTGAAATAGCAGTAGCCACTTGCAAATCCCTCCTTCAAGTACCGTTTTATTGAATAGGTACTTTAATACCAAATGATCAGTAAAAAATTTAAATGAGAGCCTAACAAGTAGTGTCTAAACTTTTGTAATGCATAAATCATAGCTAGACCTTCTCTTTAAGTGTTTGTGTATTTGCATTCAGCTTGTGAAAGTTTTCTACTAGAAAAATAGATAGGGTGGTCCATATTTCCTTCACATGGTTGTGCTAGAATGGCTCCTAGGAAAATGCCTGATGCATCCACATGTAAATGGAATTCAATTTCCCAATTGGGAAATATCAATATAGGTGCAGTACTTAGTTTTTCTTTAAGAATGTTGAATGCTTTGTCACACTCTGGTGTCCACCGGAATAGTTCAAACTTCATCAGTAATTTTTCTAGAGGTGCGGTGATAGTTGCATATCTTCTGATGAACCTACTGTAATATCTTGTATGTCCCAGTGTAGAGTGCAATAGTTTAGCACTTGAAGGTGGCAACATGTTCAGAATGACCACAACTTTAGTTGGGTCTACCAAGACTCCTTCTCTGCATACAATATGGCCTAGAATATTTCCATGTGGTACACAGAAAATGCACTTCCTAATATTAAGAGATATCTGCAATTCAAGAAATCTATCAAACACTAATCGGAGTATCCCTATATGGTATTTTAATAGGTTGTATATCTTCCAATCATCCATGTAGACTTCTACAAACTTGTGTATGAACTCTCGAAATGTTGCTATTATGATCCTAGAGAAGACTACAAGGGAATTCTTTAAGCCAAAGGGAATTACATTATATGAGAATGCTCCCCATTCTGTTATGAATGTGGTCCTCTTCTTGTCTTCCTCTGTGATTCTGACTTGACGATACCTTGAGAATCTGTCTGTAAATGAATACGATTATTTCCCCGCAACCTAATCTAACACTTCGTCACTGAAAGGTGTCAGAAATGGATCATGCACACATACAAAATTCACACTTTTGTTGTCCACATAGACCCAAATGTCTTTTGTATCTTTCTTTCTCTGGATAACTATGGGGCTAATTGTTAATTTTTAAGCTATTATTAGGTTTATTTTATTTCATTAGATAACCATAGCATAAATAGGATCACTGAGAAATACACAATCACAAGAGACACATCATTTATCCTGGGAAACCCTCATGGGGGAGAAAACCCAACAAAAAATTCCTCAATATAGATAGCCAATACAATTCCAAGAGATAACTCAAACAAATACATTAATTCCTCTCCCAAGAATGCGCCTCTCTCTCTCTCTCTCTTCTTCTCCAACTGCAGCTCCAGACTTGCGCTCTAATCATCAAGTAAGTGTGTGTCCAAATGAGGCGCTAGCCTCTCTTATTTATACAATATGGAAGGCACTAGAGTGAGGTGTCTTTTCACTGGTAGGGATGACTTCTCAATCTAGGTGGTTATAACCACTTTAATATATTCTGGGGTCAAATTTTCATTTATCCCATTACAATTAGGGTTTGACCAATCTGCAAAAGGGGATTTGGTCAATTACAATACCCAACATGATCAATCTGCAAAAGGGGATTGATCTAATGAATAATACATCAATAATAATTAGAATACTCTTTGCAGTTACATTATTTCAACACTCCCCCTTAACAAGAAGGGTATTCTACAATAGCATCAAGCGAGAGAGAGGGAAACATCATCAACAACATCTTGGAACATTGATTGGCATATCTATAAATCATCAGAATTTTTTCTCATCGCTAATATCATCATTCACAACAGAGAGATGGAATGGCATCATCATCCTCGTTAGCAAGAGGTTAAGGTAATATCATCATCATCTTTAGCGTGAGGCTAAAGTAACATCATCATATTCGGCATGAAAGATGAAATGACATCATCATCATCATAATCATCTTCAACAAGGAGTTGAAGTGGCATCATCATCATCTTCTTCAGCAAGAAGTTGAAGTGGCATCATCATCAACTTCAGCAAGAAGTTGAAGTGGCGTCATCATCATCATCTTCAGCAAGAAGCTGAAGTGGCATCATCATCATCAAATTCAGCAGGAAGTTGAAGTGGCATCGTCATCATAAACTGCATCAACATGGATTAGTATAACACCAATACATCATCATCATCAATAATAGCACAAGTCTGATACAACATCAAAAGAAACAATATCATAGCACAAAGTCTAGAGCATCATCAACAATAACAACATCACAACACGAAGGTTGGAGCATCATCAACATCAACACTAGGTTAAGAGTCTTCAGCAATTAAGCTGGCACATCATCACAGCACGAGGTTGGCACATAATCACATCACGAGGTTGGCATGTCATCAGCATGAGGTCATCATCACAGTGATTAAGATGGCACATCATCACAACAATTAAGCTGGAATCACAACACAACAATTAAGCTGGCATCAATAATTAAGCTGGAATCTCAACACAACAATTAAGTTGGAAGAAAAACACTCAATTGGCATCTCAACACAACAATTAAGATGGAAGCACATCACTCGCATGGCATCTCAACACAACAATCAATATGGAAGCACAACACTTGGTTGGCATCTCAACACAACAATTACGATGGAAGCACAACACTCAGCTGGCATCTCAACACAACAATTAAGCTGGAAGCACAACACCCGGCTGGCATCTCAACACAATAATTAAGATGGAAGCACAACACTAGGTTGGCATCTCAACACAACAATTAAGCTGGAATCACAACACTAGGCTAGCATCTTGACACAACAATTAAGTTGGAAGCACAACACTAGGCTAACATCTCGACACAGAAATTAAGCTGGAAGCATATCACTAGGTTGGAATATCAACAAAACACTACTCCCCCTAACAAGGGAGGTCCTTTTGGACTATACCGATCTTATCTCGAAAGTGCTCAAACATTGCATGAGATAGAGGCTTGGTCAACACATTGGCAACCTGTTCATCTGTGCTAACATATTGGAGCTTTATGGCTCCTCTCTGCACCATGTCACAGATGTAATGGTGTCAGATCTCTATGTGTTTTGACTTGTCATGAAATACAAAATTCTCTGTCATCTTTATGCAGCTCTGGTTATCACATAGGATCGTGGTTTCTTCCATCTCTAGGTTGAATAGACCAGTCAACAACTTACGAAGCCATATGGCTTCACAACTGGAAGAACATGCAACAATGTATTATGCTTCCATTGTACTGAGAGCAATGCTTGATTGTGTCTTACTCTGCCATGAGATCATGGTTGATCCCAAACTGAAATAGCATCCTGGAGTGCTCTTCCTATCAAAGACACTTCTAGCCCAATCTAAATAAGTGTACCCACTCAGTGTGAAATTATGATCTCCATCATAACTGAGACCATAATCTAATGTACCCTTAAGGTACCTCATCACATGTTTTGCAGCAACTAGGTGAACATGTATGGGTTCTACCAGAAAATGTCTCAAAGTGCTCATGTCAAAATAGATATTTGGTCTAGTGTTCGTCAAATACATCAGCAATCCAATGATCTATCTATACAATGTGGCATCAATCAATTCTGACGAAGTTTCAACTAGAAGCTTCAACTTCATTTCCATGGGTGTATTCATGGACTTGCACTCCAACATATCAAATCTCTTCAGGATTTACACTACATACTTCCCTTGATTAAGGAATATTCTCTCTAGTCTCTACCACACCTCAAGACCTAGTAAATAATGCATTAGGCCAAGTTCTTTCATCTCAAATTCTGAAGCGAGATTCTTACATTCGTTGATGATTTTTTCTTCTCCAGTTAAGAATAAGTCATCCACATATAGCAGCAATATCACTGGCTCACCATTCATAACCTTGAAGTATATGTTAGAATCATCTTTACTCTTGGTAAAGCCCAAGCTCGTCAGAAAACTATCTATCCTATGCAATATCAAGCTCTAGGAGCTTGCTTCAACACGTACATATCCTTCCTCAACTGGCAGACATGAGTCTTTCTATCTTCAATATTCAAATCAATTTTTCTCATTACATTATACCAATCTGGTACACTTGCTCAGTTGCAACTCAATCTACACAATCATGTGCTTGCTCTATGTGCTTTCTACAAAGCACTTATCTTTCTCATTGTCTGAGAGTATGTCCTCTACTCTCTCTGCAATTGTTCCTTCTGAAACTGGGACTATGCACCTGCACCTACTCTACGGCTAAGAATGATTGCTTCATCCTCACTGTGGATGCTAAAATATGAGAGTAAATCCTCTTCTTCTATAATGACAATAGCTTCATCTTAAACTAAGGGTGGCTCAATAACTGATATTGAAGATAGCACTTCTTATTTCATGGAGGTAACTCTATATTTCATTGTAGTCATGTCTCCATGACCCAACTAATGTACTGCACCAACTGCCACTCAATTTTAAATATGGGGATTGTTCCCCCTGCATCTCATACTAAATATGAATCATGGTTGTTTTGGTTTTCTTCATAAATACTAGAACTATTTCTTCAATAAGTGTCTAGTCATAGTCTTCTCCCTTTTGTTGGGAGAATCCTCTGGACATGCACTAGGATTTGTATATCTGTGACATGTTTGATCTGTATAGATCAATATTGGAAGTCAATACTGACTTCTCTTCTCACAGAAGAATCCATATACTAGTCTTTATGACTGGCTTCCTTATTTTTCACTGAAACAAGGGAATCTTCCCCGGATATTTCTATCTCCTATAAGTTTCTGAAGCTAAAATCTAGTCTTCTCATGGCATCTGTCTCCTAGTCATGGAAGTTGACTCTTCATATGATACTTTCTGAGATCAGGATTACTCTCGATTTCTTCTGAGTCTATAAGGACTTCATCATCTCTTATAGGGTCTACTTGGTGTTGAATACCAAGTCTAGATGTGAAATACAAAGTCAGGCTTCAAACAAGTTATGCTTCCCGTTCTAATGTTCAGTCATCTTTGGAGCCTTATACTCCTTTCAATCAATATTCATATGAGATACTCTGAATCTCAAGAGATAGCTTCTTCTTCATCTTCTTTGGTACATGAGTGTATATGGTCATGTACATAGTCTTCTTCATGTCTCATATAATATGTTGCCTTCAACAACCTTCACTATAGCTTCCTTAGAGTTATCACCTATGACCTGAAACAAGGTCAGCAAGCAATAATAATACTCTTTTGATAGTAGTAGATAAAACAATATCACGAGTAATCATCACAGTTGATCAAAAGTAAGAAATACAATACGAAATGAGGTCAACACTCTTATAGTGTTGCGATCAACCATTCCTCCATGGAAACCTGGAACTAACACAAGAGGTTTCTCCTAGAGGAGATGTTAGTTGTATCAGGAAAATAAATACATTAAGAATTTATCTCAATATGTTCACATGCTACCAAGAACTATAGTGTTTTCTTGACACTTGCACGTTTTGAATCTTAGCAACTTAATCATTCAAACCTAAAACTTGGAGTTTTTTTCTCAAGAATGAGTGTGTTTCTTTTCTTCCAAATCTCCTTCACTCAAGATGACAAGTGCTTTCTTCAACCTGTCTTCTATACTAGGAAAATATGCTATCTTGACATAAGCTTGGGTTAGAGAATAAGCTCTATGATCTCTACTTCAATCCATATAATATTTTGACCAAAGGTTAGTATGATGGTCATAGCTTCAACATGCAACACTATCATAACAACTAGATGTATATCAGAATAATCGAACCTGAGTTGCATTATTCTTCTAAATGTTTTGGATCTTGATATCCTTCTAGATCTATGGAAATAGATCCCTTCTCCTGCAAATGCCCTTTAACGCTTAAAAATTTAAACATATGTGAGTAAATACCTCTGATAGCATTTGAGGGTAGTGGCACCATCTGGTAGCAGTAGAAATGATCACCAACTCTTATGAAATTCAAGGGTGATTGCAACTGGTACTACGGATGATACTTCAACTAGTACTGCAACTGCAATTGATACTGTAACTAGTTCTGAGACTGCAACTGCAACTTAGGGTTTTATGAGGAAACCCTAATTTTTCAAACTTCAAATTTTGAAATTTTGATCTAGGGGATAGATGCGCTGAGCTGAGGTGAGTAAATTGGTGCAGTCAAATTTCTGAAACTCCAACTTTTACCCCCTCAAACTTGACCAGTGCATTTCTGGACTGGTGCTTCTGGTTTTCTGGTACTTCTGGTACTTCTGGTTTTTTGCTTTTCTAGTACTGATGAAAACTAGGGTTTCACTTTCCGGGAGATCTACCCATTGAAAAGGTGCACTGAAGGTTCCAGAGAAATCCTTGGGTTAGGGCGCACTTTTCTAGATGGTTTTGAGGATGAAACTCTTCTTCAATAAAAATCTCTAATTTGCATGTACGGAAACAATGGCATTTTTCTCTTTCTCTTTTAAAAGATGCTCTCTTCAGCTTAGCTTTGATACCATGTTAAGGTTTAATCTATTATTAGGTTTCTTTTATTTCATTAGATAACCATAGCATAAATAGGATCACTGAGAAATACACAATCAAAAGAGACACATAATTTATCCTGGGAAACCCTCATGGGGGAGAAAACCCAACAAAAACTTCCTTAATATAGATAGCCAATACAATGCCAAAAGATAACTCAAACAAATGCAGAAAGTCCTCTCCCAAGAATGTGCCTCTCTCTCTCTCTCTCTTCTTCTCCAACTGCAGCTCCAGACTTGTGCTCTGATCATCAAGTGAGTGTGTGTCCAAATGAGCTGCTAGCCTCTCTTATTTATACAATCTGGCAAGCACTGGAGTGAGGTGTAATTTCACTGGCAGGGTTGACTTCTCAATTTGGGTGGTTATAACCACTTTAATATATTCTGGGGCCGAATTTTCATTTAGCCCATTACAATTAGGGTTTGACCAATCTGCAAAAGGGGATTTGGTCAATTACAATACCCGACATGATCAATCTGCAAAAGGGGATTGATCTAATGAATAATACATCAATAATAATTATAATACTCTTTGCAGTTACATTATTTCAACACTAATCCACTCTACTTCGTCAATTGGCAAAATAAGTCTTGCCGCAAGCATTTTTTCCACTTGCTTCTTGACCTTCTCTTTTATTCTAGGATTAAGGTGGTATGTCATGTGCTTCACAAGTCTTGAGTTGGGTTTCCACTTGATTTTCATTTCTCCAATGGATCCTTTTATATGTTTCATTTTTTAGAACGTTTTTGGAAACAAGTCCTCGTACTCCCATAACAGGTTGTGTACTTCATTCATAGTTCATTAATCTCCTATAGAAGCTATCTTAAGATGCGCTACACTCCCTATATTAAATTTTTGTAACTTTAGTGGATGGTTATAGGAGCTATAGGTGTGACTAGGTATAGTATCCTGAATCTCTCTATTGCCTTTCATTTCTTTAATGTTTAAGTTTCTAAGCTCTTCTAAGTCATCAGGCTTTTCCAATTCTTTCTCAACTTTACAGCAAGGTAAATCCATCTTATCAATTTCAAGGCTCGGACTAGACTGAAGCAAATGAACATGGTCATCACATACTACTCGACTTGATCTCTCTTTGCAAAAGTCAGTAAAAAGAATTTTCCTTGTTTCTTTGAAGGACTCTGTTGAGCTCAGGGCACCTACTTTTAAAGGAGAAGTCCTTACAAAATTGGTCTTGTAAGTTCTGTCAATAGTTTGTTTGTCTTCTAGTATCCTCATGTATATACCAAGATTTTGGGATTGGACCCAGCGAATGGAGAAATACTTGAACCCATAGGTGAGAGAGTACTTCTGCAACTATCCACTTCTTTAAGAAATGTTCAATATGCACTTTAGGGTCAGACTGTCCATTGAACAATTGTACATCTTGAAAATATATATTCATCTCTTCTTTCAATTGATACCTACTTTGGAATTGACATCGGGTGGCTTGTTTTGCTTCTTCCCACTCTGTAATCAAGGCTTTATGGGTGGCCTGCCATATAGAGGGGGTTTCTTGCAAGGCTAAGTCAAGAATGGTGATCCTTTGATACGTTGATATTTTATCTTCCATGCTCGCAAGAAAAATGAGTACCTTCGAGGTACCATCATATGTTGAGTGTTCTCTGACCTCAATTCCAATCCATCTTGTTGCCCTGACATTTGTTCATCATCTTGATAATCATTCATATGAACCTTGCTGCCAACTATCAAACGCTAACTCTAAATCTTCATCATCATATTGTATGCTCCTCCAACTTATTGATCCATCTAAAGTGGGATTTATTTAATTTGGTCTCGTTCTTGTTGTTATGGTGTATAATTGGTCAAGAGCATCTGATTCCATATTGTGGTCCACTGGTTCAATATATCTAGGCCCTAAACATGGATCTAAGGCATGAATGATTTTATCTCGTCTGCTTCAAATGTCATGGTGTCCCTCTTTAGATCAATGATAGCATATTCGTTGTATGCCCAATCAATTCCGAGTAGAGAAGGGTAAGGATATTATCTCCCATGATTTCAATTACCTCAAAATTGGTTGTGGTCTTAAATCCCGCAACATCTATTTCCACATTTTCCAGCCTTCCTACTGGGAAAATGCAGTATTGGTTTTCCATTCTCAAATGGATGGGGGAATATACTAACTAAGGTTTTCCCAAATCTTCACAGGTCTTTTTGGGTAGGATGTTGACATCGGATCCCAAATCTAGCATGACATATTTAATTTCAAAATCATCGAGTTAGGCTTCTAACCTAAATTATTTTCATGTTCACACCTTTCTTCTTTGTATTCTCTGGGTATTCTTCTTAGGGAGGTTGGTCCTTAATATTTCTTCTGGGGTTCCCTCATTTCCCAGTATGAGGTACAGAGTGTTGTGAAACTTCTCTGTAAGTTTTGGATCCCCTAGGATATCAAAGAACAAATGAAACCAGATATTGATTACATTTTGAGATTGTTCAGGGTGTCTCCTTGGAATTCCAGAGTCTCTAGGTGTCGATGGTGAGCTAGGGTCTTGCGCAAGGTTAGATTGAAGGGATAATTTAGGGGTATTATCCATTATTTATGGATTAGGTATTCTCTTAATATTTATATTTCATTTTTGAAAAACAACCTTTTGTCTCACAGGGTCATACCTGCCATCTTTGGGAACAACTTTCTGAATCTTGGGAAGATTTTATGCATCTACCCCAATTTTTTCTCATCCACGAGTAATGATGTTAATATTAGGTAGTTTTCCCTCGATTCCCCTTTTTAACTCTGAGCTTATGATATTGTCTCCTCATTGATGAACCCGATATTCCCATTCCACGATCAGTTTTGGGCAGTCTTCAGTTGCGTGCCCATTATTCCTACAGTGAGACCACCATGGTCATCTTGGGTGAGGGAAGTCTCTGGCCAAGTGACCTTGTTCGTTGTAGTTGTAACATCGGCTCAACCCTCTACCTCCATTTATCCCTCCTATGAATCCACCTCCAGCCCCACCTCCCTAGCCTCTTCCAAGTCCTTGAGGGGTTTCATTTATTCTGAATGTTGTCTAGTCTAATATGTTAGCAAGTGTTTCGAGTGCTCTACATTGATTTTTAGCATGGGTTGTAGATGTGCATAATTCACAATGTATTTTATTGGGTGCAGTAGTTTGCTTATACATAATGGGAAGTTGTCTCGAAACATGCCCATGTATTTGAAAAATCTCACAATACTCAGTTGTCTGATATGTTTGAGCTCCTGGGAAGGTATTTTACATCCATGTTGTATGGAATGGTGGAGGTGGAGATACTTGTGCAACTCCTCGCATTGGTCCTAGAGAGGGTCCCATTGGATTGTCTGGAGGTCTCATTCCCCTCATGCATAGACATTCATTTTCCAGATTCCCTTCTGTGTAGCATCCTATGCACCAAACCTAAGGTTGTCATGGTCTTGGTGTGGTTAATTCTTGAATATTTTCCATTAGCACCAATATTGTCCCTGAAGTTGCGATAAATTTGCATCTATTGGAGGCATGGTCATCCTCAGACTCCCTAGATAACCTTCCATGGATTCAATCTTCATCAACTATTCTAAGGCATTTTTTAAGGTGGCTATATGTTGTTGCATTAAAGGAAATTTGCGTCAAAGGTAGTAATCCTTGGATGTACCATTCCCTTTGGTGATCTTCATGAATTGGATGCACTAGTCTCCTAATAGCATCTTTTAATTTATGACTGTACTCCTAGGAAGATTCTCCTTCCCTTTGTTGAATCTACTGCAACTCAGAGAGAGCTTGTTTCTTTGATTGAGGTAGTTTGAATTCAGTGATCAACTTCAAACAAACTTGGCCAAGGGTGAACATTTTTCCTTGCACCCTTGGTTCAATACTCTTCATGTACCATTTGAGAGCATGACCCCTCAAGGTAATCTGAATCTCTACTAACTTTTTTTCTTAAAGAGTCCCTCTCGATCTCCAGATGGCTTCACATAAGAACCAATGTCGATCTACATATTTGTCCCCTTTACCCCATAATTCTAGGTATCGGGTGATCGATCCTCCCATATTTCCAGCCATTGTGGGTCTCACTGCTCCTATTAGAATAAAACCTAATGGTCCTGGTTGTGATAAACTTGGGGATCCCAGTGGTTACACTTACAAACTGATTCTGACTAACTAGATGCGATGGAATAGAAATAGTATAAGTAGGAGGTGTAGAATTTCCCATGGGTATAGAGGACACCTGGGGGATAGGTTATTTGGGGCTAGTTCCACTGACTTCTAGGCAAGTTTCTTTGATTTGGGGGATCTCATTTTCTTCCTCTGCAGCAGCCTTCTCTGCCTGATTCCTAATGTTTCCTGATATCGGGGCTAAATCTTCTTAGTCTCCTGCAAGGTCCATACCTGCTTCATGTTCCCTTGCTTCTCCACACTCTTGTTCTCTTCCACCCATCTAGATACTCCTTCCTCTCTGCACTTCTCTCTGTCATAATATTAGACTGGCTAGTCTTTCTTTTTACCTTCCTTAACTCTTCCTTATTTCTTTCATATGTTCCTTTCGATCCAATTTATTTCCACAATACCTCAGACTGCTTTGTTTCTTTCTTTACCTTTCCACACCACCACTTCTCAACAATGGAAGCTCTCCTTAAGGCTCTCTCATTTCTTTTTTTCATTTCTTGATCTTCCCCCATCTGTCAAAGAACCCTTTCCCCTTCTCAGGTCATGATCATACCCCAAAATCACCCTACCCAAAGCATAGGTATGTAGGCCTCCATATTTGTCGAGGGAATAGTTATCATCCCCTCCTTCATCAAGAATTATTTGATCCACAGGGTAATTTCCATCAACAGTCTTCCACGAGCACCTTTCTTGAAAATTTCTTCTGCTCATGAAAAATATTGGTGATTCTCGGCTGCAAATTCAATGATGTATCCCTCTAGAGTTGTATTAACCTAGAAATCAACTGCTCCCATAATCTGGTGATCCAACTAATGAAGTGTTGTGATCCCAAGTACATTTATTCTTGACACATTCTTGGAATTCTAGAACTTCTTGTAGTTGATCTATCCATTGGAATAGTTCTTCCAGAAATTTTACCCAGAATATCTCATACTGGTCACTCGATCTTTCTGAATAAAAGACAAATCTCTTGTATTCTTCTCACTTTTACCTCACAACTTCACTTACTTCCATATAAAGGAATCACAATTCCATTCCCACCATTGCCAAATCTCAAAGCTATAGATTCGTGGAAGCATTCCCCTCACAGATTCCCTTTTAAAACATAGGTCCCGGCAACGGAACCATTTTGTTGGTGCAAAATTGTTCAGACCAGGGTCCTCTTATAGTTACCAACAAAAGGTATCGAAGTAATATAGAGAATTGGAATTTTCATCTTCCCAGGAGGGAAGAATTCTCACCTGAAGCATAACCGAGACAAGAAAGAGAGGGAAGGGTAAGGAAAATACTTAGACAGACCTATGAGTTATCAAGATTCATATTAGTATTGTGTAAGATAGATTAAAATTGCAGCAGTTCAGAACATTTCCTAACTAATAATAAAGAAAACAGAGTTGTGTCTCCATTCATAAGGAATATATAACCAATTAAGCATATCAGACATAAAGATAATACATAGCAACATTCAATACATCCAGAAGAATAAATACACAGGATATATTCAAAATTTAGGCCTCCAATTATATTATCATATCAGGTTCTTCTCATGGCTTGATTCCCATACACAAGTAATCATAGGATGATCCTCATAAAATATGAGACAAGGTTACAGTCTCTTTCTCCTCTACATCTAGACTGATACAAAACTATGGTACATTGATAGTCTGGTTCTTACCTAGATCTCCAAAACTTAGCTACACTAACAACATGAGTGATAATAAGAATTACTCAAGAAATACAAACAATAACAACAACAGTTCCATCCCAACAACCCTTTTACAATCATATCAGTCTCATATATATAATTTGATCCTGATTTTGTTGGTTGAGAACCTTGGAGTTCTCTCTTCTTCTTGATATTGTTGCAACTTCTTTCCTCAAAACTGATGTTGCGATGTCCTTCCAACTACTTTATATTTATTTCTTTAGTCTATTGTACCTATCTTCGGCATCTTGTGCAACTTATGTTTACCAAAATGAATCTACAATATCACGTGTGAAACTTCTATCCATCAAAACTAAGGGCCTAATAGGAGTCTTGGGAAAATTGGCAATGCTCGAGTGAGGTTGTAGGGGAGGAGCAAGAGTAGCTTGAGGTGGAGGCAAGGCAATATGTTCATAAATGTTCAAATAACTAGTTTGAACCAACTTATTGATCTCTTCAGATTTGGAATCAAAGTGAATTGAGAATCTCATTGTTTTATTTCTTCCTTGTTGCCCCAAAACATTAGGCACTCTTCCTCTTTGACCCCCATTTTCTCTATTTCCACTATGGTTATTGTCACGACTAAAAAAACTCATATATATGCATCAATAATCCAATTAGTGAATATACAAGACATAGTATTTAAAACATCTAATATTTTTTTGCTTTCAAATGATTTAGCAATGGCTCTGAAAATACCAAGAAATCAAGAATGCAAAGGGATGATGAAAGGGGATGAGGGAAAAAAAGGAAGCAATACCATAATATGATAGATAATCCACTATTTACGAGTTGTTCCAAACATTCAAACTATACATTTTACCAAACGTCTTCATATGAACGACCATTACTTTCTTTGAACATGGGTAATGAATGGAAATGAAACAATAAACGGAAGAGAAAAGATGACAGAGGATTTATAATTTGCAAAAAATGTTATAACATGGCAGCAATTCATGATAAATTTCATGTTCATAATCCATTTACAATCAATTAATTATGTTCATAATTTATGTCAATCTTCATTGTAAATCAAATAGCATGTATATAGTTTGTTCATAAACCATTTTCCATAGCATTCATGTATGCCTGAAACATTTCATTTATTCACACAATATTCCCAATACATGTCTTAATGTAGGAGCATCGCTCCAACTCCTCAAATTCACTAGAAATATAGTGCATCCTGTCACTTGGACGGAACAAATTCCAAGGGAAGAGAGGCACCAACCCTCTCATTTTGAACCTAAATTTAAAAATTTAATGCAATTCAATGTAATTAAATGTTTGAAGGCTCAAGGAAAGTCGAGCTCGTGTCTTTGTACATGTTGACTTATTGTAATGGGTAGAGTCCCCTTTAATGGCTAACAGATATGTGGATCTAGATATGATTTGAACTAGATGTTTCTTAACAACAATTGAATGTAATTTAATAAGAGTAGGTAGCTAGAGGGAAGGCTCAAGGAGCCCCTCTTTTGTAAAAAGATCATTGTATCAAAATTCATTAGTAATTTGATGAATGCGAACATTATATATCTCAAGAGAGGAGAGGAGAAAGAGATGAATATTGTGTTGCAGTCTATCTTTGTACATAGTGTAATTAGAATTTAGATATTAATACAAAAGCATTTTTTCCCACATCTGAGTTCTATGCATTTATTTGTTTGATGGATGTTTGTTTCTGGATGTTTTACTATGTTTTTATGTGAATGTTATATGTTTCAATTTTCATCATTAAGAAGAATTCTCTTCTTGTAGTTTCTGAGTGTTCTGGGATCTTAGGATTGTGCAAGGAGTGCACACCAGAGTTAGTGAAAACTCTATGAAGCCAGTGCAAGGAGTGCACTTGAACTTTCTTTCGATTTTAGAGAAGAGCTTGTCAGGTGGGCACACCAAAACATTTCAAAAACCCAGAAGGGAAAGTTGTCCCAGGAAGACACACCAAATTTACTGAACACTCTGAGGGAAGAATCTCTACAAGGAGTGCATTGAGAAATCGCAAGGAATATGCTAGTGAGCCTGGATAATTCAGGACTCGGAAGAAGAGTGCAAGGAGTGCACATCACCAACACAATGTTTAAGTGTTGGGAAAGCGCAGGAGGGAGAGAATAGAAAACCAATGGTTGTTGAACATAACAAAGGGACTAAACCCTTTGAATTTGAGTGAGTTAGAATCTCAGGAGAGATAGTGCAGTCATGCACAGAGTCTCTGCAAGGTGTGCAGCGAAGGGGAACCTTTCAGGTTCCAGTTTTCAGAGAAAGTGCAGGGAGAACGCAGGAAGATTTTCAAGAAAATATATAACTCTGAAGTCTTTAGAACTTCAGGGGCATAAAGGAGAGTGATGAATGAACACACTAAAAGTGTTCGTGAGCTTAGGATGAAGAGAACAGAGTGTATAGGGGTTGAAATTGTTTCAAGTTCCAAGATCAAAAGGTACAGCACAACAAAATACCAAGTTACTGGTCCTGCAGAAGGAGAACCAAATGTCAAGCCATTTCAATCTCGAAGAGAACCTTCATCAGAAGGAAAGAGTGGCCACAGACAGAGGAGAAAGCTACATGAGTCATTGGATCAGTTGTGGGAGAATATCTATACCATTGGATTGAAGTCCATATGAAAGGAGGAGAAGGACAAATATTGTACGTTGGATCTAGGTGCAAAGATCTACAGTCGTTCAATCCAGGTAAGTTTCCCAAGTGTTAAGCCCTAAAATCATTCGGACTTCGTAAGTTCGGACATTTCAAGTTATTTTTGTTGATGGGAAAAGCCTCCCAAAGCCCTGAAGTCCTAATTTAATCAGGACCTTCCATTTGTAAGGATGCGTGTCAGCAGATCGTTGATTTCGGAGAATTGGTTGTCTGGGATATCAGGAGTATGGAAGTGATTAATCCACCTGAAGATTTGAATCGCGGTAGTATATATAGGGTTCTGGAGGGACATCACTCTGGAAGAATTATGTAGAGATAAGTTGAGAGATCCCAAAGAGCTGGGAGCCAGAGTAAATCTCGATCATTGATCAAGAAAGCTACGTGGCAATAGATCCCGAAGTCTAGAGACTTGGCACTCCAGGGGAAATAAAGGTGTAGTGTGTGAGAACTCCCAAAGCCTGAAGGTCGTAGTTAATCTTAGTTTTCCAATCAAGGGGACACATGGCATTATATTTGTAGTTCGAAGGAATGACTCTATGGAGGTTTCATTGGAAGGATAGTTGGGGACTCCCGGACCTAGCAGTAGATCCATGCCATCCATCCATCAGGACACGTGGATCGTCAGGAGTGATCCTTCATCACTCTAAAGATTCGACACTCTGGAGGTTTGTTCATGTTAACAGTCGAGAACTCCCAAAGGTCGGCATCCCATAGTAGATATCGACCATTGATCGAGGGGGGGCACGTGGACAAAGGATTTTCCCCTTCGTTAGTTCATATTTTGGAGGAGGCAGGGTACATGGTTGGAAAATCCTGAAGGCTCGAAGGCCGCAACTCATCTTGTTCATCTATTTGTGAGGACACATGGAGGTTGATCACGTCACTTTGGGTTTCAGCGCTATGGAGGATTGGTGGTGTTGTGCATCAAGTAATCCCAAAGGTCGGAGTCCCAGAGAAGATCCTAGTCATTAGATGCTAGGAGATTGTGGACCATAGATTTGAGCTCTTCGGAGGTTTCCAGTTCAGTGCTTCAAGATATTTATGGAGAAGTGTTGTGAGAGGTCCTGAAGCCTAGATTTTTAGAGATGATGAGATTCGTTGATTTGTGGGAGCACTAGAATCATCCAATATGATTTGGGTTTCATCTCTTCAGGAGAATATGGTGTTGGAGTAGTCAATATCATTGAAGCCTGAAATCTCAAAGTATTTTGTGAGTCGTAGATCAACTCATGAATTGTGGGATTTTGATCCCCTTCGGTGTTCAGGAGTTCACCCGTTCATGTGTTCATAGGAATTGAAAGGTAAGGAAGGTATATCGCTCGGATCCCAAAGTTCCTAGAGCTTCCAGATTAGCACATTTTGGGTAGTGCCTAGTCATATCCGATGGTCACATTAGGAGTTGGCCAAAGTGAAGGGGGCTAGAGCCCAAAATTGATTTTTTTAAAAGGTTTTAAACAAGGGGCTTAAGAAAAGCACCCATGGGTCTAGCATTTGACCTTCTTGAGAAAAAAAGGACCTGTGTGTGTGGGATTTTGAGGACTCAGCAAGGGCCTGAGAGCCAATTCAACTAATTGTTTATGAACGATCTTAGACAGAGAGGTCACACGGACCCTGGGAGAGGGTGGGGTATGCATCAAGTGGTATTAGAGCTTTATTTTTTCTATAGACAATAGGCAAGGGAGAAGAAGACATAGTGTTTATTCTCTGTGAATATTGTTTGAAAGTGTGCAGCAGTCAGTAGACAGCCAGGAGGGTTGTAGGAGAAAGCCAACAGTGCTCTCAGTTGCAGATCAGGTGAAGCAAACAACCAGGTGGGTTGAAAGAAAAGAACCAGTTTCATTCTTTAAGGTAGAAGAGGAAAATGGTTACTAAAGGCCATAGACGAGGTGAAGGAAAAGACCTTAAGAAGAATAGTAGTGAGGATATGGACCCACAACTCAAGGATATCAGAGAGGAGCTCGATAGGTTGATGTTGAAGATGCAACAGAAAGCACAATGAGGCTGGAAGTATGAGTGGCCCTTGAAAAAGAAATCAAAGTGGATTTTCCAGTAGTTGGTTTCTAAGAGCCAGTGAAAATTATTGACAAGGTGGCTAAGGCATGTTGAAAACCTCAATTCCACAAAGAATATGGTTTACATATGTGAACCAGATATTGGATAAAACCTCAGTGATGAGGAAGAGATATCAGTGGAAGATATCACAGACTACCAGAAGGGAAGAAATGAAATTTCATCTTGCCAAGTGGGAAAGGAAAAGGAGATATTGTCTCAAAGTCTCATGAACTCGGAGGAGAGCTCAGATTAGCAAGCAGTGCTAACAGAGGAGGATCAAAAATGCATTATGAGTATTGGGGGATGTTACAAGGGAAAAACTCTCTATGGACAAGGGTAAACCACAACAAACAGGTATGACTGCAGAAATCAACTCAATTCCAACATGTGCTATATAAACTAATGTACAATACGAGGAATAAACCTACCTCAATCCAATCATTTGATGTCATTCCACCGTTGAGCACTTTGACCCAAAGCTTTACACCTGCAAGAAGTTCTCAACAAACAAGTGATGCAAGTATATAGTGATAGTATATAAAATGAGTTAGCACATCAGATAGCACAATTCATTAATAAACATTACAAACATGCCCATGGATAATAATCATATATTTGCAAGATATCGATAGGATGGGAAAGGAGTATTTCTATTAATAATTGATCAACAGAAGTATCAACATTA
>JZKD02S1996548.1:95929-112887 GCA_000966675.3 Picea glauca | reverse complement strand
GTTGATAAGTCTGCATAGGGAAATGGAAAAAGGCCCTCTGTGCAAGATAGCAATGGTGAGGAAAATCTTGCTATAACAGATGCCCCCTAATGTGTGAGATCAGAGGAGTATCTGCGATGGCCGAAATATATTATAAATAACCCAGAAGTGGAGTGGTAGAGAACCAGCTGGACAAAATCAATTTATCATTACATTATGTACTGAATTTTCATACATGGCTGCCAAAAATACAATGCATATCCATGTGGAAAATATACCAACAAGTGTTCATGGACATAAGTAGGAAAATATAAATGTGGTTACATGCCAATAGTTGTCATAGTCATGAACAAGGCCCAATGAAACCGGTCTTAGAATTAATCTAAAGATATTTGTATACCATGGAGTACAATCTGTTCTCCCATGATCATTGAAGTCAAATAGGTACTAGTCCGATGAAATGGAAGCAACAGCTCAGGAAAGATGTGTCTACAAAGTGATGTCTTCAAGTCTTCAATACAATCAGCCAATGGTGCAAGTCTACATCATGTGAATAAATGAGTTGAGGTCGAACATGATGAGACATCATTTGATTACTGGTCATTGAGGTATATCGTTAAAAAATGCAAGATAGCCTACCAATGATGAAAGTAGGTATCAAGGCACCGAGTATCTCTACAAATGTGAATAAATGAGCTGGTGTTGAACATTTGAGAGATCCATTGATCAAGATACATTGATGTATTCCCATCTGTCAATGGTGAGAGAACTTGCCACTAATGACTACAAAACTCAAGGTACTCATAAAACTCTAAGTCTCGTAACTAGAGTACATGAGTTGAAGTCGATGGAAAGAGACCCTCTGAAAGGAGAGCATTAAGGCATCTCTCATCAGTCAGCACGAGGAACAAAGTAGGAGCTTCATGATTTGGTGGAGATTGGATGAAGAACATGTTCACGAACCAACGATCCTGTGCATCTTTTACATGTGCCAAATGAAACTGGTACACGAAAAAGACCCTCTGAATAGTAGCCAGTGATGAAAACTACTGACAAAGGCGAGGAAACCGCCAATAAGGCTAATGGAATCCAAGACACTACACGAATCCCAAAGTGTGAATAGATGTCTTGTCATCGAACATAAGGGAAACCACCTAGTCAACAACCCATGATGAAATGTCGATTGTTGGGTTCAAGGTGACCTATCAATGATGAAAGTAGGGCTAGGGTGCATCATAAGACCAAAGTATCATGTGATTCTGAGACAAACTAAGGGTATGGTCGACATGCGAAGTCAAGATTTTTGAGGAGTGGTCGACACAGGTTGATAGACTTCCTTTGAATAAGAGCATGAGACATACGGTGGACTCTGGCAGCATAGACTTAATGATTTTATAATTAGATGCAAGAGACATCCATAATGTTCTCTATAGTGGCTGGAAGATTAACCAGTCATTAGAAAAAATTCTGTAATGAGATCATCTTCCTAAGGCCATGCTAAACCCAAAATTATGATGACGCAAGGACTCAATAACTTTGTGCTCTGTTCAAAGGCGACACGACTGCTGCCAATTACAATATAGTACTCCCTTCACACCCATATTTTTTTTTGTTTTTTCATAACAAGTGAATGTTATGATACAGAGGAGGGAACGAGTGTCTAAAGTAATAAAAACTAGTTCCAGCAATGGAACATACCTATGTTCAATGCAAGGAAATGCATGCGAGAGATGGACACTCAGGGTGATGTTCCCTCTAGGGTATAGGGTGTTAAATTGCGAAGGATATAGACAAGGCTCTGCTTGGTTGAGGATGCAAACTGCTTGGGCCATAGTTTATAATGCAAAGCGAGAACCAGCTAAAGGCTCAATACTGCAAGCAAGGGCATGAGATGCAATCACAATTTAACGCCAAAAAATGTCCATTTTATATCTTTTAGTCTACTTGGTGTGAAAAAGAGGTAAACTTGTGCCAAATAGATGTCTTTTCAAATCCAATTTATGAGTGTGAAGAAGATAAGTTCACTCGGCGATCTTTTCATTTTTGATAGTGAGTCGGAAAAGAGCTTAACTAAGACTCGTGATCTTTCAAATCCAATTTTAACGAGTGTGAAAGGGACAAATCACTCGGCAATATTTTCAATTTTTAGTAATGAGTCAGAAAAGAGCTTAACTAAGACTTGTTTTTTTGGAGTCCACGGGTAATAATGCCGCGTGTGAATGAATGAGAAATGAGACTCATTGTAAAGTCATGTGTCAAGTTCTAATGGACTCCCTGTCCTAAGAAAAATCTCGGCATGGGAACCAAATGAAAAAGAGGTTCTAACTAGGGTACCCATGTTTGGTAAGTCTCTACCATTTATTAACGATGCTATGATAGCAGATGGAGGTTAATGCGTCGCAATAAATGGGTTCGTACC
This sequence comes from Picea glauca, assembly GCA_000966675.3. NCBI lineage: Eukaryota > Viridiplantae > Streptophyta > Pinopsida > Pinales > Pinaceae > Picea > Picea glauca. The sequence goes on along the minus strand of JZKD02S1996548.1, from coordinate 110,489 downwards.
TAAGGCGTAAAAAGTGGTAATTGGAGGATAATGCAAAACTGCACAATGTAGTGAATACCTATCATATATGCTAGGTTATGAATATGCTTGCCTGAGGAGACGAACGACCAACCATGACGTTGAAATCTGTAAGAAAATTGAGTCGAAACTACAAAAACCAGCTTAAAACCATTTTTGAATTAGTCCATTAGACAAAATAATAGCATAAAACTATATCAAATGGGTAAAAATGTTTTATAAATAGTAATAAAATCACAATTTACTATGTCATTTTCATTTTCACCCAAAATAGTGCAATTTGGACTAACATACCTCCAGAATTCAAATGGTGATCGTGGAAACAATAGGAAATGGAATCGCAAGTCGTCTGGTCCAGGTAACTCTTCATCCCATCCTCTTCAAATTCAATGGTTTACAATTTTGAATTGGGCTCCATTTTTTTAGTTTTTAAGGGCGCAAATTGTGTTTTTCGGTATATGTGGGTTTCTACTAATATGTCGCGTATACAATCAGATATACACCCCTGTGTGAACTACAGGGGGCGTATATCAGGCCCTACCCGTGACTTTTCTTGGATAAACCGCGTATACGTGCACAAAATGGAAAAAAATAAGTTTTTAACTCAAAAATTGATTTGGTTTTTGCAGAATGGTGTTGGAGTGGAGGGAGAGAGAGCATGAGGAGGTAGATGCAGCAGTGGAAATGGATTTGGTGGCTCAAGTGGCATTAAAAATATGTGGTCTATACAATTTTTGGGCTCTCAAAGGAATGAGGGCCCAAGTGAGGTTATTGGAAATGTTGGTGGGCTATTGGGATCCAGATAGCGAGAGCTTTATCCTTGATGGGCACCCATTAAAGATCAAAGTAGAGGACATCTACTTCTTGACAGGACTTTCACGCCGAGGAGAGGTCATGGACCTTAAGTCACGCGGGGCCGGATGTGGGATAAAGGTCGAAGAATACATCGAGGCCCACTGTGTTACAGGGACTCCCATGGTGGGAAGTCAAATCCCTATCTGGGCTATAGGTAATCTCAGCCTGAAGACTATTGTGCTCATGCTTACCAGGATCATAGGGTTGGCCTCACTGCATCAAGCATCGAGACCGCTTATGTTTTACGCACTGGAGTGTGTGAAAACTACCGTGTACTATTGGTGTACCTTACTGCTGACCAACATGAAAGGTCAACTGACAGAGTGCAAGCAAGGGGCAAAGAGAAACTTTAGGTTTGCCTCTATCCTTTGTAGCTTATTTTTCGAGTGGATCCCAAGCCTGGGACCTAGAGTGGAAATCATTCCTAGAGGGCCATGCGATCCAACTATGGCGCGATGGGTCGAGGTCATGAGATGACAGGGGGGAGGTAGGGCGGTGATACCCTACAACGATGATTTTTTATTCTGGTGGGGAAGACAAATCATAGCTCTAGATGACTATCCCTATGCGGGAATTGATTTTAGAGGTGATCTTGATATGCCACTTCCACTTGGAACTGCCTACGATGCCATAGGTAAACAATTTTTTTATATATTTCATTTTTGTATTTTTGTATTTTAAAAGAACAAAAATAATTTTTGGATGGTGTTTTTAAATATTAACTCGATACTTGTGTGGTTGCAGATGTGGGTCCACAACTTCTAGAGGGATTCCTATGACACAAGCGGAGGCACCGGGAAGATGAGGCGGTGGGAGGAGTGGCAGAGAGATTTCTTCATAACGTGTAGGGCAACCTGTCGCGTTTGCCACAGAGGATTCCTATGGTTCAGGTGGAGGATCTACCTTAAGCCATGCAGAGGCAAGTTGTCGGTGTACCTAGAGCATGGGTATGACTCTTTCAGTGTTTCACCAATGCCGTGGTTTTCTATCACAAGACTCATCTGGCGCCACAGGCGTAGATGTCACAGGACATGTATATCAACTGTATTTGTATTTTTGAGGGTTTTAGCCCTGATTTTGTAATATAAAACACCATATTTTTTGGAAATATAAAAAAGAGTGATATTCAACTGTACTTATATCTTACAACGTTTACATTGATTTAATGGTCTTCTTTGCTTTATTAATGTGACAAATTCCAATCCAAAACATAATTAGCGTAGGCATCAGATACATGATTAGAACTTTTAGGAATGTGAAAATATGTAATAAAATCAAATTTTTGTTCTAAAAGACGTACCCGTAGGAATCAATGAAGTAACATCAGATCACACACACGGTAACGACCATTTAACTGACATACGACTAACTAAGAATCTAGGCGCACCTCTATAGAGCGAATACCATGTGAGATAGCATCACGCAATAATTCTATAACAACACTATATTCGGCCACATGATTCATGGATGGCCCTAGGCATACACCACCTGAAGACACCAGCAGACCCTCAGACAAGTAAATCACCCAAGCAACGGAAGCTAAGTTTTGTGTATGACCACTGGCTCCATCTACAAATCCTATGTAGACCAAAGATTTCGTTGACATCTGCCAACAAAAGGGAAAACTCGATAAGCAAGCCAAAGACAAAAAATGGGAAAAGGTGTATATACACTAAATTTACATTAGTATACAAAGGTTTTCACCCAATCCCAGGTATCAAGCGTAGTACTTTTTTAAGTAGAGCCCATTTCTAGGCTCAGCCAATTTATTCTCTTCATAATCTTCCAACTCGTAGGCTCCTTTTTCTAGAACACGTCACACAATATAAGGACCATGCCACATGGGTTTAAACTTGCTTGCCCCTAGTAGTTCTTTGGCTTGGTCATACAAGAGGACCAAGTCACCCTAAGCATACAACCGAGGACATACAGACTTATCATACTGAACCTTGACACATTTCTTGTTTGCTTCGATAGCCGTAAAGGTGTCCCGACACTGCGCATCAAGACTCTCTAGGTGTACAAGGCGTCGCTCTAAATCTGAAGTGTCAAGTAGGAGCTCAACTGCCAATTTGAGAGAAGGGATTTCCCATTCAACGGGAAGTATCGACTCCAAACCATGTACTAACTAAAATGGAGAAAAATCAATGGCAGTCTTAACCAAGGTTCAGTATGCCCAAAGTGCGGGATATAACATGATGTGCCAGTTGGAATTGCTCTGACTAATAGCTTTTTTCAAAATGGTCTTGAGAGACTTATTGACGGCCTCTACTTGCCCATTTTCCTGGGGGTAATAAGGAGACGAGTGATCATGTTTAAACCCTAGCTTAGATGCTAGTTCTATCATCATTTCATTTTGAAAATGATTGCCATGATTAGTGACAATCTCACTTGGGATACCAAACCCGAAGATAATTTGGTTGAATATGAAAAAAGTTGCAGTCTTCCCATCATATTTCATGGTAGGCATGGCTTCGGCCAACTTGGTAAAGTATTCGACATCCACGATAATGTGTTGATGCCTCCTAGCTGAAGTTGGGTTGCAATCAATGAAATCTACTCCCCACTTAGTGAAGGGACCGACGATAATGACTGGGTGGAGAGGTGCTGGGTGCGAGTGCATTTTTCGAGTGAACACCTCGCAGGGATGACACTTATTAACCACTTCAATACAATCTTTAAATATGGTGGGCTAGAATTAACCATCTCACAAGATGTTTTGGGTTGTCACAAGCCTAGATAGATGACCGCCACAAGCCTCTTTGTGGCAATCATTAAGTACTAACTCAGCTTCTTCGTGAGTTAAGAAATGATGTAAGATGTTATCTATTCCTTGACGATACAAAGTGTCATCGACGATTGTATACTTTTTGGCTTGGTATCTAACACGTCATCGATCATCTCGCGAGAGATGCTGAGCAAACTTCAAGGTTTGAAGATATAAAACAATATCTCCATACCAGGGGTCAGATGACGAGACAAGGAAAATGTATTCATCTACGAATGAATCACCAGAATAACATCTTCGTCTAATCATGGGAAATCGAATATTAACTCTGCAAAAACTAGTGATTTCTTGGAATTGGCTGAAGCAAAGTCGAGATCAAATTCTTGTAGGATGACAATCCATTTATTATATTTTTTGCCTATGATATGTCTAGTGAGGACGTATTGAAATGGATTAACATTGGCAACCACAATATTTTTTCAAATCAATATATAGTGTCATAAACATTGGACTGCATGGACGGAAGCCAAAGCTAGATTTTCAACGTGTGAGTAATTTCGTTCAGGACCGGCTAAATTTCGACTGAGATAGTAGATGACGTACTCATGGAGCTCATCATCCTCCTGAACTAGAACCATACTAATGGTCTCTTCAGACACGACAATATATAACAAGTAATCTCTACTGTAATCAGGAGATTTCAGCAGAGGGGTTGATACCAAGGCTTTCTTTAAAGCATCAAAAGACTATTGGGCTCACTCATCCTAGATAAATGGAGTGTCTTTCTTCAATAGGTGCATGAAACCCTTAGTGATATTGGCATAATTCACAATAAACTAACGCAAAAAGTTGGCTTTCCCCTGTAAACCTTGAAGCTGTCTAATCATGCGCGGGGGAGGCAACTGAAGAATTGCCTCAACCTTAAGTGGATCTACCATGATCCCTGTCTCAAAGACTAAGAATCCTAATAGATGGCCAGATCTAACACAAAAGATGAATTTATGATGGTTGAGTCGGATTCTATAATAGTGGCATCTTTCAAAAACCAGTCGAAGGTGTTAGGTTATGAAAAAGGTATAAATATCTTCCTTTTTCCCACATTTCATAATATTATTTTGATTGAATTTTCAGTTATTTAGAAGTAATTAGAATAGAAAATGAATAATATACCCTTTAGTGTTGATTGTTGGAGATTAGATTACATAGATTCTAAATATGACTAGAATTGTCTGGTTTTATTGCAGGATTGGTTAAATATTGTTGAACCCAAGATAGCAAGGGGAATCTTGAAGATGTGCAAGCTATTGGAGGTTGAAGACTTTATGGCGCAAAGCAGTTTTAAAGATAATTGAGTTACCCATTGTAATAGTAAAGCAATCCTAAGGATCTCTCGATACTCAGGATAGCTTAATTTACCCAGATTATTGTAACATATAAGGGGTAAATAGATCTTGAAGAAGGAGAGATTTTGCACTCAAGAATAGAGAATATAGAATTGTTATGTGTTAGCAGTTTTTGTAGAAATGTTGTACCAGCTATGAAATTAATAGAAGCCTTGAGAATTTTTTCCATTTTTATATACTGAGTTTTTAATAACAGTGCTTCTAAGGACCAAGGGCCCATTCTAAAGAAGCTACTGTTCGATCTGTAATTGTATCAACTCAAATTTTGTCTTGTGATTCAATTTTCTTTTATAGTAGTTATCAAACGCATAAGTGTGTTGATGGTTTTATGTCAATTGCAAGAAATAGATATTCCTGGAAGTATTGAATGATTATTGTTCCAATTCCCATTACTGAGATTCGATGCATGAAGGTTCCTCATAAGTTCACATTTGTTGTTTCTTTTCATAAGTTTACATTTGTTGTTCCTTTCATAAGTTTACATTTGTTGTTCCTTTCATTAGTTTACATTTGTTGTTCCTTTATACTAGAATATAGTTGTTGTTCCTTTCAATAGAAATATGATTGTCGTCTCTTTTCAGTTAGATTACATTCTTTGTTGCTTTCCATAGATAGAGTAATTCACCCTTTTCTTTTCAGCGGTTCTGATTCATAATGATCCTTTCCTTTTGCATAGCTTTAGATTTCAATCCCTAGAATCTTTAATTAATTTTGAGGAACTTGATTGTTAACAAACTCAGATCTTCTTTCGCTACACGATTTTAGCCTCTATAATCTATCTGCATAGACTTTGTCGATATTCTTTGAGATAAAAGATGAATCCTCGGGTTGATAAATTAATGTTAAACTAAGGTTGTTTTTGGACATATTTATAGCTCAACATTTTGGCGTCATTGTCGGGGAAGAATGTCAAAGGTATCATAGATTGTGCCTCTGGAGGATGAGGTATTGAAGATGGAAGGTAAGAACCTATGCAGGCAATAAGTAAGATGCTTATACCAGTGCCTACCTCCAGCTAACACATTAAGAGGTTACATAGGTGTTTTTTTTCCTTTTCGATTTTTTTTTCCTTTTTGTTGTGTGAAGTGTGTATGACTAAGAAGAAAGATCTTGAAAAACCAAAACCTCCACCAAAAATTATGAAACCCGGGGGCTCGGTGATCCCAGGAAGAAGTACTTTCATTGACGACATCATCCAAAAAGTAGAATCTCAAGCCTTGGTTGGACCTAGAAAAGGATCCACCTGAATCCCTTAGGTGGTAGCTTCACCAACTGCAGCCCACGCCGAGATTCATAGAAAAAATGAAGGGACTGAGTTAAGTTTTCAGATCACAGATATCCTACCCCTCAACCCTTTCGGAGAGGGAAACTCTTGTAACCTGGAGGAAGGAGAGGGAGAAACTAGTGGGATAACTAAGACAGACCCAGTACCCAATCCTGAATCTCCTGCAAAAGAAGAAGGCATACCTGAAATTCCAGACAGAGGGAGTGCAATTAGATCCCCTTGAAGATCAGATAACCAATTTGTTAGCACCTAAACATGTAGGGGGGTATTTTTCTCAATAGGTGCCCCCCTTTGGCGAATAGATGGCAAGAAGTGGAGTAAAAACCCACTTACCCTAAGTTCGAGGCGCAATGTGAATTTCGCTAAGCAATAGGAAAATCTGGGCAGCCAGAATCTACATGCCCAAATCTACAGTCAAAATTGGATTCTGGAGCCCTTCCACCATTCTACCTTTAAAGCGAAGGGGGGGGGTCCGGAATTGGGCGTGCATCTCTCAATGGCTTGGATCTGGGAGCCCGGATCTACGATAGAGATTGGATTACAACCCCCCTTTTCTTTTCTACCTTTAATAAGGGGGGGGTCCAGAATGGGTGGCTGTGTGTGGGTCACCCTAGAATTTCCTCATAATTTCCTCCACCTTTCATCTCCCACCATCTATTTTCCACTCCATATCTCACCTCCACTCAGCGCTACCCTGGCCCACCTTTTCGTGTTTGGACCTCTTGCCTTCCGACACCTGTCCCTCTCTTTTCTGCATTGTTGTATCATAAGCAACGTGTCCCCCCTCGACCAATCAGGTCGCGTCACCTTTTCATTTGATGTTTTCCCTCATCCCTGCTTGGCCACCTCTCATCCACCACTTCCAATCATGTGCCCTAGTCTTCGCATGGGCCTCCATGCCTTATGCATTAGGTCGTTTAGTAGACCTAGGTGGCGACGCGAGAGGGCCTCCACATCTCAAGAGCGCAGAGTTGGTTGGGTCATTCTCAGTCTGAAGGAAGAAGTTATTAAGGTAGTTGGTGGTGGTTGGACATCGTCTCCACCATAAATGGAAAGTCCAGAAAAGGACCCGAGACAGGTCAATTCTTTTGCAGGGTTTCCAGGAGCCCAGTTGCGTCTGACACAAGCGCACGACCACCTAAAGAATGCAGGTGCAGTCTACTAGTAAACATGCAGACGTAATGTTTTTAATGATAAGTCTCGGTTTTGCTACCATTTTTGGCTTTGGGAATATGTAGGCAATTTTTCCATTTTTGTAATCTATCGATGGTAGAGATAAGCTTCCGACTGTAAATCTTTAACAAAGCCTCTAGTTCCTTGGTTATACAATGATATTTTGAGATTTCTTGTCCAATGGCAGCCAACCTTCTCCTTTCCTCATTCCTCTAAATCTTAAGAGCCCGGGCATGGATGATCTAGTCGGGTGTTGTTGTAACTATATGATGTATGTTTGATTGTATTAGTTCCGCAGCATTTGAGGTTTACTTTGAAGTTTCTATGGTTTGAGAGGATCTCATATCTGAGACTTTTCCCTTCTTTTCTTTCACTTACTCACCACTATGCAAACTTTCTAGCTTAAGTTGAATCAAGACCTCGCATATCTTTGTTGTTCCAGTCCATTTTTCTGAGTGAGCGATATTGTTCTAAGTTTTCTTCCATTTGATCACCCTTTATAAGCAAATCATGACATAAACTGATGGGCTTTAAGCTTTGCTCCTACTGCAATCCAGGAGTGACTTTCGACGCTAACATTTCTGGCATCGTTGCTGGGGACGAAGTTGAAAATTTTCCCTGGGATTGAATGACATTGAGCCTCTGATTCTGAAGGTGCATCAGGCATTAGAGCCCTTGAAGATTGCTACTGTGCACCTGCCAACTCCATTATGACGACTCCACTGAGGCAAACCTATTTTTTTAAATTGTGGCTTCTAGAGGTAGACACACGCGGTCCCATCCACAACTACCTCTAGCTATGCCTGAAGCTGATCCAGAGGTGATTATCAGAAAAGAGAAGGCCTCTAAAGGAGAAAATTCCACCATTGAACCAGGTAATTCACCACCTCCATCTGTAGAAACTCCATTTTCTTCTTCTCAGCTTCCTAGTAGACCTATTTCTGAAGTTTCTCATTTCCTAAATTTTGGGAGTGTTCCTGCTAAGTTTTCCCCTCCTGATCTAAGATTGGAAGGAGAAATCCTTGTCACTTCCCTCTCCCCTAAAGCTGTACCTTGGCATAGACCCTAGACCACAGAAGATTTCATCACCCCTCCTCTTGTTACTGTTGCTGCTACTACATAGAGAGAAGCATCTACTAACTCAATCCATTTAGCCTTCTCTCTGAATCCCCCATTGTTTCCCTTTCCACCTAGAAGCTCATTCCCAGTATTCCCTGTTCGAGCTTCTTCTTCTCCGAGTTCTACTCCACTTAATATTCCTATGGTAAGAGAAAATCCCCCCATGACCAGAATGGAGGCTATAATAGTTGCCAGGTATGCTCCCCTTGTGTTACCTCAGCCTCTCAATGCCCTCCCAGCAAATGGCTATCTTAAGAAGCTACCCAAGTTTACAGGCGAAGGGGACATAGTTGCAGAAGAACACCTTGAAGCCTTTTACAGCTTCACAAATGATCATTTTATCATGCATGCAGATGTATGGATGAGGATTTTTGTCCATAGCCTTGAAGGAAAATCTAGAAAATGGCTTAGAGCCCTACCTCCTGGATCTATACATGGGATTGAGGCTTTGGATAATGTCTTTCTGAGACAATGGGGAGACAAAAAGGACTTCATGTATTATATGACAAAGTTTGGGTCTTTTAAGAGAAAAGAAGGAGAGATTGTCTCTGAATTCTCCAAGAGATTCAATAAAATGTATAATAAAATCCTCATTGAGATAAATCCCTCAGAAGCCTCTTCTAAGATCACTTATTCTAGCGCTTTTGATCCCAATTTATGCCTTATGTTGAGGGAAAGGAGAGCCACTACGCTGGCTCACATGCAGGATGCAGCTGTGGAAGTAGAATCTAACATACTGGTTGTTGACTGACTCAGGAATAAGGCTGATAGAGACATATCCAAGAAAATACCTGAAGCCTCCCCATCCAATCCCTCTCCCCTCTCCCTTCAGACGAATGAAGTAACTAGAATGCTAAAATTGCTTTCGGCTAGAATGGAAAAGTGGGAGTTAGAAGGGAAGCCTATGTACAGAAATCCCCAAAATACTGATAACAGAGGCTTCGGGAGGCCTGGTAACAATGTGCCACATGATTTTACAAGGGAACAAAGGGGAAAATATAGAGATGAGCAGAGTGTCCAAACCCCTCTCCAAAACCACCTAGTTTCTCATGAGGAAGGAGAGGAGATAGATGAGTTGGACCCTGAAATTCACTATATTGAAGACACTTTCCCTTTTCCCCATTTGACTCAATCCATATATGAAGAATCCCTTATGAACGGTCAAATCATTGAGTTAGGTAAAGGGGAAAGAGCCAAAAATACTCCCAACAGATACAATATCAGGTCAAAGAAGAAAGAAGGAAATTTTGATAGCCAGGATCAGCCCCTCATAGCAGAAAGGCCTACTAAATCTGTAGCAATTGCTACTAAAGAAAAGAAAACTCAGAATACTTCACCAACAGTCAAAGAACTGGTCTCTGAGGTGAGGGAATCTCCTAAGCCTTTTTCTTCCTTTAGTTTTGAGCATGAAATTCAAAAGATCAGAATTCTTGTACCCCTCTCAGAGCTAGTTAAAAATGAAGATTTCAAAAGGTCCCTCTCCAAACTGCTACAATCTGAGTCCTCCTAACCTTCCTTAGACTCAGTAAATATTCAATATGAAAAGCTAGCAGTTGTCTTAGGCCCCATGGTAAAATACAGAGATGATTCATCCCCTCCCTTCTACACATCCCTAAACATACATGATAAGGTGTTGCATAATTGTCTCATGGATTCAAGAGCTTCCCACAACCTTATGCCCAAAATAGTCATAGAAGAATTGGGACTAGAGGTGACAAAGGATTATCATGATTTATACTCTTTTGACTCAAGGAGGGTACAATGTCTAGGATTCATCAAAGAATTGGTGGTCTCTTTATTTCAACTGCCAATGAAGAGTGTGGTCATGGACATTGTAGTAGCTGATGTTCCCCCCAAGTTTGGCATGTTGTTGTCAAGATCTTGGATTAAAAGACTTGGAGTAACATTACATATGGATCTCACATATGCCACCATTCCAGTCTTTGGAGGGGAATACAGGAGGTTGTACAGAGAAGCTCAGTTGGCCTACATTGTCAGCGATGAAGAAAACCCCACCAATCATCCCATCTTTGCACTTGACACTGATTTGGGGTCTAGTTTATTGCAGATCACTGAGACTCTTGAAACCCCTTTACAGATCAGAAAGAAACCCATTTTTAATCATGAGATACCTCCTCCAACCACCTCTGTTTGGAAGATGTTTTTCGACGGAGCTTCTTCTAGCGTAGGCGCTGGCACTGGAGTGGTTTTTGTGTCACATTGTCGGGAAACCGTATCCCTGTCATACAGACTGGAATTTGAAACTACCAACAATGTGGCAGAATATGAATCTCTTGTTCTAGGTATGAGGGTTGCAAAAGAAATGGGAATTAAGGAGATAACATTGTTTGGAGATGTTGAGTTGATTATCCAGCAAGTCAGGAATGCTTATCAGGCTAAGCATCCTCAGCTCAGAAGTTACAGAAATGAGGTATGGGACCTGATTGATAATTTCTTCTTGGCTTTCAACATTTCTTTTATTTCGAGAGAGGAGAATACTTTGGTTGATTCCTTAGTTGTCTCAGCTAGCCAGTTCAAGATCCCTCTGCCGCCTAAGATCAAATATGGGGTTGAGATAAGATATAGGCCATCCATCCCAGACAATGTCAGGCATTGGAAGGTATTCGAAGACGATCTTGAAATCAAAAAATTTCTTCGGTCTGTCGATGAATTTTCTGCATTGCACATTGATCAAGACCTTGATCCCAAAGGCGACCCTCACCCTGAGGTATTTTTAAATAAAACGTTTAATCACCATATCGTTCAGTTGCCCAGCAATCATATTCTGAAGGGACTAGTCCCTTTAGAAAGACTCTTTGATGGGAATGATGTGGCAGTAAAGGGCAGGATCTCGAGGGGAGATGTCGATATAACTAAGTGCAACATTGGCACACAGGAGGAGCCTAAGTTTGTCAAGTTGTCAAGGAGTTTGACCAAAGAACAGAGGGCCGAGTATATTGAGCTATTAAAATAATTTTCTGATGTGTTTGCATGGACCTACAAATACCTCAAGACATATGATACATCGGTTATTGAACACAAGATCCCATTGAAGGAAGAGGCTAAGCCATTTAGGCAGAAGCTAAGATAGATAAATCCCATGTTGCTGCCTGTCATGGAGAGAGAAGTGAAGAAGTTGTTAGATGCCCAAATCATTGTCCCCTTGAGATATTCTGAATGGGTGGCCAATTTGGTCCTAGTGAGGAAGAAAAGTGGAGAAATCAGGCTCTGTGTTGATTTCAGGAACCTGAACAGAATCTCAAAGAAAGACAATTATCCCTTGCCCAACATGGAACACATCTTGTAGAGGGTAACTGGTGCATCTATGATATCCATGATTGATGGTTTTTCTAGCTATAATCAGATATTAGTCATGCCTGAAGATAGAGAAAAAATAGCCTTCACCACTCCTTGGGGCACATTCATGTATGCCAAAATGCCTTTTGGACTAATGAATTCAGGAGCAACATTTCAACGATCCATGGATATAGCCTTCATCAGGGAGAAAGATCAATTTTTGGTCATCTACTTGGATGACATCACAGTTTTCTCCAGGTCTGATAAAGAGCACTATTGTCACCTTAGGAAAGTTTCCTTGAAGTGTCGGAGGTTTGGCCTATCCTTAAATCCCAAGAAATATTTGTTTGCTATGATGGAGGGGAAGTTGTTAGGCCATATAGTATCAGAAGGGGGAGTAAGAATTGATCCCAGCAGGGTAGAGGTAATTCAGACACTGTCACTTCCCAAGTCTAGAAAGGAAGTTTAGGACTTTTTAGGGAAGATTAACTTTTTGAGGAGGTTCGTCTCAAGTTTTGCTGAGTTGGTGAAATACATCACAACCATGCTCAGAAAGGGAAATGAAGTAAAATGGACTGCTAAACCCAGGGAATATTTTATCCAAATAAAGAAGGCATTGACTAAGGCACCTGTGCTGATCAGTCCTAATTATTCCAAGGATTTCCTAATTTTATCTTTTTCTTCTTTTGATACAGTAGCAGCGGTCTTATTGCAGAAAAATGAGGAAGGGCAAGAGCAACCTATTTCCTTCTTCATTAAGGCATTGAGAGATGCAGAAATCAGGTACAAGATCATGGAGAAATGGGCCTACACCTTGGTGAAAGCTCTCAAAGCTTTCAGAGTCTATGTCCTGCACTCAAGAGTGATCACATACGTTCCTTCAACCTCTATGAAGGACATCCTTGTATAGCCTGACATAGATGGGAGAAGAGGTAAATGGATTTCCAAGATCCTAGAGTTTGACCTGGAGATTAAGCCCACCAAGTTGATAAAAGGATAGGGTTTAGCTGAGTCATCCAACAAGAGCTCTCAGGGTGGCTTATCACTAGTAGAATTCACCTGGTTTAGAGACATTTTGTACTTTCTGCAAGAATTGAAGCCTCCTGATGGAATGGAAAAAAGAAAGGCAAGAGATTTAAAGCTCAAAGCGGTCAGATATTGCCTTATTGATCATGTCTTGTACTGGAGGGACCCTCTAGGGGTGCTTCTGAGGTGCTTGAATCCACAGGAAGCCCAGAAAGTTATGTTTGATTTCCATAGTGGCCTTTGTGGGGGGCATCATTTCTGGAAGACCACAGCCCAAAAAATTCTCAGGGTCAGGTACTACTGGCCCACCTTATTCATTGATGTTCGCAGAGAAGTCAGAGCTTGCATCAAATGCCAAAGGTTCTCAGGAAAGAAGCAGATCAAATCTCTGCTACTAAAGCATGTAGTAACTTCAGCACCCTTTCAACAGTGGGGGTTGGACTTCATTGGAGAAATTCATCCTCCTTCAAGTGGCCAACATAGATGGATCATGACTGCAACAGACTACTTCACCAAGTGGATAGAGGTTGTCCCCACCAAGAGTTCTTCACACAAGGTAATTATCAGCTTCCTGAAGGACATCATAGCTAGATTTGGCTGTCCCAGCAGAATTGTCACCGATAATGCTGCTTCTTTCAAGTCTGAGCCTCTGGTTAAGTTCTGTGAGAAGTTTGAAATTTCACTAATTCACTCGACTCCCTATTATCCTCAAGGAAATGGACTGGCAGAATCTTCTAATAAAAGCATGATCAAGCTCATTAAAAGACTATTGGAAGACAATAAGAGGGTCTGGGATTCATAGCTCAAATTCGCTCTATGGGTTGATCGAGTGACAATGAAGAAGTCCCTGGGCACCTCACCTTTTCAACTTGTTTATGGGACGAAGGCTATTTTTCCCACTCAGGTCGCCTTACCTGTAGAAAAATTCTTTCAAGATCATGAAGGAGAGCCAGACCATATGGTCAGAAGAATTCATCAAGTGGTGGAACTACAACAAATCAAGGAGTAGGTAATGGACAGAGCTTACAATCATCAGCAGAAGATCAAGCAGGCCTTTGACAGGAAGGTCAGGAAGAAGGAATTCGAGCTGGGATATTTGGTGCTTAAATGGGATGCACCCAGGCAGGATAGAGGCAAACACAACAAGTTTGATGCCCTCTGGATTGGGCCCTTCAAAATATCTGAAGTATTCTCGAACAACACTTACAGGTTGCAGAATTTGGAGGGCGAAGAAGTTTTTAATAGCCTAGTAAATGGGCATTTTCTCAAGAAATGCTTTTTTTGAGCCTTAGACGGCTCCTTTGTTTTTGTAAATATTGTTTTCTGTTTATCTTTAGCTTAATAAATGACTCCATATCCCAACAGTAAGGCACTGGAACTGTAGAATAAGTTCCTAGAGCATCACAGGGATGACTCTATCCCCCATGGAGCCTAATGTTATCACCTAAACATGTAGGGGGGTATTTTTCTTAATAGGCGCCCCCTTTGGAGAATAGATGGCAAGAAGTGGAGTAAAAACCCACTTACCCTAAGTTCGGGGCACAATGCGCATTTCGCTAAACAACAGGAAAATATGGGTGGTCAGAATCTGCACACTTAGATCTATGGTCAGAATTGGATTCTGGAGCCCCTCCGCCATTCTACCTTTAAAGCGAA
>JZKD02S1996548.1:56761-70903 GCA_000966675.3 Picea glauca | reverse complement strand
ACACCAAATTCTACTTCAGTCTGTATTAAAACTCCATATCCTTGTTCTCCCACGAATGAAGATGATCAATATTACAAAAGTGATAGGTATTTATAAGTCTCTCCACAGGGTAAAACCTCCTTGTGGATAATATCAAACTATTTTACATAATATGGGAAGATATTCCCAAAATCAACTAAACTAGGAAACTAAAATGCAAGTGAAATATTTCAAATATCCCCTAACTGCTCATTAACTCTACTGCAATTTCGAATTTACCTGCAATAGACCAAAAAAATCAAATTAGAAAGATATTTTATTAACAATATAAATAAAATCTAATCTTACAGACTTAGCTACAGAATCATCTGATTCTATAGCTAGTCTAAAATAGCATATAAGACCAGATAGAAATCAAATGAAATCTCTTTAAAATAATCCAATCCAAAAAACATTAAAAAATGAATCACCAATGGTTCAAATGAGTTTATCATTTAAATTAAACAGAATCAAAAGTGATTGAATCGAAACAAGGATAAGAATGCTCTGATTTTCTTTTACCATAAAATAGGGTCAAACCATAACCAGACTGTTTCATATCAAATGAAATTAATAGTGAATCTTATCGTATGAGATACGATCTAATCCAACACAATCATAATCCAATTAAGATGGCTATAACAATGTAGCATAAGATCCATGTTGTTTTAATCAAATACAGACATTGAAAGACTGTTACGATTATGGTCAAATAAAACATTCATAACAGCATCAACCAAAATTCGCCATAGATTTCGATCGCTGAGCGTTACACAGTCAACAGACAGGATCAAATGGTGATCACAACTATCAACAGAAGTGGTAATCACAAACTGTACAACAATCGAAACAAATTGTGACTGAGTTAATTATAGAAACGAATCGTGATCCTGGGCATAATCACTTTCATTCCCCAAATCAAATTTAAACAATATATTTGTTGCAATATGAATCGAACTGATAACACGGTGGAGTAAACCAACGTGAATCAACTGGCTGGATATACTATTATGATTCGTATCTATTCACGATTTGGGTGCATATAAAACATAATCATATTAAATATGATCCAAACTGTATTTGAGCTTGGTCAAAAATCATATGTACATAAACCGTAACAATTAACCATATCACAATTATCACCAAACATATCAATTCGAATCAAAACATTGATTGTGTTCAAAATTAAAATACCAGAAACAACTCATGTTTAGAAAAGATAGAAACAAATTCAATTAGCAACAGTGTATCCAATTTAAGCCAAATCAAAACAATCAAATCCATACCACGATCAATCGAATCGAAGAAAATCCAATCAAAGCTAAACCGGGAAACGAAATTTGATTAATCAAAACAAAACTATGCATATAGTGCATGCTTATGTGTCAAGCAAATCCATGCTTCAAACAGAGCCATGAGTTTGTCATATAAACAAGTGATAGACATACCAGTGAGGCTGCTCGAGCTATGCCAATTTTGAATTCACGATCGTTGTAGCTGACTCCACATTCTTAAACAAAATAGATCTTGTCGTTCTCTGTTTCTTATCAGTGGCTTGCAATTTAGCCTTTTGACTGGTAAGCCTTGCAACTTGATCCTCCAGAGAATGAATTCTGGACTGTAGCATTGGCACATCAAGATAATACCTTTCTAACCACGAGCCGCACTGATCACAGGGTGGCACAGCTAGTCGAGGTAGAGCAGGAGAGGGTTTTGACAAATCACCGGGGGTTTCACAAGGCAGTTTAATGCCTGGGTAATTAGGGTCATTTTGAAAGCAAGGTGGTAGGTTTTTCACAAAGTCGTATGAGGGTTTGGCACACAGACCTTACGAATAGGGATATTCACTTGCCAGGTAACGTTCCACCTCCGAGTCGGAATCTCCACTCAAAATGATAGGGTTAGGGTTGACAGGAGGTTTCGGTTTATTTCTTTCCATTCAAGAGATTAAACGGGCATTCTTTTTGCCTTTGGAATTCGCAGTAGGTTTGGCTTTAGGCCTTTTAGCCACGGGTTTAACAGTTTCAACATCCTTGGTCACAGAGTGGG
Organism: Picea glauca; assembly: GCA_000966675.3. Lineage (NCBI taxonomy): Eukaryota > Viridiplantae > Streptophyta > Pinopsida > Pinales > Pinaceae > Picea > Picea glauca. The sequence goes on along the minus strand of JZKD02S1996548.1, from coordinate 68,836 downwards.
GTAGGTCGATAGGTGAGTCGGGTAAGGGTTTAGGTAACAAAATACTGTAAGGTACCAGGGGTACAGACTTTCCCTCGCTCACCACAGGTTTGTCAACCTATGGTGGGTTTGAATCCTCAAAATTATTGTGATTAAGAAAATCATTCCAACAGTCTCGGTGTAACCCCAAATGACAAACAACAATCATTTTAATCAACCCAAAGTGAAAAAGGCTGCTATCGGCCTGGTTCTGTTTGTATCTTTTAGACATTTTAAACAGGCTCCTATGCAAGTAATAAGGCATATTAAGCTCATAGCCCATGAAAACCATAAGTAAACGAAGGTGATATAAGAAAAAAAACCCATACCGACCCTCGTAGGTGATAAACTGCTTGGTTATCATCAACAAATTGTACCAACGTTGCTTGAGCATATTCGCGGGCAAACCTTTGTCACAGGAGCTCACCCTACGTGACTGGAAGAGCAGTGTCCACGGGACCTCTTCCACTTTGCAATTTTTGGACCATCTTTGTCCAGTGGCAGGCAGACCGGTAGCTAAACTGAGAAATTTCTCATCAATTTCCAATTGGACATCCCCGACCTTGGCTCGACAGCAATCAAAGGTTAATGCAAATTGTCGAGCCACACAAGAGTTAAAACCATCAAAATTTTGTATGAACGGGATCCATCCAAATTCCTCAAGGTCACTGTAAGCACTGTCGAACATCAACAAAGCCTGGCTACCATTGGGTTCAGCCCTCACAACTGGATCCATGGTGCGGGCACATGGTAGGGTTTGGGTTGAAAACAATAACACACAGGAGCAAATTCATTTGGGCTAACAGCTACGAACGATCAAAGGGGAGGCAAATTAATGTGCGCATGCGAGGGTGGTGGGATTGTTCACCGCCATGCAAAATAGTAATGGCAAAGTACAACCTTTGTTCAATCAATCATAACATCCTTCAAACCATAATATTCGGCCAACCCAAGAATTAAACGGTGGATGATATACCAATGCGCCATTGTATTATTTCAAACCATTGTCATTCAATGTAAAATTAAACCCATAAATTAAATATGCGCCATTGTATAAGTGTGTAATCAAACGTTTCTAAACATTGTGACCATCGATTTCATAAAATTTGACAAGCCAAGAGCTTATAATAATAAGGATCACATCATATAAAAACAAAATAAACCATGACCCCTATGAAATCTGATGACTAGGCAAGTCCAAAACAATGTAAATCTATACGCTCAATGCCTTACCAGTTTAAGTTATGCAACCAAAATGTCCAAATAGGCATATTTTGAAAATTCATTTTGCCACATAATAATAAACCAAAGGTAAGTTCCTTTCAAAATATCAATGAGAAGATCATGGCAGTTCAAATAACGATGGAGGAGTTTTCACGCTTACAGTCGTGAAAACTAAATTGAAACTGATTTTCAAGTATCGCATGAAATGAAAATATCGTCTATTTGCAAAATGCGATGGAAATTTGAAGTTCAGGAGACATAGGTGTAGGTAGGCTTATAGGACAATGGAAAAAATTGAATTGGCTGCCAACACATTCCCACTATGGCTACCACACCAGGGCAATAGCCTTTGACATTCTCTTTTTGTCAAAGGACAAGAGGTCTCATCACAATCCGGCTTGTTCACTTAAGTTACACTCTAGTGAGTGGCATTATCATCATCTGGATACCAAACCAGGATAATGGTCTTTTTCAGAAAAACTTAAAAAAAAAAAAATCCCAAAATAAAAATAAATAAATAATTTTTTATACATCTATCAACAATTTTTTTTCTTTCCTTCTCTTTTCCACAAAGAATACGGGGTCTCATCACGATCCAACCTACCATGATCATAGGATAATAACCTAAGTGACAATCCCACTATGGCCACCACACCAGGGCAATGGCCTTTGACATTCTCTTTTTGTCAAAGGACAAGAGGTCTCATCACGAGCCGGCTTGTTCACTTAAGTTACAATCTAGTGAGTGGCATTATCACTATGGCTACCAAACCAGGATAATGGTCTTTTTGGAAAAGATGATTCAAACAAGTGTCAAAGATACAAACTCATCTTTGGGTTAAAAGGAAACCCTGTCAAGGCTATGGACGCCTGCTGGCAACAGTGGCTCTACCTGTGGTATGGAAGTTACCTTAATACACCAAGTTTCTCTGTCTCTCTATATTTCCTTCACTCAATCACGAGGCTATCATTTCAGTTGTATTCAATAACACAGAAAAGTAACAACATTATGATATGTGGGATATTATTTAATTGAACAAGATTTAATTTATTTGGAGCATGTATCCTTAACGCATTATTTTAGGTATCAGTGATTTCAATTCCACAAATGTGGATTCACATTTAATGATTACTGTTAAATATGTTGTTCAAACATAAGTCATTAATCCCCATTGGTGGCCACCGTACAATCATTACTTTTTTCCACCATTACCTACAATCATTACTCTTCCTTATGCTGATGGTCGAGGTCGACCTTTCTATTTATAAGGGGAGTGGATGCTTGACACACTTCTCGATGTAGATAGTAATGATTGTACTAAATACCTTCATTTAGATACATTTGTTGTCTCTAGTAGTTTCTATTCTCATAAATTTTTCCTCCAAAGCTGGTCTAACCACCTCTGCTAACAGGAACGATAGTCATCCATATTTTCTCACAAAATGGGTGGCAGAGGTGTGCACAGGGAACCTACTTTACTAAATATTACAGAGCAAGCGAGAGACATCCTTCATCAGCTGGGGTGGATGGAGTACTTCAACCGGCTGCAAGGATATGGCACAAATGTCATGCTTGAATTCTTTTAGAATCTGTGAGGGGAAAACTCTATGCTGCAGGGCATACAAATCTCAGTCACCCCAAAAATCTTAGAAGAGGTCACAGGCCTCCCTAATACGGGCATTCAGTGGACAGGACGATACACATCATTGAAGGAAGCTGTGGAAACCTTCACAGATCCTGGGGAAGAATTGGATAAGAAAGGAAAAGGACTCAACCACAGTACCCTCAGAGAACCATGGAAGGAACTTGCAGGGGTAATTCAGTGGTACATCACTTATGATGGACGATATGACGTATTTCAACCTTGCCACCTCAAATTGTTGGTAGCTTTAAAACAACGGTTAGTACTTAATATACCTTTCTTTGTGAATGCCATATTACATGAGGTTTCTCTGAGAACACAAAAATCCAAGGACCCTGTTACTGCTATCAGCCACCACAGATTAGTTAAATTGATAACAATTAAGGCACTGAGTCAAACTCAATTGACCTGGGATAACCTGATTGAGGCCAATAGACCTCTACAACTAGAGTGACCTGAATTATGCCATGAAGAACCACCATAGGAAATCGAAGATAGACAGGCAGAGGAGACTACTACCCAAAGGGAAATCCTATCTCCTCAAACTAAAGCTGAGGTAGATCCTACCCAAATCTCAGAGACCCAGACCGTACAAACATAGGCATTAACAAAAAAGAGGAAGAGAGCAACAACTGCCCCTACAACCATCATTCAAACAAGGAGAAGAAGCAGACAAATTCAGGAAACAACTGAAGCAATTCAGGATACAACAAAATAGCCTGAAGAATTTCAGAACTCTACAGAACAGTCTCCATGTGAGAATGCCCAAGGAATTAGGTAAGAAGAACAGCCTTACAGAGGATTGATCAGGAAGATAGCCAACTGACATTATCAAATCTGACAGAACAATTTATGAAGAGCTACGAGGTAGAAATAGCCCAGGTTATGGGAAGCTTGGGAAACTCACTTGACAGGGGAACAAATAATCTAGAAATACAACCAGAACAACCCTCCTCTTCAAAACGAGTTGAAGATTTTCCTAATATTGAAATATATTTTCCTAAGGACAGAGCACAGGAAGAACCCCATTTCGAAACAAGAAGCCCTCTTGGACAGACAAAACAATTGGAAGGAATAGAGGAACAACCATCTGCTAACCAGAATGAAGAAGGCCTTGAGACCTCCCATAAACAGAAATCAGCCAAAAGCCATAAGAAAATTATAAAGTTAAAAAAATAAAATAAACTATTGAAGAAAAAGGCTAATGAGGCTGAAGTATTAAAGCAGAAGGTAGTTAAACTCAGGGAAATTATTAAGGAATTGAGGAAACAATTAGAATATACAAATAAAGCCCACAAAAGAAAGAAGAAAAAAAGGGCCAGAGTACAAGGAAGAAACCCTCTTCCTAAAGAAACAGTCAGTACAAATTTTGTAGGGACACAGACAGACCCTGAAGAAATAGTAGTAGAAGAAACAATAACCCAGAATGAGGAAGCACCTCCTCTAGAGACACAGAAAAACATGATAACTACAGAAGAAATTAATGTTGAGGTGCAGACAGCTCAACTCCTTGGGAAAAATGCTACCATTAGGAGATTGGAGGAGGAATTGATGCAGTCTCAACAAACCCTGATTCAAAAAAGAACTGAATTGTTGACTATGGTAGAACACCAAGCACTCCAGTCCCAGAAATAGAGTATTATTGTGGACAGGTTGGAAGTAGAACTTATACAAGTCTAGCAAGCATTAACTCAATCCAGGGAAGAGATGAGCACTATGGAGGAATACCAAGCATCTCAATCTCAAGCACAGAGTGTCACCATTGATAGACTAAAAGCCGAACTTACACAAGCCTAGTAAGCATTGGTCCAACACCAACATGGAATGGTAACTAGGACTGAATATCAAAGGATTGTTAAAGAATTGAAGGACATGACAACAATAGAGGGTGAGACCTATGCTGCACTCACCAAAGCCCAAGAGAAGATCAAAAAGGTGCAAACCCAATTGGAAAAAGCTTTGGAGCAAATCAAGGAAATCTATGATATCTACTCTGGTGCCATTAATTGAAAAGCTCCTGCCACCAATTACATGTTATTCTTATTGGAATGATATTTGTTATTGAGAGTGTAGGCCATCAGAGCAGAAAAACCTATTTCTTTTTCCATTGTACCTGAGTTTATTTCATGTTTTAGAGAGCAGGATGAAAAGGTACAATACTTTTTGTGTGAATTATACTTCCATAATTTCATCCTGGAAGACAACAGGGAAGATAAACCTAGCCCATTCATAGGTGATATATAGTTTTAGGCATTTGTGTCATTCACTCAAAATCAAGTCAGATGGGGTAAAGCTCATAAAACTTTCCTAAACAGGGAAGTTAGGTTGGATCTATAGGTTAGGGGGGAGCCTCCAAAGTCCTTTCCAGCCATTATGCGACATAAAACTTTTATGAAAAGGAAAGGGGTCGTAGACTCCTTAGCCCCCATCCATCTCCAGGTCATACGTTCAGGTATCACTCTCTTTAGGGAGCTTAAGGAGGAATCTCTTGCTTCTTCTAAATGGATATGGGATGCCTCCTCTAGTGAAGTAAAGAGTAGGGATCCCTTTGGGTATATAAATTTATTTCCAGCTACCTTCAGAATAGAGAGGTATTCTAGATTGCTCCAAGAGGAAGGACCTGCTTGGATTGGGTGCAGATATAATCCCCCTATCATCTAGTTCCCTCTAGAAAGTTACCAAAAATATTATCAAATTAACAAGAAAAGGGAGGATGTTGCTTTTGGAGAACTCAAAAGAAGCAATGGGTTCAGAAGGCCTGGTGAACCAACCTTTCCATCTTACAACATTACTGCTTTACATGTAAAGTCTCAGCTTGCATGAGGACATGCAAGAAGGTAAGCTGGGGGGTATGTTAGGTTATGAAAAAGGTATAAATATCTTCCTTTTCCCCACATTTCGTGATATTATTTTGATTGACTTTTCAGTTATTTAGAAGTAATTAGAATAGGAAATGAATAATATACCCTTTAGTGTTGATTGTTGGAGATTAAATTACATAGATTCTAAATATGATTGGAATTGTCTGGTTTTATTGCAAGATTGATTAAATATTTTCAAACCCAAGATAACAAGGGGAATCTTGAAGATGCGCAAGCTATTGGAGGTTGAAGACTTTATGGCGCAAAGCAGTTTTAAGGATAATTGAGTTACCCATTGTAATAGTAAAGCAATCCTGAGGATCTCTCGATCCTCGGGATAGCTTCATTTACCCAGATTATTGTAACATATAAGGGGTAAATAGATCTTGAATAAGGAGATATATTGCACTCAAGAATAGAGAATATAGAATTGCTATGCGTTAGCAATTTTTGTAGAAATGTTGTACCAGCTATGAAATTAATAGAAGCCTCGAGCAGTTTTTCCATTTTTATATACTGCGTTTTTAATAACAGTGCTTCTAAGGACTGAGGGCCCAGTCTGAAGGAGCTATTGTTTGATCTGTAATTGTATCAGCTCAAATTCTATCTTGTGATTCAATTTTATTTTATAGTAGTTAACAAACGCATAAGTGTGTTGATGGTTTCATGTCAATTGCAAGAAATACATATTCCCTAAAGTATTGAATGATTATAGTTCCAATTCCCATTACTGAGATTTGATGCATGAAGGTTCCTCATAAGTTCACATTTTCTATTCCTTTCATAAGTTTACATTTTTTGTTCCTTTCATAAGTTTACATTTGTTGTTCCTTTCATTAGTTTACATTTGTTGTTCCTTTCCGCTAGAATATAGTTGTTGTTCCTTTCAATAGAAATATGATTTCCGTTTCTTTTCAGTTAGATTACAGTCTTTGTTTATTTCCATAGATAGAGTAATTCACCCTTTTCTTTTCAGCAGTTATGATTCATAATGATAACAATTCCTGCAAGTCTTTATCTAGATTCAATTACTACTCTTAGAATGAATTCAATAGATTAACTAGTTCATTTCCTTTTGCATAGCTTTAGATTTCAATCCCTAGAATCTTTAATGAATGTTGAGGAACTTGATTGTTGACAAACTCAGATCTACTTTCGCTACACGATTTTAGCCTCTATAATCTATTTGCATAGAGTTTGTCGATATTCTTTGAGATAAAGACGAATCCTCAGGTTGATAAATTAATGTTAAACTAAGGTTGTTTTTGGACAGATTTAGAGCTCAACAGAAGCTGTGTAGCATGATCCATTATCTTGTGAGAGTGAGCAGCAAGATCATCGAGGTAAGCTTCGACTATGTGTTTGAGATCATGAAACGAGAAAGTCATGGCTCGTTGGAAGGTTGCTCCGGCGTTTTTCAGGCCAAAAGGCATTTTCCGGTATGAAAACGTGCCCCAAGGAAATATGAATGTCATATTATGTTGGTCTTTGGTTTTGATTTGGATTTGGTTATAGCCTAAAAATCCGTCCATAAAATAAAATATTTCACTCCCCACACACTCATCGAGAATCTGATCAATGAAAGGCATGGGTAAGTTATCTTTAGGACAAGCATTGTTCAGGTTGCAAAAATCCATAAACACATGGATGGTTCCTTGCTTTTTATTCATGGGAACAGGGTTGGACACCCATTCGGTCAAGGGAACCGGGTAGATAAAGTCGGCATTAAGTAGCTTCTCTACCTCTGCCTTAATAGCGGGGGCCTTCCTAGGATTAACATCTCTAAGACATTGTTGAATGGGTTTATCATCCGGGTAAGTCATAATCTCATGTTTGACAATATGGGGGTTGATCCTTGGCATATCTTCATATGACCAAGAGAATGCATCTCAAAATTCTTTGAAGAGGTTGGTGTGGATCAAAATCTCTTTTGGTGAACAATCTACACCTATATTTACGTTTTCAATCTTACCAGGGGTACGAGAGATATCGATCTGGATGGTGGGAGAAGTACTCAACATATTCCCTTCAGCATAAATGCCATGTGTATCAAGTGGAATTATGGCGTGACCAAATATCTCACTCAGGGTAGATCTAAAATCATCTTTCTCAAATTTTTCAAGACTTGGGAGAAAATAAGATCGATGATGCATATCGTCCCAAGGTATCTCAACAACATTCATTTTTTCAAGGATGGCTTCGTCCGAAGGAAAAGTCTCATCCAAGAAATCATGTGAGCAAGATAACGAAGTGGCCCACATAGGCCTGAGAACTGGATCCTCCTCGACCGTCTACGAGGGAACATGATTGGGATTAGCAGAAGAGTCAAGAATAGCTTGATATGCAATCTCTGCTTTCGATAGTGGCATAGCCATGCCAGCATGCGACTGACCTTCAATCGATGATGTTGGAGAAGGTAGGGTCCAAGGGGCACTGAAATAAGAAGTGTGGAAAGGGATGGACCTCTCTACTAAAGTGGGTGTACTGGACATGGCGTAAATGTGGTGAATTGGTGCCGAGAAGTCGAAAGTACTCATGAGGGAAGAATATATTCTGACACGAATATTCTCAGTTGTCGGCTGAGAATTGTCGACCACAGGGATCGATGGTCCAACAGATGCATTCAGGCTAGAGTACGCAAAGGATAACTAGTCGATCATCACAATCTCCCCTTGATGAGGAAAACAAAGCGTGTGGAAAATGGACAATACGACGACGACCATAGCGTAAGTCCAATTGCGACCTAGTAACAGGTTATAATCGAGAGGTGCATCAAATACCTCTACTTCCACTTCTACCATCTTTCCACCTAACTGGACCGAAAAGGCAGGGAGAATACCATGAGGGCAGAAGGAATGATCGTCGAATGCGGTCAACATGGTCAACGACTTTGAAAGGATTGGAGAACCGATGGCTTTCCAACAGGCTAAGGACATCACGCAAGTGGCAGCACCTTCATCAATGGCCACTCGTTTTATGGTATATTTAGAATACTCTACATGGATTTGGAAAGCCACATGGTAGGGTAAGCGAGGCTTGACGTCTGTGACATCGAAATTGATGATCTTCAAGCCACTGGGTTCTAGAGCTCCTAAGGCAGAGAGTAAGGCATTCCTCTGTTATGGACACATCTAGAGTACCTCCAAAGCAGACATCACGCAAGGTGTTTGGCCCAGATCCTCAACGACAGAGTAGTTTTGGGCAGCTTTAGCATTAGGGTTATGGGTAGAGCGCTTGAATACTCCTTTTGGAATACGAGGTGGTGGCTCTGGTTTCTTGATCTGTAAATTCATCTCTGGGGGTGGAGGAGGAGCTTCTAGGCTGGTACTAGATTTTGAAGAGTTGTAATCTCGAGAGTGAGTGGCTATATCGATTTTTTCACCGACCATATTGATACAAACATGGTCACCATCTTGTGATGGTGGGTTTTGACTCCCACCAGATGCATTTTTGGCGTTCGAAGAACTCGAGGCTAAGTGTTGGTTGTGAGGAAAAGGATTCTTTAGCATAGTAGGTGGAAGATTTAAAAGCCCCGCAGCTTCTGCAAGTTTGGGGCATAAGTGTGTAAGGTGATCATTTGTACAAAGTTTACAAGGAAACTTAACCTTACGCTTTTCTTTCGTGCCCTCTCCAGCATTATCATTCTTTTTTCCATTATTATTCTTGTTCTTGGGTTTATTCTTCCCACCTCTATGATTATTTAGACCTTTTTGTTTATTCCCATCTGGTTGTTGGTCACCATTTGGGTTTTTTGATCACTGCACGGAATGTACATCCGTCGGTTGGGTGGGTTTGGACGATCCATATGAAGTTGGCCCTTCGACAGGCTTCATTGTCGATTCTGTGGATTTTACATTGGTGGACCCTAAAATGCCATTGGAATGGGGCCCAGGACCCTGTCTAGGATCATGATTCGACCTTGGTGCATTTGGAAGAAGGTGGTATAACATCCCAGACTGAGCATAGATCAAATTGAATTGCTGGTCTCTAAAAATGGCCTTTTCCTCACTGAAGACCCCGAAAGTAGCAACATCCTTTGAAATAGGAGCGTGCAAAGATTTTAGAAACCATTCTAAAAGAAAGGCTTGGGGTATGGTGTTAGAGTTACTTCACACACACCTAGAATTTATTTTTCCTATGTTTATGCCTTGTTTATTAGTCATAATTAGTCATTATCCAGTCTCCTATATTTTAGGGGAAAATATTCCACCTGGAGAATATTCTCTTTCAATTGACACTTCAGTTTGACTAGTTGAGTTGATTTTATATGTTGCATTGGTTTTTTCACCATGCAACATTGGGGTCATCACCAACTCACTAATCTTTGTTTAGTTAGTTAACTGAAGACTAGTTGACTAGTTAACTCAACTAGGTGGCAATTCACTCCCGTAACTGCCTGAGAGACTAGACTAGGTGGCAGTTTACTCTTATAACTGTTGGTGTGTGTCTAGATCAATATAGACTACCACTATGGCTCATTATTTACTCATGTATCCTATATATATTGTAAATTATTCACTCTTTGAGTGTGGAATACGGTTAATGAGAACTCTCCCATTCTTTCTATCTTGCTTCTTCTTTCTCAATTTCTCTCCGCAAATGTGTGTAGTATTTTCTAGATAAATCTATTATGTGCAGGTTCAACACATTTACATGGTATCAGAGCTGATGGAGTGCTAAGAAAAATCTACAACAAAATGTTTTCCAGGTACAAAAGATTGAAGACAACAAAAAGATGGATTATTCGCCGGAAATACTTCTCACGCCACATAACTATTTGGAATGGAAGCCAAAAATTCTGCTTCATCTTAGATGTAGAAGCTTGTACCAAATAACTATGGAAATGGAAGTAGAGCTTGATTCTATCGATGAGAAAAATGATTTTCTCAATAGGTAATATATGGTCATAGGAAGTATCGGCATGTTTGTTTCACCCGAACTTTTCCATCAAGTATATGAAGAATTACAAGGATTAAATCCAAATGAATTATGGACCAGATTGGAGGTTCTATTTGGGAATAAAGAATATTGTGAATATTTCATGCAGGAGGTCGAACAGATAGAGCCAGAAGAGAAGCCATCAGAAGATCAAGTCTCTTATTATGAAGAGTCTTCTACAAACGTTTTTGCAGAAATTAGTATTCCAATAATTGAAGATGATGTCTACTCCATTTCAGATTTATTTTCTGATATTCATGTGGAAGATATATGGAATGCATCTCAAGAGTCACATGCAAACACTTTTGCATGCACCATGAATGCATGTCAGGAGACAAAAAGAGATCCACGCACATCAGATGCGATTTTGATATTTTCTTAGAATAATTTTCTAAAAAAAAATGGATATTTGAATTCCTCTAAGGAAAATATCCAATTTCAAAAAACAAATCGTCCAAAACAGAGTCCAGAAAGTGAAGTTATGGTCATTTCAAAATCAACAAAATTTTAGTGTTTTTTTCGGAAATGGCCGCACGGTTTTCAAAATGTCATCCAAAATTTATTTGGATATTATTCATTACAAGAAGATAAAGTGGATATGTGTAGAAATATCAATGATGCATATACTTCATTAGATCCATGAAGACATCTACATCTTCAACAAAATCTTCAAAGAGAACAAACTTGCATAGTTGCAAGGTCTTCTTCGAGGGAAGGGCATGGTTTCTTAGCAACTGCCTTTCGTTCCTTATCATTTTTTATTTTATGCACCGTAATTTGAGGGGGGGGGTTGTTACCATGAGGTTTTCCCTCTTTCCTCATTTAGTTCAGTGTATCTTTTGTATCTGGGTACCTAACATGGTCTCGTAGCTGGGACCCATTCTTTATTTTCACCATAGTGATGTTCAAAGGGGGTGTTGGAGTTACTTCATACACACCTAGAATTTATTTTCCTAAGTTTATGCCTTGTTTATTAGTCATAATTAGTCATTATCCAGTCTCTTATATTTTAGGGGAGAATATTCCACCTGGAGAAAATTCTCTTTCAATTGACACTTTAGTTTGACTAATTGAGTTGAGTTTAGATGTTGAATTGGTTTTTTCACCATGCAACATTGGGATCATCACCAACTCACTATGCTTTGTTCAGTCAGTTAACTGAAGACTAGTTAACTAGTTAACTCAGCTAGATGGCAGTTCACTCCCGTAACTTCCTGAGAGACTAGACTAGGTGGCAGTTTACTCTTGTAACTGTTGGTGTGTGTCCAGATCAATATAGACCACCACTATGGATCATTAGTTACTCATGTATCCTATATATATTGTAAATTATTCACTCTTTGAGTGTGGAATACGGTTAATGAGAATTCTTCCATTCTTTCTATCTTGCT
>JZKD02S1996548.1:14885-30316 GCA_000966675.3 Picea glauca | reverse complement strand
CTATGCACAATGAGGGTACTTATACACTGTACTTCCTGATCTTCCCAAACCTGTGCCATTTGGCCAAGACAAACCTAGGATGTCTCACTCAGCAGACAGACTGATTGGTACCACCACTCACCATGGTCCACAACCCCAACAACCACCGATGTATGGCACACCTCAATACCCGCCGGCATATGGGGGAACTTCTTATTACCCCCCACCCCCTTATAAACAACCATACCCTGTTGCGATACCTCCATCCATCAGTGGACCACTGCCGGCACCCCCCATACATCCACCAATTCAAACAAATTCTGGTACCCCCTCTACTTCATCTTATAGTACTAGTGAAAGCACTATGCCTTCCTATGTACCTTATGGATCCTTACCATCATAGAATCTGTACTTCCCATTTCCTGGTCTGCCACAACCCATGGCTCCCCCACATCCTCATGCGGGGGTGAATTTTGTTCAACCCTCTGTCGTTCAGCAATACCAAAATTGTGAACAGTTGAATACGGCCAATCCAACCCATCCGTCCAACAATGCCAAGAAGAAAGGATGGAACAGGAATAAAAACAACCCAGGTCAACGCGGGAATCAACCCCCACAGCACCAATCCACTGGGGGCAACCAGAACCAAGGGAACCAAAACCCCCAGGGGAGCAATAATAATAAACGCCAAGGGAGAAATAACATTATTGTTAAAACTAACTTCACTTGTGCCCTTTGTGGTGAGTTCAGCCATTACACTCATCATTTCCCCCAAATCACTGATTTCAAACGGTTGAAAGACTCTGGTAGTCTTCCCCATTCTATAGCACTGCCTGCCCCTCAGCAGGCACCACAACAATACGTGCAACAACCCCCTCCTACCGTGATGCAAAATCCTATTCCACATCAAGGTGTGATAAACACCCAATAGGACACACAACATCCCTCACCTCAAGTGGGACAATACCTAAACCCCAATAATCCAGCAGATCACACAATTCTCCTCACTAGTGAGGAAGAAATCCTTCTGCAAACACATAATTGTCAGTATCATGCACCCGCTGAGTCTCCTCCTATCCCTCTAGAGACAAACCCTACACCGATGGGACCCCAGTTAGTGATTCCTCTCCCTTTCGTCGAACCACTGCTTCACATCCCTCGCATCCCATTACGCAGGAATGTCCACAACCCACAGGCTAGGGCAGATCATAACTATAGTTTGGTAGACAACTTAGCACAATCCTCGGCTGCCATGTTAGTTTTGGAGGTCCTCCAGACTTGTCCTACTTAGCAGAAATCATTACTTTCTGCCTTGGGGGAAGTCGACCCCGCAAATACCCGACTCATTACCATTGATCTTGAAAGCGGAGAACCTCGTCTTCCCACCCTGATTGCTTTTCAAATACCAGTAAAAATACAGAACATCACAGTTCATCAGTGTATCATCGATGAAGGTGCATCTACATGCATTATATCCAAAATGGTATGGCAGAAGCTTGGTTCCCCTGAACTCATTCCCTCTGTCATCACCTTATGAGCTTATGATGGGCGACCATCCTCTCCTGAAGGGCTCTTCCAAAATGTCCCCATCGAACTCGGGGGAAATACTATTCTCATCGATATCGAAGTTATCAATGCCCCACTTGATTATAATATCTTGTTTGATAGTAGCTACATGTACGCTATGAAGGCAGTGACATCTTCTGTCTTTTGGACAATGTTGTTCCCTCACAATGGGAAGATCGTTACCATTGACCAAGTCTCACATTACGATCCTAACCCATATGCCAACATCGATAACATTCTTCCTCTCATTCACACAAGCCATGATGCATATCCACTCATCGAGATGGGTCCTGGGATTTTTAAAGATCCATCCTTGTTAGGAACATACCATGGAGCACCACCACTCCTTCATCCTTCCAATCAAGTATGCGTCATATCATCTAATGGAACTCACACAGAGGATACCCTTCCTCCTACAGAGGCTTCTATCATATCTGACGTCCCACTCGTCACAGAACCCCCCCCCTCAAGAACCTCCTAGACACTCGTCGACCCCACTAGTCCAGGATTCCACCTCTCCCCAAGGACATATCCCAGTTTGGGAGACAGTTCCCCAAGCCATCACTCAAATTCCCTTCTTTTACCCTCCACCAGGCATCAAATCTTTTCAGGTAGCTGCAATGCTCACACTACCTAATATGGTGTTAGCAATCCCAGTTTGGTATTTACACCCACCAGAGATGGTCCCTCAACCATCCCTTCCCCTCCAAAAAGAAGGAATCCCCATGATGATTCCCATACTTACCCCCACCACACCCCCACTCACTAACCCCCCTGCAAAGCTGGGGGTAGGAGAAAGAAGAAGGAGCCCACAACCCCACTTCCTCCACACATCCCACCACCTTGCACACTATGTGAGAAAGAGGGACATCCAACCAACAACTGCCCATCTCTACCAGAGTTATGGAATTTGATTCCACTCACTCCCACTCCCCCAACACTCACCACTACAGCCAGTCCTGCCACTACCACCCCCCATTCCAGTAGTAAAGGGTTGCAGACCAAATTCTCTTGTGCTATATGTTCATAATATGGCCATTATACCCACCATTGTCCAGTACTGCCATGCTTTTGGCAGACATTAGCCGCAGTATGCCAGAGCTTCCAGAGCAACCCCAGTCCTGCTACGTCCTCTTCCTCAAATATCACTGACATCCGTTATGTCACCACTTCAGTCAATGAACGTATGAGATTCCCTTGCTCTCTCTGTGACTCATTAGTTCATTTTACATACCAGTGTCCTATGATCCTTGACTACAGGCAACACCAATTGACCCTACTTCAACAGCCCGCAGAATCAATAATTGACATTACTTCGTCATTAGAGGATCTTGATGTCATTTCTCCTGAACCCGAGGCCCTTCCAATGCCTCCCTGGTTCTTAAACGACTTATCTGAGGATTCACCCCTCAATCCCCCCAACTCTCTCGCTCATTCCCCTATGGACATTTTACACCCAACTACCACGGGTACCCCTCAGTACTTCAAAATATGGTTTATGTCAAGCGAACCCTCACCATCTCCTAACATTGTCCCCCCTGCTTCTTCACCAAGGGGAAACCACACGACCACTGTCACTGACATCACTCCTCATGACCCCTTGTATTTATGTCACTTCCAATGCGACGAGGAAATACTCGAAGAGTTAAATGACCCAGATGTCCCCTGGGATGTGCTACACCACCACGCACTCTTCTCTCCACAGGAAGCATCCATGCCTCCTAACCAAAACCCCATTTACGTGGTCGAAACTAAGGATTTTATCCCATCAGGGCCTATCGACTGGTTCAAAAAACCCATTCCTGCCCTTGATTCTTTTGAAGAAGGAAACATGGCCAACATTTCCCCAACCATTAAAATCGACATTTCCATTAAAAATGGCATCGTCGAGGAAATCACTATTGGAGATGCTTACACTCCTCAGGAAATCACCACATATAAAGCCCTATTCCAAGAATATCGAGATATTTTTGCTTGGTCGTACACAAAAATGCTTGGCCTGGATCCCTCTATCGTCGAACATCGCATCGACACCTGGCCCGACATTACACTAGTTCGTCAAAAACAACGACCGCTACACCCATCCAAAGCTGCGACCATCAAAGATGAAATTGAAAAATTATGCGTTGCCAGGTTCATTTACCCCATCGCCTATACCTCATGGGTTTCCAACCCTGTACCCGTTAACAAAAAATAGGGCACTATCCGCATTTGCATAGACTTTCGCGATCTCAATCACGCATGTCCCAAAGACATCTTTCCAACACCTTTCATCAATCAAATTATCGACGACTATGTAGGCCACGAGGCTCTATCCTTTATGGACGGTTTCTCTGGTTATAATCAGATTCAAATTCACCCTGCCGATCAGTATAAAACTACATTTACTACCCCTTGGGGTACTTTTTCATATCGTGTCATGCCTTTTGGCTTAAAGAATGCCGGCGAAACGTTCCAGCGGGCTATGACATACATATTTTACAATATGGCTCATATCATCCTCGCCTACTTGGATGACCTCACAGCTCGATCCAAGAAACGCACCCAACATCTTGATGATTTACGAATCATATTTCAACGATGTCATCAGTACAACATCTGCTAGAATCCTCTCAAGTGCGTGTTCTTTGTCACTGCAGGTCGCCTCCTCGGCTTTATTGTTAACACCATATTAGGTAGTGTGAACGTTGCAGCTACCTGAAAAGATTCGATGCCTGGTGGAGGGTAAAAGAAGGGAATTTGAGTGATGGCTTGGGGAACTGTCTCCCAAACTGGGATATTTCCTTGGGGAGAGGTGGAATCGTGGACTGGTGGCGTCGACGAGTGTCTAGGAGGTTCTTGAGGGGGGGGTTCTGTGATGAGTGGGACGTCAGATATGATAGAAGCCTCTATAGGAGGAAGGGTATCCTTTGTGTGAGTTCTGTTAGATGATATGATGCATACTTGATTGGAAGGATGAAGGAGTGGTGGTGCTCCATGGTATGTTCCTAACAAGGATGGATCTTTAAAAATCCTAGGACCCGTCTCAATGAGTGGATATGCGTCATGGCTTGTGTGAATGAGAGGAAGAATGTTATCGATGTTGGCAGATGGGTTAGGCTCGTAATGTGATACTTGGTCAATGGTAACGATCTTCCCATTGTGAGGGAACATCATTGTCCGAAAGATGGAAGATTCCACTACCTTCATAGCGTACATGTAGCTACTACCGAACAAGATATTATAATCGAGTGGGGCATCGATAACTTCGATTTTGATGAGAATAGTCTTGCCCCTGAGTTCGAAGGGGACATTTTGGAAGAGCCCTTTAGGAGAGGATGGTCGCCCATCATAAGCTCATAAGGTGATGGAAGAGGGAATGAGTTCAGGGGAACCAAGCTTCTGCCATACTATTTTGGAAATAATGCATGTAGATGCACCTTCATCGATGATACACTGATGAATTGTGATGTTTCATATTTTTACTGGTATTTGAAAAGTGATCAGGGTGGGAAGATGAGGTTCTCCGCTGTCAAGATCAATGGTAATGAGTCAGGTATCTGCAGGGTCGACTGCCCCCAAGGCAGAAAGCAATGATTTCCACTGAGTAGGAAAAGTCTGTAGGACCTCCAAAACTTACATGGCAGCTGGGGATTGTGCTAAGTTGTCTACCAAACTATAGTTATGAGCTGCCCTAGCCTGTGGGTTGTGGACATTCCTGTGCAATGGGATGTGAGGCATGCGAAGTAGTGGTTCGGCATAAGGGTGAGGAATCACTAATTGGGGTCCCATCGGTGTAGGGTTTGTCTCTAGAGGGATAGGAGGAGACTTAGCAGGTGCATGATACTGACGATTACGTGTTTGCAGAAGGATTTCTTCCTCACTAGTGAGGAGAATTGTGTGATCTGCTGGATTGTTGGGCTTGAGGTATTGTCCCACCTGAGGTGATTGATGTTGTGTGTCCTATTGGGTGTTTATCACACCTTGATGTGGAATAGGATTTTGCATCACGACAGGAGGGGGTTGTTGCACGTATTGTTGTGGTGCCTGCTGAGGGGCAGGCGGTGCTGGAGAATGGGGAAGACTACCAAAGTCTTTCAACCATTTGAAATCAATGATTTGGGGGCAATGATGAGTGTAATGGCCGAACTCACCTCAAATATCACAAGGGAAGTTGGTTTTAACAATATTTTTATTTCTCCCTTGGTGTTTATTATTATTGCTCCCTGGGGATTTTGGTTCCCTTGGTTCTGGTTGCCCCCAGTGGATTGGTGTTGTGGGGGTTGATTTCCGCCTTGACCTAGGTTGTTTTTATTCATGTTCCATCCTTTCTTCTTGGCATTGTTTGACGAATGGGTTGGATTGGCCGTATTCAACTGTTCAAAATTTTGGTATTGTTGAACGATAGAGGGTTGAACAAAATTCACCCCCGCATGAGGATGTGGGGGAGCCATGGGTTATGGCGGACTAGGAAATGGGAAGTACAGATTTTGTGATGGTAAGGATCCATAAGGTACATAGGAAGGAATAGTGCTTGCGCTAGTACTATAAGCTAAAATAGAGGGGGTAACAGAATTTGTTTGAATCGATGGATGTATGGGGGGTGTCAGCGGTGGTCCACTGATGGATGGAGGTATCGCAATAGGGTATGGTTGTTGATAAGGGGGTGGGGGGTAATAAGAAGTGCCCCCGTATGCTAGTGGGTATTGAGGTGTGCCATACATCGATGGTGGTTGGGGTTGTGGACTGTGGTGAGTTGTGGTACCAATCAGTCCGTCTGTTGAGTGAGACATCCCAGGTTTGTCTTGGCCAAATGGCACAGGTTTGGGAATATCAGGAAGTACAGTGTATAAGTACCCTAACTATGCATAGATGAGGTCATACTATTGGGCCTTACTGATGGCTTCCTCTTCAGATTGAGGGAAGGTGGAAGCTACACCGTTACCAAGGAGAGAGACAAGTGATTTAAGAAACCATTCGAGACATTGGTGCTTGGTGGTTTCGGCTTTTCACAAACTACGTCGCCTACGCCACTCATGAATGTGGTCAGCGATATGTGTGGCTGAGGTTTGTTTGAAATTAGAAAGTAGTTCGAGACCAATGTCATGGCGGATGGGTAATTGGAAGAAGGTCAAGAATGCTTTGGCCAATGAGTCAAAAATTGCTTGGGACCCTGATTTTTATTCTACATACCATTTGGTCGATGGGCCAGTGAGTTTGCGTTGAAATAATAGCAGTCTGATGGAATCATCCATAATTCTATTGGAGGAGCACCATAGGTGAAAGGTCATGACATGGTTGGCAGGGTGATGCAGGAGCATCGCCAACACATCAAGGGAGATAGCGTGGAGCAGAAGACAGCTGGACAAGCCAACACTAAATTTTGAAAACACTTTGGGAATGTTGTGCAAGTCTTAATGAAGCCATTTATGAAGGCACACTTTGTATATTGTAATGGACCTTGAGCGGATAGCTCTTGTCCTTAGGTAGATGAGGCATTTAAGATAGTTAATGTTGGTAGGTAGGAATTTGATTGTAGATTTGATAGCTTTAGAATTCAAGAGGGAAAACGGATATAGACACCCTCATTGTATCATTGTAACATATTAAGAGCAGGAGCAAGAAGAGAAGAGCAAGCAGAGAACTGTGTAGAGAACATCCATGTACAGATATTGAATTAATAGAAGAAATCTTTGATTCAAATCCATGGTTATGCGTCTATTCTCTATGTATTGAGGTTATGCTCATGAATATTTGCTTCCTATCATACATTTGCTTTTATATGCTGTGTATGTGATTTCATGGTTGAATTGAAGTCTGAGAGGGTGAGTGAATGAGTTTCAATTGTTTCTCTAAGTGAACCAGAGGATTCCCGCAAGGAGTGCAGTCGAATTTGTCCGCAAGGAGTGCATTGACAGAAGGGTTCACTTAGAGATAGCTTTTTTTCTCATTTCTTCAAAGTTGCAGATAGGCACAGTGTCGTGCAAGGAGTGCGCAGGCCAAGTGAAGCCTCAGAGTTGCGATTCTGAGCAAAGTATCGAAAGATTTCTGCTGCAGAAGTGCGCAGGGTCGAAAGACTTCAACACTTAGACAAAGTTGAAGATTTTCCGCAAGGAGTGCGTGCAAAGTTCCTTCTAAGTAATTGAAAATCGTAAGGAAGCTCAGGAGGAGTAGGCCTTAGAATTCAGTGAAGGATAAGAGCAAGGGAAGTTTCCATTGAAGGTTCAAGGGAAGCATCGCAGAATCGGCGAGCAGGCGACGAGTCTCATGGGGGGACACTTCTTCCTTTTCATGGGTTTCATAAGAAAAAGGGACGAAAGAAATCATCCGAGGAGATTATGTGAAGTTTCGTGGGCCGTTGGATATTGCAAGAGGTGCAAGGAGATTACAGCGCAAACGTCTGAAGATTCTAGGCTCAGGAGGGCAGAGCATTGATACGATTCAGCCAGGACATTGTATTACTCGCGATATTTCCTATCGGGATCTCGGGAGAAAAGTATCGGAGAGTTGATAATGGGAGCTGCAAAGTAACGAGGTGTGACACCCTGACGGTGACATGAGTCGTGTGGGACCATAGTAGTAAGTGGAAGACAGGTGGCGGAATCAGGGTCTCGTGAACTCGAAAGTTCATAGGGTGAGCACCCAAATATTGGGACCTCAAGTCACCAGGACGTGAAGTTGTGAAAGTGCGACAAGATCGCATCGGAGTTTCGTCGCATCGGGACTCGGGAGCTAGAGGAATGAGTGCAGGGAGTCGCGAGTAGTGAAGTCGCGATAGCGCGAGGCTGCGATAGGACCAAAGTTTCGATAGGGAAACGAGAAGTCAACGTTGACTGACATATCGGGTCTCGGATCTCAGGGATCCAAGGTTGTAGCGCTCGATTGTTGAACTCGCGAAGTCGTGAGTGCCAATCCTCTGAAGGAAGAAGAGAGGATCGTAGCCGAAGAGAACCTGTGGGGTGCATATTTACCGATAGGGAAATAGAAGAGCCTTGGAGCTCTTTGGGCTGAAAGGAAAGAAGGTCCTGAGGAGAGCGGTCGTGCTCCGAGGGGTGTGGTTGCTACCAAGTGGTATCAGAGCAAGGTTGTTTCTCTGTTTTCTGTAGCAGAGAAGAAGAGAAAATTTCACCATGCCGCCCGGAAGGGAGAGACAGTCGCCAAAACTAGAAGATAGGGAGGTGAGAAGAAGAGGCAGACCAGCAGGAAATATAGAAATGGAGAGACAGATGTGAGATCTCAGAGTGAGACTCGAAGAGATGGAAACAACTCAAAGACGCACAGCTAGTGCAGGGGATCTGAGTGACTCCGAAGGCGAAGTTGAAGCCGAACAACAAGAAGAAGTTGCAACCGAGGATGCAGCAGATCAACGACTGATTAAAGTTATCGCCAGAATGGGTGCGAAGGTGAAGATGGACATTCCAGTCTATGAGGGGAATCTGGATGCAGAGGAGCTACTGGATTGGATTAGAGCTCTTGACACCTACTTCAATTATGAGGATATCAAAGAGGACAAGAAGGTCAGACATGCTGTCACATGCTTGAAAGGACATGCATCATTATGGTGGGATGAGCTACAAGAAGATAGATGTTCCAAAGGCAAGCAAAAGATTAAGAGTTGGGATCGAATGATTGCAAATATGAAGGCAAAGTTCATCCCAAGGGACTATCAAATTTCTCTGTTCAGGAGGATGCAGAACCTGAGATAGAAACTGATGACAGTGAAAGAATACACTGAGGAATTCTATCGACTGAACATCAGAGCAGGTCATCGGGAGAGCGATGATGAGAAGGTTTCCAGATATCTGAATGGTATGAGATATGACATTCAGGATGAATTAAGCATGGTTACCATCAGGACGGTGGAGGATGATTATCAGATGGCTCTGAAAGCCGAGGAGAATCTGAGCCATAAGCAAGGTCAGCGAGGGCAAGGCAGGAGTCAGCCCAGAGGCAAGGCAATTGCCCAAGAGAAATACCAGAAGCCCAAGGAGGAATGGGAGAAACCTCAGGGTAATATTGACAGAGGTGGAACCTCACAGTGAGGACAACAATATGTTGAACAGAGAGGGCAACATAATGAGAAGAAGGGAGATTATGCTGACGCGAACACTTTTCCTCGTACTAGAGGTAGAGGAAGAGGAAGAGGTGGAGTAATAACATGCTTCACATGTGGAAAGAATGGGCACAAGTCATTCGAGTGTCCAGAGAAAAAGAAGGATATTGGAGAAGCTCACATCACTGAGGCGCAGAGGCGTGATATTGAAAATGAAGACACCGAAGGTGGAAGGTCACTAACAGTGCACAAAGTCCTTTTGACACCTGAGAAGGAGGTGGAGAGTTCAGCTCAAAGGACCAGACTATTTAGGACAACTTGCAAAACCAAGGACTGGGTATGCAAGGTTATTGCTGACAGTGGTAGCACAGATAATCTCGTTTCGATCGAGATGGTGGAAAATTTGGAGCTAGAGACGACTGATCACCCGAGTCCATACAAAGTTTCATGGCTACAGAAGGGACATTAGGTGAGTGTCACTAAATAGTGTTTAGTTGAATTCAAAATAGGTGGATATAATGATAAGGTCTTATGTGATGTCATTCCCATGGATGTGTGTCATTTATTGCTGGGGAGACCATGGCAATATGACCGAAATGTGTTTCATGATGGGAGGATGAACACATATACTTTAGAGAAGGATGGGAGGACACACAGATTGCTTCCGATAAAGGATAAGGAGGTGAAACTCGAAGTAAGAAACATAATACTTCTCATGAGTGGGAAGGAGCTTCTTACAGAGATGGAGAAGAAGGAAGATCCACAATTCTTTGTGGTCAGAAAACCGAGGATTGTCCTGACTAGCACAAGAGTGGATGATTTACCATATGAGATTCAAAAACTGCTGGGAGAGTTCACTGACATCATCGTGGACAAATTAACTCATTCGTTGCCACCGATGAGGAGTGTGAGTCACCATATAGACCTCATACCAGGATCCAGTTTGCCAAACAAAGCTGCGTATAGACTGACACCGCAAGAAAATGAAGAAGTGAAGAGGCAGGTCCATGATTTATTGGACAAAGGATTGGTTAGGGAAAGCTTAAGCCCATGTGCTATTCCGACAGTGCTTAGTCCAAAGAAAGATGGATGTTGGAGAATGTGCACTGACTCGAGGACGATCAACAAAATTACCATCAGGTACAGGTTTCCACTACCAAGAATGGATGATCTGATGGATTTCCTAAGCGGGGAAAAGTACTTTTCAAAGATAGATTTGAAAAGCGGATATCACCAGATTCGCATGAGGGAAGGTGATGAATGGAAAACAACATTCAAGACAAACGAAGGTTTGTATGAATGGCTAGTCATACCATTTGGTTTGACAAATGCACCCATCACATTTATGATTTTGATGAATGAAGTGCTGAGGGAATTCATTGGGAAATTTGTCATCGTATATCTGGATGATATACTGATCTTCAGTAAAATGGAGGCTGAACATTTGAAGCATTTGGCCATTGTGATGAGAAAACTACAGCAGGAAAAGTTGTTGATTAATATGAAGAAGTCCTCATTTATGAAGATAGAGCTCATATACTTGGGTTTTTTTATTTCAGCGAATGAGTTGAAGATGGATCCAGACAAGGTGGAAGTGATTAAGAATTGGCCATCACCGAGAAATATTTTCGAGGTGAGAAGTTTCCATGGTTTGGCTAGTTTCTACCGAAATTTTATCAAGAATTTCAATGGAATTAGTGCAGCAATGATGGACACAGTGAAGAAGCAGCATAAGTCTTTTCATTGGACCGCAGATGCTGAGAAGAGCTTCAAGATGTTGAAGCGGAAGATAACAGAACGACCAGTGTTGGTGTTGCCGGATTTCACGAAGACATTTTAGGTGAAATGTGATGCAAGTGGATATGCCATAGGAGCGGTATTGAGTCAAGAAGACAGACCAGTTGCATATTTCAGCGAGAAGATGGATGAGGCGAAACTAAAATACTCCACATATGATAAAGATTTTTATGCTATCATACAAGCACTGAAGAAGTGGAGGCATTACTTGATCCCAAAGGAATTTTTTCTGTATAGTGATAATCATGCATTATAGTTTGTGAGTCAACAAGAGAAGTTGAATCAGAAGCATGCAAAATGGGTAGAGTATATGCATAATTTCACGTTCGTGATTAAGCATATTTCGGGTACTGCTAACAAAGTGGTTGATTCTTTGAGCAGGAAGTGTTTGTTGCTGCAGGAGTTCCGAGTCAAAACATTGGGTTTTGAAAATCTCAGGGACATGTATGCAGGAGATGTAGATTTTGGAGAAGCGTATGAAGCAGCTGAGAATCTAGTTCTCAGAGATCGGAGTCCTTAGATAGATTTTATGATCCAAGAGGGATTGTTGTTCAAAGGCAATCAACTGTGTATTCCGAATTGCTCCATGAGGGAGAACTTGTTGAAAGAAAAACACAGTGGTGGATTAGCAAGACATTTTGGCCATGAAAAAACATTCGCAAAGCTGAGAAAATCATATTTTTGGCTAGGGATGCGAGCAAAGGTCAAGATATTTGTTGATAGATGCAGAATTTACCAGCATTCGAATGGGAGGAAACAAAATGCAGGTTTCTATCATCCATTGCCCATATCAGAGAGGCCATGGGAGGCGATAAGCATGGATTTTGTATTGGGTTTGCCGAGGACGCAAAGAGGTGTTCATTCCATCTTTGTAGTGGTGGAAAGGTTTTCAAAGATGGCACATTTTATCCCATGCCAGAAGACCAGCGATGTGATGCACATCGCGAATTTGTTTTTCAAGGAGGTCATTCGACTTCATGGATTGCCGAAAAGCATAGTTTCAGATAGGGATACAAAATTCATTGGGCATTTCTGGAGGACGCTATGGAAGAAGCTAGGAACTAACTTGGCGTTTGGTTCAGCTTATCACCTTCAGACGGATGGACAAACAGAGGTGGTGAACAGAAGTCTGGGAGACTTGCTGAGGAGCTTGGTGACAGAGCACCATAGTAGCTGGGATAGGATATTGCCACAGACAGAGTTTGCATACAATGATTCAGTGAATCAAAGTACAGGTAAAAGTCCATTTCAGGTTGTATATGGAGTACAGCCAAGAGGAGTTTTTGAACTCAGGGAGTCAGAACAAACTGCTACTAGCAGTGCTAGTGCAGAAGAATTCGCTAAGGCGATGAAGGAACTTCATAGCAAGGTGAAGCGACGACTGATAGATTCAAGTCAGGAGTATAAGTGCAGAGCAGGTCAACATCGGAGACAACTTCAGTTTGAAGTTGGGGATCTTGTTTTGGCACATTTGAGGAAAGAAAGGTTCCCGAGAGGAACATACAATAAGCTAAAGATGAAGAAAATTGGGCCATGTAAGGTCTTGAGAAAGATTGGATAGAATGCTTACGAGATTGAGTTGCCATATGGCATCGAAATATCTCCGATATTCAATATCACAGATTTATACCCATACAAGGCTGAAGACATAGAGACTGGCACTGAGGAACCAGTGATCCAGTGGATGAAGCAGATGCCGATAGCAGAGAAGCCACAAATGGAGTACATACTGGACAAAAGAGTGGGAAAGAAGACAAGGAGGAAAGAATACTTCGAGTATCTAGTCAAGTGGAAGAACCATCTAGTGGAAGATGCCAGCTATGAAAGCGAAGTAGAAATACAGGAGCATGGACAGACCATGCGGGAGCTCATGGATAGGAGCCCATGAAAAGTTTCAAGCCGAGGAGTATGATGTAGGAGCATCGCCAACACATCAAGCGAGCTAGCGTGGAGCGGAAGACAACTGCACAAGCCAGCACCAAATTTTGAAAACACTTTGGGAATGTTGCGCAAGTCTTTAATGAAGCCATTTATGAAGGCGCACTTTGTATATTGTAATGGACCTTGAGCGGATAGCTCTCATCCTTAGGTAGATGAGGCATTTAAGATAGTTAATGCTGGTAGGTAGGAATTTGATTGTAGATTTGATAGCTTTAGAATTAAAGAGGGAAAATGGATATAGACACCCTCATTGTATCATTGTAACATATTGAAAGCAGGAGCAAGAAGAGAAGAGCAAGCATAAAACTATGTAGAGAACATCCATGTACAGATATTGAATTAATAGAAGAAAACTTTGATTCAAATCCATGGTTATGCATCTATTCTCTGTGTATTGAGGTTATGCTCATGAATATTTGCTTCCTTTCATACATTTGCTTTTATATGTTGTGTATGTGATTTCATGGTTGAATTGAAGTCTGAGAGGGTGAGTGAATGAGTTTCAATTGTTTCTCTAAGTGAACCAAAGGATTCCCGCAAGGAGTGCAGTCGAATTTGTCCGCAAGGAGTGCGTTGACAGAAGGGTTCACTTAGAGATAGATTTTGTTCTCATTTCTTTGAAGGTGCAGATAGGCACAGTGCCGTACAAGGAGTGCGCAGGCCAAGTGAAGCCTCAGAGTTGCTATTCTGAGCAAAGTATTGAAAGATTTCTGCTGCAGGAGTGCACAGGGTCGAAAGATTTCAACACTTAGACAAAGTTGAAGATTTGCTGCAAGGAGTGCGTCCAAAGTTCCTTCTAAGTAATTGAAAATCGTAAGGAAGTTCAGGAGGAGTAGGCCTTCGAATTCAATGAAGGATAAGTGCAAGGGAAGTTGCCGTTGAAGGTTCAAGGGAAGCGCCATAGAATCGACGAGCAGGCGACGAGTCTCGTGGGGAGACACTTTTTCCTTTTCGTGGTTTTCATAAGAAAAACGGATGGACGAAATCATTCAAGGAGATTACATGAAGTTCCGTGGGTCATTGGATCTTGCAAGAGGTGCAAGGAGATTACAGCATGAACATCTGAAGATTCTAGGCTCAGGAGGGCAGAGCGTTGATACGATTCGACCAGGATGTTGTATTACTCGTGAGATTGCCTATTGGGATCTCGGGAGAAAAGTGTCAGAGAGTTGATAACGGGAGCCGCGAAGTCGCGAGGTGCGATACCCCGATGGTGAAGTGAGTCGTGTGGGACCATAGTAGTAAGTGGAAGATAGGTGGCAGAATCGGGGTCTCGTGAACTCGGAAGTTTGTAGGGTGAGCGCCCAATTATTGGGACCTCAAGTCATGAGGACGCGAGGTTGCGAAAGTGCGACAAGATCGCATCGGAGTTTTGTCGCATCGGGACTCGGGAGCTGGAGGAACGAGTGCAGGGAGTCGCGAGTAGCGAAGTTGCGATAGCGTGAGGCTGTGATAGGACTGAAGTTTCGATAGGGAAAAGAGAAGTCAGCGTTGACTGACATATCAGGTCTCAGGTCTTGGGGATCCAAGGTTGTAGCGCTCGATTGTTGAACTCATGAAGTCGCGAGTGCCAATCCTCTGAAGGAAGAAGAGAGGATCGTAGCCTAAGAGAATCTGTGGGGTGTAGATTTCCTGATAGGGAAATAGAAGATCCTTGGAGCTCTTTGGGCTGAAAGGAAAGAAGGTCCTGAGGAGAGCGGTCGCGCTCCGAGGGGTAAGGTTGCTACCATAGGGTCATCACCTACCTTTCCTTCAAACTTTGGTATGTCCGAAGGTAGTTTGGTGGGAATTACAGGCCATGTGGGATCATGCAATATAAGATCATTGGTGAGTTTGTTGAGATCAGTATGTTGAGAGAGGCCAAATATGGCATCTGCAATGGGGGGGGAGGATTAGCTCCGACCATGGTGTGAGTTTGTTGTGAACCTAAACCTTGAGGAGGGCTAGGTGGGTTGGTGCTTCCTCCTTGAGAGGAAGTAGGTCCCCCGCTTCCATGTAACAGAGAGTGAGTGAACGGATGACCTTGGGAAGTGGACCCAAGTAATGTAGAACCAAGCAAAGTTGATCCTAAAATAGTAGCACTCACAGGAGTGTGTGAAGGAGGTGTTGATGAGTG
>JZKD02S1996548.1:0-14437 GCA_000966675.3 Picea glauca | reverse complement strand
TTTAGATGTAGTTGTTTTGGGAGGTTGGGGGTGCAAACCAACCTCGTTGATTAAAATGGGAGTGGATAGTTTCATCAAGAAAAGGGTGGGGTATTTTCAGAATCCCTTTGGAGGAGACTTACTTTGACCTCCACATTTGATCCGGATTATTTTCGACATGAAATGAGAGTGGAGATATAATAAAGAAATGCACAGAGATATTGCAGATATTCAATAACATAACAGAAATGTATCAGAGATGCAACCATAAACACAGATATACAGTAATACACGATTTCTATTAATCAAATAAATGTATAGAGACTATAAAAATACAGAGTGAAAGACTCTCTAGAATGGTGGCAGCTTATCTCTGAGAAGAGATGTGACGGCTACTCGCGTTCGCAAGAAGATTATTACAATGAGTCTCTAGAGGATTTTTTACAATAAACAGGAATGCCAAAAGTCCTAGACATCCAAAAACCTAACCCTAGGAGATGAAGCACCAAAAGTCATGTGGGTCCCATTTGGGTAAGTGAGTACATCAACTTCCCGAGGTCGTAACTTTTGCATACGATCTTCGTTTTAGGCGTGTGATAGCTCATTGGAAAGGTATTTTCGAGGATATTTATTTTGGTCACTCACTCATTCCTTTGGATATCATTGAGAACCTCTATCTCAAAAAACCTTCATTTAGGCCCTCAAAATGGCCCCGGAAGTTAAAACCTGCTAAAAATAGTAAATTGCCAAAATTGCCAGAAAACTGTTTTGAGCCAGTCAGAAAAGGTGGGTGGCCACCGATACCCACCTGGATAAATCCTCCCTCCTTAGTAAGAAATGGTCTCCATTGCATTGAGTTCCCAAGGGAGAGGGAAAAGTGTTTGTTGGATCTGCATCTGGGTGAGTTGCTTGTATTGTTGGAGACGTCACGCTACTTAGTTTGTGGAAGTCTGTCGTGAACCTGTTGAAGTTGAGGTTGTTCAACAAGTCGAGCTACATGAGAGAAAGGTGTGCAAAAGGAATTTTTTTTCTTTGCTGCAACCTTGTCGACCTGCTTCTATTGGATAGAAGGTGCAGGGGGCGAAACTGTAGTGGTTGCAATGTCCTTCTGCTCCCCTTTCAAACAGATTGTGAAGAAGATGAATTTTGTAGTATGAGATACTACCTTGCGACACTTTTTAGGTGGAACAATAGTTGGAACTACCTTTGGTATTCTGTAGATATGACCCCCCAAAGTAACAATGACACTATGAGGTCGAGACTCATAAACAGCATAGCGCTTCCACATATATGGTTGGCGCAAGAGAACATCACAGACATCCAGTGGGGCAACATCACATAATACCTCATCCTTGAAGGGTTGGATGTCGTATGGCAATCGACATTGTTGGCTGACACGGAGATCTCGTCCTTCACGAAGCCACTCGATGTTGTATGGTTGTAGGTGTGGTGTTGTCGATAATCCCAACTGTTTGACGACCTCTGCTGAGATGAGGTTCTTCTAGCTTCCACTATCAACAATAAAATGTAGCGGGGTCCCCTTCACCCACATCTGTGAATGAAAAAGGCACTCCCCCTCTTCAGGATCTGTTGGTTCTTCTGGCTAAATTGTTGCGGTTGTGACAATAGCAGTGGGGTCTGCGTCAATGATCTGTCCTTTACCAGTATTTTCAGAATCAGATTCTGAATCAAGGTTCGGCTCCTTGTCTTTGATCTCGGTGACCAATGACTGTTTTGAGTGACATTCATCGGTGTTGTGCCAGGGGCTTCTGTGGAAATCACACCATTTTCTGGTGTCCTTCTTTGTCTTCCCATGACCCTTCTTTTCCTGTATCTTGGACTGGTTTTTGGGAGACTGTTTGTTAGGGCCATTTTTGTCATACTTTGGTTGTTGCGGATTTGTAGACCCAAATTCCTGTTTGTTCTGGTGCTTAAATTTATGCTCAATTTTAACAGCATATCGATAAGCAGCACCGAGTGATGATATGTCCAGAAAATCCATTTCAATATGGATGTATCTATGTAGAACCCCACGGTATTTCAGAACCAAATGTCGCTCTAAGTCTTTGATATCCAACTTGGTGCGCAAGGTATGGAAGTTATTGGTGAACTCCGAAACTACTTGGCCCCTCTCTTGCCGCAGTGTGGTCCATCTCATGTATTGGTCCTCATAGTTGCCAACAGGGTAATACTATTCTTTTACCGCATCCACAAAAAAATCCCAAGTGGGATCGACCCCATATATTCCAGATTCCTCTGTGGAACTTTCCTCATAGTAAGTTTCCCACCAATGTTTTACATGAGGGAGAGATTTAAGAAGTGAGAAGGTGATCTTTTCTTTGTTGGAAAATTTGTGAACAGAGAAATAACCTTCTAGCAGAGTTAACCATTTTTCTAGGGCTTCTGCATCTATCTGTCCTTCAAATACAGGAATATCAAAATTAACTTGTACCTTGAAAGACGAGGTGCCTCCAAAGTGGTTGCTTGATGAATATGTGCATAATGCTATCAACAGGCATTTAAGGATGTGGGAAAAATTCTCCATCATTTTGTCCCTCTGTCACGTGAGAGCTTGCTCAAGCAACAGATTGATAGGATCGTCTGCTCCGTCGATTTTATTTTATTCCACCATTAAGGGTTTCTTGGGTGTGTGAGAGCAATTGTATTCAAGAGAGACAAGCTCGAGACCCAACTTTCTATACCTGGACCTCATCAGGGACATGCACTGAAAAAAAAATGTTCAAGAGCAGCCTGCTCTGATACCACTAATCCGGATTATTTTCGGCACAAAATGAGAGTGGAGATATAATAAAGAAATGCACAGAGATATTGCAAATATTCAATAACATAACAAAAATGTATCAGAGATGCAACCATAAACACAGATATATAGTAATACATGATTTCTATTAATCAAATAAATGTACAGAGACTGTAAAAATACAGAGTGAAAGACTCGCTAGAATGGTGGCAGCGTATCTCTGAGAAGAGATGTGACGGCTACCCGCATTCGCAAGAAGATGATTACAATGAGGCTCTAGAGGAATTTTTACAATAAACAAGAATGCCAAAAGTCCTAGACATCCAAAAACCTAACCCTAGGAGATGAAGTTCCAAAAGTCATGTGGGCCCCATTTGGGTTAGTGAGTACATCAACTTCCCGAGGTCGTAACTTTTGCATACGATCTCCGTTTTAGGCATGTGATAGCTCGTTGGAAAGGTATTTTCGAGAAGATTCATTTTGGGGGATAAATAATGCCTTTATCTATATTTGAGAACCTATATCTCGAAAAACCTTCATTTAGGCCCTCAAAATGGCCCCGGAAGTTAAAACCTGCTAAAAATAGTAAATTGCCAAAATTGCCAGAAAACTGTTTTGAGCCAGTCGAAAAAGGTGGGTGGCCACCGATATCCACCTGGATCAACATTTCAAGAAGAATCTATGTGAGTGATAAGTGAATTTTGTGTGTGAGTGAAAGTGTGCCAACTTTTAGTGAATTAGATGTCACCTTGCTGCATGTGGACTTCGCTTGGTCCTTGTAAGTGTTTGATTACCTAATTAACTAAGTGTCTTTGGTACAATGTTGCGTAATTCAAAAGTCCCTAGGAAGCTAGCATGTGGACATGTGGATCCGTTACTATCCCTTTAACTCCCTATTGTGATGTAATCTAAGAAAATCTTTGAAACTATCCTAGATTGATCATGTGGGCATGTATGGGCCCATTACAAAACCTTTAAACTTCCCTAGTGATTTGATCTAAGAAAGAAAAATTCAAACACTATCCTATCTTTGTAGCATGTGGGCATGTATGGGCCCATTACAATATTAATATGTGTCTAAAAAAGTAAACTAAGAGGAATCCCAAGAAAGGTTTTTGTCCTCTCCTAAATGTTTTAATGTTCTTAAGGGAGATGAAATCGTTTCACAATCTTTTTCTAATTCTCAAGATCACTTGGAGGTGCGAGAGAAGAGCATACTAAGCAATTGTTATTCAACTTCTAGTCCCAATGAAAGTTAAATATGATTAAAAATTATTTCCAACTTATCTTGTGAGTCAAAACAAGCCATCCGTGTGGCAAAAAATGAAAGCAAAGAAGGGAAATTGATTTTATCCTCCTATGTGCCTATGTGTTTTTTACTAACCCCTTTATATGATGAGGGGACTAAGTGTGGTGCAGCTTTAAAACATGATTGAAATCATTTTTAAGAAGGAAAATGGCCTTCCCCACATCTCAACAACATTACAATGTGAATTTTTTCACAGATGCGTGGGTCTCGGTGGAGACAGAGGCGCACAAAGAGCATGCATGAGAATAGAGACAAGTCAGTAGGCACACGTGTGCAGAACAGAGTTGAGATTCAGGTGCATGTGGGTACGATGCACGTCTGTGGGCCTAAAAACCTGCGTATATATGACATACGGACGAGAATGAAAAATCTGGATGGATTTTTCTCAATTCAACTTGGAATTGGCTGAGTGGCAAGTCGGCCTAGGCCGGTTAGTGTACCTGCAAGTTAAACAAACTAAAAGAAGAGCAAGAAAAACCCAAATGGGGTAGGAAATTGATACCTTTCCCCAGTGGAATCACCAATCTGTTGCGCCGCTTCCATCACCTTAGTGAGCAAAATAGAGGTGCTTGCAAGCTCAGTTGGGTCTATTGAGCAGGACAGCTGCAAGGAAAAGAGTTAGGCAAAGAAATAAAAAACTACAATTGAGAATTGAACTAAGAAATGCAATAACAACTAAATTCGTGAGCATAGAGACATAGAAACAAAAAGAACCATAAGACCCATGTCACCAATGTTGAGTCTAATCTATTAGTGAAATAATACACCAAGAAGAAAGGGGACTATGAGTCCCTTCTTCCTCTAAGGGAGGGCTCTTGGACCCCCACTAGCTAGATCTTCTTACAACAAATAAAAATGGAAAATGATGAAAGAACTCCTTACAAATCCACTCAATGGGTGAGATGGATTGTCCAATGCAATGGTGAAAATATGCTCTTGACAAGGATGGAGTCCTCAAGAGAATAGAGGCAACATAACTTTACTTTGAATTCCTTGAAAAATGAGGTTCATCCATGGCCTTTTTATAGCATTCCTTTGAGCTATTGTTTAATGGTTTGTAGTGTGAAAAGAGGCTAATTAGGGCATTTTTAGGCCTTTGACCAACCATCCAGTCAAATCCAGTCCAGATTTGAGGGTCAAATCAACTTGGGAGCTGAACCATAAGTGGGTGGGAGGCCGACCACTCTCATAAATGCATCGTTTAGCAGGTGCACGACTTTTTGCGATAACAGTTGTGCATCATGCACATGTGCACAATTTCTGCATTCCTGTTCCACGCATGTGTGCGCGCACCCAGTGTCTTCATAGGGCCCTTCAATTTTTCACTACTTTGTATAGTTTTTAACTCTTTTATGAATGCCTTGGTGTTAATTCAGGTCCATGGATGACTTCATCACTGTTTGACGATGCTAAGTTCTTGTAACCATGTGCAGACAAAATTTCAGTGATAACAGATGCCCCATGATGGATGAGGTTAGGAGCATACGTATAGTCAAAATCCATCAATGTTTCTTCTACTGAGAATGTTGTTTTAAGAGAGAGAAATAATGGGATCATCCAGAGCGATTCGTTGGAGGGAAAAAGGAACTAGTAGGACCCGACCTTTCATGAGGTGTATAAAACAGAAAACTGTGTACAAACGAGGTGGGCATGCCCCATGCTCGTGTCATGTAACTCCAGAAAATATGAATGAAGTGTTGGTGTAGACAACTATAGTGCCCTCGAGGGAAGTCATGATAAAGGCAGAAGACAATTCTATGGATGAACATACTCTGAATAGTAGGGAGTGATCTCAATAATGAGTATCACCGATTATGTGGGCAGTGATAGCCCAGCCAAGTTCAGAGGTCTTCAGCAAATGAAAGAACTAACTGCAATAGTCACAAAGTAAGACCCACCGTAACATGAGAAAGTGTTGGCGTCGAATGTTATGGGGGTTAATGACACCAGGGAGCAATGGTATTTCACCCTGTGTCATCCGAGATCTCTCATTGAGTGGATAATGAGAATCAAGATACTGTCGCCCTTCTAGAAAACTGTGTTGATGTCGACAAAAAGGGGGACGCGACTCCCAGAAGCAAATGGATTCGTGAAATCTACTAGGTGAGGTGAGGAAGTGGAGGAGGTACATGGATGAAGTCCATATGTGGGAAGACTCAAGACTACCCTTGGTTGGAGTATGCATGAGATAAAAAGTGGCCGCAACTATTCAACGAGGTCGAGTGTCAGGGGGACGACAAGACCTGGGATAATTTGTGCCAGAGGCGAGACAAGGTGGACAAATTCAGAGGGCAGAGGCAAGTGGCCTATGGGATACTCTGAAGATATGGATGATGCCGAGAAGGGTGGACGATAAGCACTGCTCCAAGCAAGGGTGACATGGGTCGTTGTTGGCCAAAAAGGGAAGTAGGTCACCAAAGGTGACGACAAAAAAGGTAATGTAACAATTGAAAATAAAGGCATTTGTACAATAAATAACGAATAATTGGGGGGAAGTGTACAAATACAGAAATGAGTTCCCCAGTGTGATATGGTGGGCCCGTGTAGGGAATAATTTTCTCGGAGAACTGATGAAGGGTGGGGGCTCCATGGGTGGGTTTCTGTATGAGGTAGGTGAAATGAAGGGAGATTTGTAGATGGGTAGATGGATTCTGGATGAAATGGAGGGTTCATGCTACTGCGGAGGTGTAGCCCGACCATAGAACTGTGGAGAGATAATCTGGGAGTCTATTGGGAAAGCTAGAAAAATGAGGAGAAGGAGTATGTGGTTGATTCATGACATGATGTAAGACTATCGAGACTCCCATCCCTAAAGGGTTTTGAAAAACAACATGAGTGTCAGAAGTGCCAAAAGGTTCTATGAATGGGACAACTCATGTGGATAAGAATGCTATTGGGTGACAGTACCGAAGATGCAAATGGAGGTGTGGGTACTGCAGAGCTAGGAATGGGGATCCTAGAGGTAAATGCCAGAGGGTGTGACTAGAAATGTAAGTGCGATACAAAGGGAAAGACTACATGCCAGTGCTGAGTATATACCTGAAGGGGTTGTGTTGATGTATGATGACCAAGTACCTACACACATGAAAACCAAATACCTAATGTGAACAATATCTGAAGAGAATCGAAGATATGAGCATGCATTTGATAAGTGTGAATATGCGCATGCGTACCTGATCAGGGTATGAAAAATGGCGTCCCAGGGGCTCAGGATGAAAAGAGACCCAAGGACTGTTGTGATGTAGATGATGGGATGTTGATCCCGTGGCTGAATATGGATCAAGAAATGGACACCATGGGCTCCCGGAATGGTGAGTGGAAGTTTGGAAAAAAGGCTTATATATAGTTGTAGGGCCCACATTGCCACCTCATTTGTACTTGTTGCTATAGTGATTGGACGAGAAGCATTCAGAGGAGATTGTGAGATTCGGGGAGGATGAGGCATCCGATTGAGGACCCGAGAGCATCAGGTTAGTGGTATGATCATCCTGCATAGAATTAGGGTTTCATTTTTTGGGCAGGGGCTGTACGGAGGGCTGTACAGAGGTGTTTAGGGGGTATGGGCCCCACATGCGCGGGCGATCCGGTAATAGGCATGCACACGTGCGTGCCTATCCACCGGATAGACGCACATGGGAGCGCAGGTAAGGGGATTAAGGGTGCACACGATGGGAGCACATGTTGGTTGGATAGGAACGCACATGTGCACGCCTGTCGGTTGAACAGGCGTGCACCTGTGCGCACCTGTTTGGTGAACAGGCGCGCCTGAAAGAGCACCTGTGTAGTGAACAGGTGCACACTCATGCGCACCTATGTAGTGAACATGTGCGCACTCATGCACGCCTGTGTAGTGAACAGGTGTGCACAGTGTGCGCCTATGGGGTGTATAGGTGCGCATGTGTGTGTGCCTGTGGGTGAAAAAATCGCGCTATGGAGGCAAGGTTGATGGGTATAAAATGTGTCTTTTTGATGTTTTTGATTGTCCATGTGGCTGACTTAGGACGGTTTTGTGTTGTGTAGGTGAGTTGTGTGCACGATGTTGATTGGTTGGCGAGAGCCTGATTGGTCCCAGCTGCGAGACATCGTGGTTATTGAGGATCCAGGTGTACATGCGACTTTGGTAGCCTGTGGGCTACTGAAGTTCTTTGAATGCCCCTTGATATGGGTGCAGGAGTATCTCTTGTAGTTTCTTATCTGGATGTGGAGTCCGGACCTGCACTACTTCATAGTGCGGGGAGAGCAGATTCCCTTCACTGCGGTGGAGGATGTGTATTTTTTGACTGGGCTCCCATTCGGGGAATGCCCCTACCGGCGGAGCTGGTGCTTCCTAGGGATACACCACTCATGACGGTGGGCCGGAGATATTGTTCGAGGCCGAACTATATGTCCGGCACAGTTGTGAGTATCAGAGCGATGGATGCAGGGCGATGGATGACCTAGCTCATCGCTGCATAACAGCGATGATTGTGAGAGTGTATGGTTCACTGGCAACACAGCGGATCAGTGGTGGCCAGCTGATGGTGATGGGGAGGGTGTTGGTGGGTGAGCATTTTGCCTGGGGGCTTACACTGCACTCGAGGATGGTGGGAAAGCTGGACCACTGTTGGTCTACGGATACGGGGGAGTTTTCCTTCGGGTCCATCCTGGTGGCTTGGTTTCTGGAGAGGGTGTCAATGTTGCACCCTAGGATTCTATTGGGTGTGCTTGGGGTGCGAGAGTCGCGGCTGAGATGCTGGTCGACTGTATTTCTTCACCATGGTGGTGGCGAGGGTGGCCACTTATTCACTATAGAGGCAGCACAGGTATGGCGGCAGGTGCCACAGGTGATACTATGGTACCCCTATGCCGGGGTTGACTTCCAGGATGATCCAGACATGGTGCTACCTCCAGGGGAGGTGTTTGACCGCCGAGCTATGTGGATGATGTTGATGTGTATGTGTTTTTATTTTTTGAGATAACATTCCATATGATATAGATGCTGATACTATCTATTGTTTGTTTGCATGTGCAGATGTGGCACCTCACGGGCACAAGGTGGAGTTGTAGAGAGCGTCGTCTCGTCAGGAGCTAGAGAGACTGCTGGGGGGAGAGAGATGTCGGCGTGAGGACACCGCGGTGTGACCAACTGAGCCAGAGAAGGAAGCGAGGAGATGCCAGTTTGATGACCTTGGTGATGGGTCATCACACGCTCCTCCGGCAAGTGTCGGAGTGGATTTTTAGGACATACGCCATCGTTTGGAGGCGGTGTTACAGGATGTGCCTGAGGGCATATGGTCTCGTATCTAGGATGAGGGAGTCCTGGAGCAGTGTGTGGGGGTGCCAGTGCCATGGTAAGCCATAGTACGACGAGAAGCAGTGGATGCTGTGATGACGACCGGACGACTGTCATCGGGGCAGGAGGGGCCGGTAGGGGGTGGACCACCACCACCTAGGGCAGGTGGTGGTGGGCCACCACCGCTTGAGGGAGGAGTAGGTGGTGGTGCTCTAGAGGCACCGTGAGTGGTTCCCTATGCATTGATGTATATATATATTTTGTATATAGGCTAGTGAGCCCATTTTGTACCAAGGTGCTTCATTGGCCTGCGAATAGTTGTATTTTTGTATGTAAATAGTTGGATGACACTGTGGACTTTTTGATATATACATGAGTATACATTTTTGAGATCTATGTGGTGTTTACATGTGTTTTGTTAATGTATTGATGATGTCTAATCTATATATGTGATGGCAGTTTGTGTTATATGTTTATGTATGTGTAGAGGTAGCTTGATGTGATATATGCCAGTCTAACACAATATTAGCTAGGTTATTTGTAATTTGATTCAATTGTCTTGGAATATGTGTAAATGTAATGGAATCAAAATGTCGAGATAAAAGTCTAACCTGCAGGTATTTGTGAAAGAGGTAAGGATCACGGATGCGGTACACATTGTTGAGCTGGAGTACAACTAGTTGAGAGTCGAGGAAGATGCTAAGGTGACGAATACAATGATGTTGGGCATCGGCCAAGAGGTCGATGACAACGGTGTATTCGTCTTGGTTGTTGGTTGCTGAACCTAAACATATGCCGCTCGAATGGAGCATTTCATGTGAGGGGGTGTAGAGAGCCCAAGCAACCGAAGCAATATTTTGTGTCCAATGGCTGGCATCGTTGGCATAACCGATGTGGTAGGCTGGTGGAGGAAGCATCTGTCAATAGCACAAAGGATAGTTTAGACGTGAGGGAGGGAAAAAAGATTAAAAAGGCTATAAAAGAAATAACCTAAATGTAGAATGACTATGTTTAAGCGTAGAATTTCTTGAGATACAACCCGTTGACAGGTTCTTTGAGAGAGAGGCCTTTTGGGGAGGCTAGGATGTATGTGCCTTTAGTGAGGCAATGTTGGATAATATATAGGCCATGCCAGAGTGATTCGAAATTGCCATGGCCAAAGGTATCATGGGCGATATCGCAAGCCAGGACGAGGTCGCCTTCACGAAATGAGTGAAGGTTGACATGTCAATCAAAGGAAGCCTTGGATCATTTTTTAGCTACCTCGTTGTTCTGTAATGAAGATCGACTATCTTCATCCAAAGACTCTAAGTTCAACAAGCGCTGCTCCATTGGAGTAGTATCGGGTAATAGCTCAATTGCGGTGCGTAAGGTGGGAATTTTGCACTCGATGGGAAGAGTGGCCTCGACCCCATGGACTAGATGAAATGGTGTGAAACTGGTATCTATTTTCACAGCCGTACGGTAAGCCCATAGTGCAGAAAATAACATATGATGCCAATTGGTTTTATGTTTATTAACCATGCATTGTAACATGGTCTTGAGGACTTTGTTAACTACTTCAACCTGTCCATTAGACTGAGGGTAATATGGTGAGTCAAACTTGTGAGAGAACCCTAACTGAGATGAGAGTTCAATGAAGATATCATTCTCGAAGTGTTTCACATGATCGGAAATGAGTTGGAGTGGTACTCCAAAGTGGGATATGACATGGTTAAAGAAAAAATGCACTGCAGTGTTAGTGGTGTTGTTGAAGGTGGGCATAGCTTCTAACCATTTGGTGAAGTAATCAACAACGACAACAATGTATTTCTGACCATTGTTGGAGGGGGGATTACAAGTCATGAAGTTGATGCCCCATTTACAAAAAGGGCCGGCAGTGATGATGGGATGAAGGAGAGCGGGGGGAGCTCGGGCTTTATTGGTGTAGAGCTGACATTGCTCACATCATTTCACGGCATGAATGCAATCGTGAAACAAGGTAGGCCAAAAGTAACTGGCTCGGATAATCTTTTGAGCTGTGGATATGACCGACATATGGCCCCCACATGCGTCGTTGTGGCAGTCATTTAAAACTCTATCGGCCTCGTCAATAGTCAAGCATCGTCAAAGAATGGTGTCGACTCCCCGTCGGTATAGGATATCTCCGATGAGGAGGTAGCAGGGGGTATGATGTCGAATACGATGACGATCATCTCGTGAAAGGTGGTTACCAAAATTTTGAGTTTGGAGATAGACGAGGAGGTCGTCGTACCAAGGATCATCTGAAGTGATGTAAAAGAGATGTTCATCGAGAAAGTCAGTGTTGACGGGGGCAATGATGGTGTCAGAGGGGAGGGTCGTGACAAGTTCGGTGAGAACGAGGGCCTTCTTACTCTTAGGTGTTGAGAACTCGAGGTCATACTCCTGAAGGATAATGATCCATCAAGCAAATTTGTCATTAACTTGCCGACGACTGAGCAAGTACTGCATAGGGTTGGAATCTATGACAACCTTTGTTGTGCGAAGTAGAATGTAGTGGCGCAGTTTCTAGATTGCGAGGACGATTGCAAGAGAAAGTTTCTCTTCGTGTTTATACTTCAAGAGTGGCCCTAAGAGGTTTTTACTAATGTAATAAATGATGTGCTCACGATTGTCATCACTTAGCTGGATGAGAACTCCTGCTACTGATATAGCTGATGCTGATACGTAGAGGATATAGTCACGATTGTAGTCAGGTGCACTAATTAAAGGTGCGTTCGAGAGTGTTGTTTTAAGATTGTCAAATGATTGTTGGGCATGGTCGTCCCAGTGAAATGGGATGTCATGATGTAGTAAGCGAAGGAAACCGTGGGCGCGTATGGCGTAATCTAGGAAAAATCATCGTAGAAATTTAGCTTTTCCCTGTAGGCTCTAAAGTTGACATAAATTCTAGGGAGGTGGAATTTCAGTGATAGCTTGGACTTTGAGGGGGTCCACGGTAATATCACTTTAGGAAGCAATAAAGTCGAGGAGGCACCCTGGGGTGACACAGAACACTCACTTGAGAGGATTCAAGCGGATGTTGTACTGACGACACCGTTGAAAGATGATTCGTAAATCATCAAGATGTTGGGTGCATTTCTTGGATCGAGCTGTGAGGTCATCCAAGTAGGTGAGGATGATATGAGCCAGATCGTGAAAGATGTATGTCATAGCCCGCTGGAAATTTGCGTCGGCATTCTTTAAGATGAAAGGCATGACACGATATGAAAAATTACCCCAAGGGGTAGTAAATGCAGTTTTATACTGATCGACGGGGTGAATTTGAATCTGATTATAACCAGAGAAACCGTCCATAAAGAATAGAGCCTTATGGCCTGCGCAATCGTCGATAATTTGATCGATGAAAGGCATTGGAAAGTTGTCTTTGGGACATGCGTGATTGAGATCGCTAAAGTCTGTGCAAATGAGGATAGTGCCCTATTTTTTGTTAACGGGTACAGGGTTGGAAACCCATGAGGTATAGACGATGGGGTAAATGAACCCGGCAGCACGTAATTTGTCAATTTCAGCTTTGATGGCCGTGGCTTTGGATGGGTGTAGTGGTCATTGTTTTTGACAAACTGGTGTAATGTAGGGCCAGGTGTCGATGTGATGTTCGAAAATAGAGGGATTGAGTCCAGGCATTTCCGTGTATGACCAGGAAAAAATATCCTGATATTCTTGGAATAGGGCTTTATATGTGGTGATTTCCTAAGGAGTGCAAGCAGTTCCAATAGTGATTTCCTCGACGATGCCATTTTTAATGGAAATGTCGATTTTAATGGTTGAGGAAATGTTGGCCATGTTTCCTTCTTCAAAAGCATCATGGGCAGGAATGGGGTTTTTGAACCAGTCGATAGGCCCTGATGGGATAAAATCCTTGGTTTCGACCGCATAAATGGGGTTTTGGTTAGGAGGCATGGAGGCTTCCTATGGAGAGAAGAGTGTGTGGTGGTGTAGCGCATCCCAGGGGAGGTCTGGGTGGTTTAACTCTTCGAGTATTTCCTCGTCACATTGGAAGTGATGGGAATACAATGGGTCATGAGGAGTGATGTCGGTGACAGTGGTCGTGTGGTTGCCCCTTGGTCAAGAAGCAGGGGGAACAATGTTAGGAGATGGTGAGGGTTCACTCGACATAAACCATATATTGAAGTACTGAGGGGTACCTGTGGTAGTTGGGTGTAAAATTTCCATAGGGGAATGAGTGGGAGAGTTGGGGGGATTGGGGGGTGAATCCTTAGATAAGTCATTTAAGAACCAAGGAGGCATTGGAAGGGCCTCGGGTTCAGGAGAAATGACATGAAGATCCTCTAATGACAAAGTAATGTCAATTATTGATTCTATGGGTCATTGAAGCAGGGTCAATTAGCGTTGTCTGTAGTCAAGGATCATAGGACATTGGTATGTAAAATGAGCTAATGAGTCGCAGAGAGAGAAAGGGTGTCTCATACGTTCATTGACTGAAGTGGTGACATAACGGATGTCAGTGATATTTGAGGAGGAGGACGTAGTAGGACTGGGGTTTCTCTGGAAGCTCTGGCATACTGCGGCTAATGTCTATTGAAAGTGTTGCAGTGCTGGACAATGGTGGGTATAATGGCCATATTCTGAACATATAGCACAAGCGAACTTGGTTTGCAACCCTTTACTACTAGAATGGGGGGTGGTAGTGGTAGGACTGGCTGTAGCGGTGAGTGTTGGGGGAGTGGAAGTGAGTGGAATCAAATTCCGTAACTCTGGTAGAGATGGGAAGTTGTTGGTTGGATGTCCCTCTTTCTCACATAGTGCACAAGGTGGTGGGATGAATGGAGGAAGTGGGGTTGTGGGCTCCTTCTTCTTTCTCCTGCCCCCAGCTATGGCAGGGGGGTTAGTGGGTGGGGGTGTGGGGGGGGTAAGTATGGGAATCGTCATGGGGATTTTTTCTTTTTGGGGCGAAAGGGATGGTCATGGGACCATCACTAGTGGGTGTAAATACTAAAATGGGATTGCTAACACCATATTGTTATCCTCATTTTTGGTTATCAAGATGATGACATGATAATGACATGGTGATAGAAGATCTAGCTCTTCTTTAAGATCATTTTCATGAAGAAAGTTACACTTATCAGTTTCT
>JZKD02S1996537.1:22869-46223 GCA_000966675.3 Picea glauca | reverse complement strand
CGAATCTTCCAGGCAGAGTCGAATAATACTCCTTGCTCTTCTATCCAACTTCTCTCAATCTTCCTTCGACATACCAGTAGGTGGTGTACTAGTAGTTTGTGTACTAGTAGGTTGTGTATCAGTCGTATGTCTTCCAGTAGACTGCGTACTAGTAGGTTGTGTACCAGGATCCACAACGATCCATTGTTCTTTGTCTACAAGAAGGTTATCCATCTTTAGCTTCCATAGCTCAAATATTTTACCGTTGAACTTCTCTATTTCGATTCTAGAAGAAATCGCCATTCATCTTTCTACACTCGAATAACCACTTCAAAAGATCCCACTAAACCCAGGTTTATCACAGACCTAAGATAAACTTGATCTATCAAGACCGAGAAAACCCCTCAGCAACAAAGGCATCCCTCTGAAGCCAAAAATGAGCTTTGATACCACATGTAAGTTTTAAACCTGTGAAGTAAAGCAATGCATATAGATTCTTAAGCAAAATAGAAATTAAATCAATGGCTCATACACATAGTACACATAGATTTATACTGGAAACCCTCAACCAGGGAAAACCTTTCAACTCTTAAAAATAATTTAGGGGCGCTACCCCGGCCTACCGCCCGGTGCCTAACACTACATGTAACCAAGGGGGTCCATATTTGGCCCCCTTTGGGACCCCCTAGGAAGCACTCGACACACACAACACATAGGGCTCTACTAGAAGGATAGTCAGACACAATTGTTGACTCTGATGTGCCCACACACGCATGCAAAGAATATAACATATACCCAACATTACTAACCTATGAACTTAAGAAATCTAATGCTTTAACATGCACGGAACCGAACAGGGCATCAAAATGCAACATAGTGAGGTGGAGTTTTGAAAGAAATTGAAATGACCGTCGGAGGATAGGTTGCAGTAGCATTAAAGTGTACAGGTATACGACGAACGTCTCCTATGTCAACCATCCAAAAAAATGGAAAGGAAGGTCACGCGGAGTTAGGACTAGCTGCACAGGGTAACAAAAATTCCATTAACGGAGTGAGCTACCGGTCCTCTAAACATGAAGAACGTGTCGGAAAAGGGCCAACGGAAAATTTGAACCGTGCAAACAAATGGCCCTAGAGCCTACGTCGTCTCACTTCCCACAAATATTTATAATTGCGTTGTTGATGAAACATAAATCCATCACCGACCAATTATGACGAAATGACCAGTAACCAATCCTCTTGAATGCTCGTAGTCAGGCTCAGGCACAGGCATTGCCGACAGGGTTGGAATTTGGCATTTTGCCCATCTTTTACATTAAAAAATTTGTCCTCACGGTTCCTTGGAACGAGAAAGCGGGAATCCAAATCAAGATAACGTATTTTTTCCAAGTTATAATCCTATAAAACTTCATTAACTTCATAGTTTGATAGAGGTTATAGGTAGTGGAGAATAACTCCTCATGCACCAAACTACCCACAAATCCAGAAAGACAAGAGAACGATGGAGACAGGGTTTTAATAGAGGGTTTCTAGATTCAAGATTGTTTTTGTTTTCTACGGCAGCAGCCCAAAAAAGAAATTGAGTTATCAGACAACTGCAGTTGAACTTGGAAATTAACTGGTAAATATAGTTATCTCTTATTTTGTTTCTTCTCTTTTGTTTGCTTCTGGCATTGACATAAATAATATCTCAAACTCTCAAAATAAAATAATATCATTAAAGTTTTTGAAATAAAATACATAAATAATATCTCAAACTTTCAAAATAAAATAATATCATTAAAGTTTTTGAAATAAAATAATATCATTAAGCATTTAGAAACTTTTTCCTCCTTAAACCACAAATACAATTCGAAATTA
This sequence comes from Picea glauca, assembly GCA_000966675.3. NCBI lineage: Eukaryota > Viridiplantae > Streptophyta > Pinopsida > Pinales > Pinaceae > Picea > Picea glauca. The sequence goes on along the minus strand of JZKD02S1996537.1, from coordinate 44,384 downwards.
TTTAATATCATTAAGAATTTAGAAACTGTTTCTTCCTTGTAACATTATTACAACTGGAAATTCTTAAGATGGAGATTGAAAAAATAGTATAAACTAGCTCTCCAAATAATATCTTTCCATATCAGCTGAACTATCAACAACTTGAAAACCCATGTCTATTTTTATGCATTTAGTGGCCTTTTCTTCCTCCTCAAACCTTGAATACAGCTGGAAATTCTTCACTTGGGGACTTAAAATAATATCCTGCAGATCTCTTGAAATAATATCCAGTGAAACTTTCAATAGCATGAAAGCCTTTGTCATTTTTGTGATATTCCCAGGATTCACCTTGAATCCTTTACATTTTGAAGAGCTACATGCTACGAGTGTGTCATAAAAGAGATCTAGTTCTAGTTCATGATGAAATACCATTGACCTAAGATGGTTAGTTGAATATGACATGTTATAGTTAGGAGGGTCATGTGACTCTCCATTTTCATATAGAATCTATTTGTAGTATATTTATTGAGATAAGAACTTGCATTTTTTTTCACTAATGAAATATTTTACACATTCAAACTTGGTTTTAAATAAAAATCTTGCAAATTTTCAAATGCATGTAAAAGGGTAGCATAAATTTAATAGATAATAAAAAATATAAATAAAATTTAGACATACTATAAACTAAAGGGAAAACTTAATGAACTTGGAATGATAAATATCAAGAATCGTCCATTTGATATTATCACATTTTCATTCTCTTACAAATTTGGAGCCAAAACCACAATTATTACGAGTCTACATTCTTCAAAAAAAGTTTTGGAATCATGTAACATTATAACTTTAAACCTGAATTAGAAGGATTTTTTAAGTAGATGGTATAAGTTTAAGTGTAATTTTGTATAATTTCAAACGATATCTTTCTGAGTCATCTAGTTGTTTAAACATCATAGATATAATCTAAAATTATACATTTTGCACTCATGTGGTATACATATTTCAAATGAAAATATTGATATGTAACTTGATTATATTATTATCTAAGTGGTTCACCCAAGTGTTCAAATAATTCTTTTGGAATGGATGTTAAGAGATGTAGTACTACAACGAAGATAATAATGCCCATCACATTAGATTTAAAGTGCAATAATCACTATGTATTTAATGGATTATAATAATTTATGCGTTTACATTCTCAAAAGGAATTTCGAGAAGAATGTAACATTATGACTTCAATCTAACTTTTGAAGATACTATTTAAGTCATTTACACACCTAATTTATTGTTAGAAAAGTAGGTGTTCTTGTTTAACTATAGACAATATAGAAATATTGTCACCCAACCATAGGTCGAAGCCACCCCCGAGCACCTTAACCTTGACAGAGAATAATTCTGGAAACAAACCCTAGGCCTAATAGCCAATCAATGTAGCGTACCTCTCTCCAAAGCTAGCGGACAAGGCAGAAATTCCAAACCATAACCAAGAGAAATTCCAAGCCTAAAACTAAAAATACAAGTTGCAGTAGCTACAACTGCAGCTACTCTCCAGACTTGCGCACTTACTAAATTTATGCATCCTGCACTAGATTTCTGCAGTTGCGAGTTGTGTGTGTACAAATGAGCTCTGGCATCCTGTATTTATACTTCTATTTCTTATCTTTCTGGGCCGAATTCTCTTTCTGGAGGCTAAATAATCAATATCAAATATTTTATTTAGCCGACTTGTCTTCTAGGTTTATATCCAATGCTTTAGGGTTTCTTCTTGCTTCCTAGAATATTCTCTTCTTTTTAGGGTTAAACATGGAGGTTAATACCTCCTACAGCTACCATAATATTAACACTCCCTCCTAGCTAGGGAGGTATTGAAGGAAATGGTCTTGAGAACTAACATACCATTCAACCGATAACATCATCATAGCCACTCAGATTATCTCATGATTAAATCACGAGCACCATCATCACTATCGATATCATATAAAAGCATCAACTACATCATCTCTTTAAGACATACTCCATCTGAGTAATGATGTTGAATAAGTCTCCCACTCCACAGAGTGATACAAGAACTATTCTTCTAATCCGGACATATGTCTTAGAAGAATAATTGTTCCAACAGATGTTGGAATCCATGCCATGGGATATAAGGACTATTCTTCTAATACAAACATACGCCCTAGAAGAATAATTGTCATGGACCATACACTGACTATCCATCTAGCTGGTAATCATTTTCAACACTATTGATAGTCTTCATGGAAATCACAACAATTCCATTCAATATAAAAATATTGTGTCTATCCATAGTAGTACAAAACTACTATCCAGTGGTACATAACCACACCAAGTAGCACATGACTACTTGATAAGTGACACATAGCCACAAAAAATGGAACACATCCAACACAGTGGCATGTAACTACTATCCAGAGACATACAGTCTCCATAGTGAGCATATCATCTAATATCAACATGTATAACAATATCATGATACATACCGAGTCATCTGGGCCATTCTTCCACTCACATATGTGAGATTTGGAAGAACATCTGCCCTCAGAAGGTAAAACATCAGCCATGCGATATTGGACTATTCTTCTCAAGAATATAAGAATAATTGTCCCTTATTTTTAAGCCTAGACCATTCACCTAACCGGGCCATTCCTCTAGCACTAATCATAGTGCAACCTCGAGAGAATGAGTCTACCCTAGAGAATGGTTGTCCCTGATCGTTGAACCTAGACCATTCACCTAACTGGGCCATTCTTCTGACACTAATCATAGTGAAACCTGGAGAGAATGAGTATGCCATAGGGAATGACTGTCTGGACCATTTCCTGAGTAAATGACTGTCCTTCACCAAACTCCAAAATGGACCATTCTTTGAAATTTCTCACAATTGTGAACTTCGAAAGAATGAATTATCAGCGAGGTGGACCATTCTACTTGAACATTACTAAGAGTGACTTCCAAGAAGAGTGATTGTCCTAGACCATTCCCTACACTGGCCACAAGGGGAATCGATGTATATGGTACATCAGCAATCTATCTAACCATTTTTCATTATGAAAAATGATTGTCTGATTTGGACCATTTTCCGAACTAGAAAATGCCTATTCGTCATAAATATCAAACCACTTTCCGAACTGGAAAGGAAATTCTCATCCTGGACCAATTTTTGAACTGAAAAATGATTGTCCATAAATAAATAACACATCAGTTCTCCCTCCCAACCTCAGAGTAATCTCTTCCTTTTTCAATAAGGAAGTCATGCCATGAGCCCCAACTTGTTTCCTAACTATGAAAACTTTTCATCTTGGACAAAAGATTTACCAAAATGTATGTTATCTGCTCATCTGTGGAGATATATTGGAGAACCACTTCTCTTTTCTGGACTTCATCATGGAAAATACAATGCTTGATCTCAATGTACTTCGATCTATCATGGAAAATTGATTTTCTCTAAAGGCTTGATATAGGTCTAATCATTACAATATATCTATCTCATGACATCGTGGCAAAGCTCAAAATGAAACATATCCAATTAGCACTTCTTCTTTCATCGTGAGAGTTTGACATGGATTAGCAATCCATCATCTCATACTTCTGAATAACTATTTTGATACGCTATCTCTGTTATAGAAAGTTTTCACCATGCTTATGTTGTATATGAGATACTCTTCATTAGGTTGTTTGAATCCATACAAGGTCTTATTATATATACATACATGCGTCTCTTTCTGGTATAATATTCTTTCTCACTTGCTTTATTCGGGAAGAACAATCTTTTACATGTAAATTCCAATCCATGGATACTGGTAAGTTGTCGTTATAGTTTTTCTCCCTCCTTGTGGAAGAACCTATGAATCACACAACGCGTCCATTCACAAGTATTTTTCACATTTTCTTACATACATTGTTATTTATCATAACTTCCATTTCTTCTGCTTGATTGCTTCTAGTGGGTTCATACCAAGCTGGTAGTCTTGTGATTCTCGATATAATAACTGGTTGTTCTGGATTCTCTTTATTTATTTCAATCTTCATGTTCTTCATCATGTAGAACTTTATCTCTTGGGTCCATGGAGTCTTCTATAGATTCAATGCCCTGAATATTCCAACTTCTTCCCTTCTTCATAGGATCATGGATGTAGATGGACAACTAAGGATACTTTAAGGATTCTTTTCGAGGAAGACTTCTTATGAACACATGATGCTTATCATGGCTACTAATTTCAATGGGAACATGGACATATACTTCATAATCCTCAATGTATGATATCATTTAGGATTATCTCACTCATAATCCATGTTTCATGTATGAATGCATGCTCTTATTTTTGGAATTATAATTATCTCCCTCTATCTAAGAGAGTCCATGCTTGCGTCTGCATCCTTATTTCCTTCTACAAAGTGTCATAAGTCTTATTCTAATTTCCTCTTGATTGTTGACTTCTTTCTGTTTTGACTTCTTCTAGGTCTCTTCAAGTTTGATTCTGATTTCATTTTATCTGGAAGTTGTTACTTATATAATATCTTCCACAGGAATTGTTACCAAGGATGGTCAATGTACTGCATCTTTTCATATACATTACTTGACTAGTAATCATCGTAATAGTAATCCTCATCTTGTTATTCTTCCATAGGTGTTGTTTCACTGACCATATTATCTTCTAAGAAATAGATATACAGGAGATATGTAAACATGGTATGTACGAGGACTATGTTACAGAAGAATATTGTTACCTTGACTAGAAGAAGAAATATGATTCATTTTGTTTGACTTTCTTTGAGGGTTCCTTTTCTTCGGAAACTGTTGCTTCGTGTGTTTCCATCCTTTTCTTTAACTTAGGACATTGATTCTTGTAGTGACCATATTTTCGACATTTGAAGCATTCTATTTTTGACATATCCTTCTCTTGATTTGGTTTCTTTCTTGAGTCAAACTTCTTCTTATTCCTAAATTTCTTGAACTTTTTTGTGTAGGCTTGATCATCATCTTTCCTTTGGAATTTCTCTTTTGCGCTAATCCTTGATTCTTCTTGTGCACAACAATTCCAAATTTCTTCAAATATGGGATACTCATTTGTTGTGTTCATGCTTCCAAGAAATGCATCCCATGTCTTGGGAAGGCCATTAAGTACTATATTTACCAGTTCCTTCTCTGAAATGATTTCTTCAATATCTTGTAGTTGATCTCTTAACTGAGAGATTCTCACAAGGTATAATGTTATAATGTCATCATCGTTCCTTTTCATGTCACAGAGCTCATTCTTCAGACTCACTACTTGTTCAATGTTTCTGACTGAAAAGAGGTTAGTTAGGGCATCGTACATCTTCTTAGATGTGTAACGACCCCAATCATTACGAATGCAAGTGAAAAAAAAGTGCAATTTTATTTTTTTTAGGAAGGAAGGCAATGACGAAAATAGTTGAACAACACAACTGATGACGAACGCAAGAATGCAGTTCAGGCAACGAACAACTATGTATCAACCTACTAGCACAGCGAGTAGTTGGGTGAGACATGTGTAATCAAAAAGATAGAAAATACCTCTCCCCCGACACAAACATGACAACACCCACAAGCTAAGGACAACATCCACCATCCCGACATAATGGTATCAACAACCAATAACTAGAACCTCTATGGCGTGCAACCAAATGCTTGAGGGCATTACAAACCCAAGCACCAACATGAACTTACAACAATCAGCAAAACCCACCACCAGAAGCACAAACTCCGGCCAAGTGATCATTCGTCTCTATCCAATAGGGCGTGCATTGATACCCTCATCAGGATTCATGCCGTCCCCAGGCGATAGGTGCAATGATAACCCTGGTGGAACATGACCTATCTGGACTAGGTACTCAAGATAAATCCAATGTGCTAAGAACCATAAGAACTGATAGGAATACTATACCTACATCCCCAAGCAATAGGTTGACAAGACACACATGACAACAATAAAAGGAAAAGTGCAAGCTAAAACACAACTTCTCCAACACCCAACCATTAATCAAGTCTAAATAAGTCAATAATTCCAATCTAATTTAACATTAATTACAAATCCAATTTAGCAGGTCCAAACTATAGTTTGGTCAATAGTTACAATCTAATTAACCTTAAATGCAATCTGATTTAGCAAGTCTAAAATTAATCACTAATTACAAATCAAATTAGCAATTACCAATATATAACAATTATTAAAATATCAATGTATAATGCTATAGTTAAAACCCTATTAACAAAATTAATGTCCAACATGTTGTCCAACAATATTAACAAATAAAAGTATAACAAGATATCTATTAAATATTACAACCGTTGAGTGTTAACAATGCAATTTAAGCGGGCTACTATCAATGCTATTGATTAATTGCTCAAATGCAGGTACTTAAAATTTGGTATTGCAGTCTGATCGTAGTTGCTATGGGGGGGCATATTAATATTCAAGATGTTGGTATATAAATTCTATAAGTTTTCTATCAACATTACTGCCTATTATTTATTATGTTGTAGGTGTACAGGCTAGCGTTGGCTTAAACTCTACTGCGGAAAATCAAACATTTTCTCAAAAGGAGATTGTTGTACACTACGATACTTGTTGTCATGATTCATTGAAATTAGCCATTCGACAGAAAAATTTGAGGCGTTGTCAATCAATTAATGTTATTAAAATGTTGGAAACACAGAAATTCATATAAGGAGGAACGGGCTAACTTCTAACATGGAAATACCTACCACGATCTGTTAGATTCCACTATCTATTAAATTTTCACTAAGACTGTAAATGCAATACCCAATAACATTACCAATAACATAAATCGCACAACATAAAAGAGTGTGTGTGGTGCCAATTCGTGAATCAGAAATTGTGCAGGTGGAAAATAGAATCATGGTTAATGAACATTGTTGTAAGTCACAATTCAGCACGCAGTAAAAAACATTGTGGTTTATCCCAAAATTTATCAGAAAAGGGGAAAAATCATTGTCAAGAGATAAGTAAACTCAGGGAAAACAATCACTGCACTCAAGGAATACTCAGGAAAATGCCAACTCGGTCAAGGGATAAGTAATACACAGCCATTAAGAACAGGAAAAACGCAACGAAGGTGAGTGTTGTCAAGTGAAGAGGATGGCATAATGCGGATGCATTCTCCGGGCCAGAATGGTTGAGGTGTCTGCAATTACCAAAAAAAGCATCCCCAGGGTAAAACACATTACAATAAAACCATTCAACATAGTCCATTCCTTTTAATTTCTCACTGCAAAATAAAATGCATTCTCATGGTAGAACGCATTACACACATCCGTAAAATGCACGATTATACCGTCAATCGCTACTAATAGATAGTAAATAAAACGCAGTTAATGCACAGTAAAAAAAACACAGCCAATGCACAGTCAAGATGAGACTTTGTTGATATATAAATTGTCGAGCCAAACACATGATAGCGCAGTCATAAATATGCATGAATTCGCAGGGGTAAAATCGTGGTTGAATATATTGAAATTGCAGAGAAGGAAAATTTTCAGTCAATGTATTGAATTGCAGAGTGAACATTCGCCAGTTTGCAAGGAATCAAATTCAAAGTAAAAAGATAAAAGTAAATCGACCATCAAGAGGTAGGTAAAATGCAAGGGAAAAATGTCGTCATAAGAGTAATAACATTCGACCATCACACAGTAATAAAAGAATAAAATGCAGTCTAGAGTGGCCCAAGGAAGATTAAAAATTCGCCATCAATCAATAAATTGCAGAGTTAATTATTCGCATCCAAGCGCAAGACAAACACTCAACCTGGAACAATCAATAGGGATAGACGGTTGAGCAAAAACATCCTTCGCTCATCATCCACACACAAAAAAGAAGGGCATTAGGATCTATAGGTCTATTAACACCGAAGTGACGACCGTCGATGCGTCTCCTGGCCGACTGTTGAGCCGTGTTCTGATGAACTAGGGATGAGGACAAAGTATAAGGCACTAACTCCTCAAAATAAATCAAACAAAACCAATAGGACAGTCACAACATTCTGGGATCGATTGTCAAGGGATTCAAGTCTAGCAGCGAGCTTAAGGCTATGGGGAAATTAAGTTCTTGATTACATCACTAAGTCAAATACTTTCTTACACAATTAAAAGAACAGAAATGAAAGCACCAGATCAATAGTAATCTACTATGAAAAATAAAATCTTATGTACCATAGCACAAGGTTACCGCTCTGAGTCGATGTCCCACGTGCTCCATACAGCTCCTGCTTGTTGACTGATGTGACTTCACCGGTACCTCCCAACCAATGCTAGGGGTACTCTTCTTCCCCCTTATCCCCCTGAGCCACAAACGGGCCACGTACACTGAACTAGAGAAACACTAGCTCCTAGATTGTCTCGCAAGGCCAAGCTACCACTCCTCACCGAGCTGGGTATCCCAACTCCCACAAGATAAGTCAGTCATGTCAAAAATTATGCATCATAACGTTACGCATAACAGAAGAGATCCATCATCCTCCTCCTACCTCCTTTATATAGAGTTTCTAATTCATCCTCTTTCCCCATTTCCCATTTAATTTATTGTTCAAAAATTTAATTCAGAAAAATCCTCCCCATACAAGTGTCACCCATCCCCTTCATTACACCAGAAATTAATTTCATTAATTATTTAATTACTCCTATTTCCCTCCCCCGTCTAAAACTATTCCTAGAATCGCTCCTAGGTGTCTTCATATTCCCTTACACATTTTAATGACTTACCCCCTTACCAATTTACTACTTGAGTTCAATTTAGAAAGTTCTTAATGGAAAGATTCCTTGTTAAGTTAGTTATTCGGATTTATTTATTTTTTCTTATGTTTCCCTTTCTCTTTATGTTTCCCCCTTTTTCCCTTATTTTCCTAATTCTTTTAAATTTCTCTCTTTCCCTTTTATCTAAAACTCAAATTAACAAGTGTAGAATTTACCCTTTTTCCCCCTTTTTCTTTTTAGTTAAAATTTTTAATTAGCACAAGTAACCAACAATCAGTTTTCTTTTAAAATTTTAATCCCTCAAGGTAATTTGTTTTTTTTTTAATTAATTGAACAGCTTACCCCCTACTCGTCACATGTTTAAAGATGATTATTATTATTATTATTATTATTATTATTTCCTCAAGTATCACTTAGAACTAGATTTTATTTTCCTAAGCTGGGAGACATTTTTATTAGGGAAATTGTTTTAATCTTTCTGGTCACATCATTTGTTCTAATACCATCTAGATTTATTCATTTATTATTTAACAAAGCGACTTGCCCTTCAAGACGCACTAGGTGCTCCAAGGGTGCCACTCTCCTCATTATGTTTCCCTTGCACGATGTGCCCTTCAGGATGCACTACATGCTCCAAGGAAGCCACTCACCCCACTCTATTTCCCTTGTGCAACGTGCCCTTCAGAATGCACTACGTGCTCCAAAGGTGCTACTCACCTCTTGACTGACTTGGTAGACATCAAAAACCCCTAGAGTTAATACTCCGTCAGGTGATCTTGTGGGAGACTAAGGGCCTCTAAGGAATAAKGCCCCTGCCTTAATGTGCTCCCCTTAGAATCATCATGAGTGACTGTCGCAGTCTKCCCTCACGAYATCAYGGGTCTTCTCGAACTAGATAATCGTTAACCTAYAGTTCGAGCCACAACAAGAGTGCTAGTAGGCTGAGGCAGGGATGTTGTCCACACATCTCCCTCAACGTCKTTGGTTATCATGTGYGACCCCTCTACTCTATATGTGATTCTGGTTGGCAAGCTATCGTCAGCCTGCATCATCAACGAATCATGTCAGAATAAAATCCATAATCATAACATCTAATCAGATACACATAGGTMATATATACAACAATCAAACCCCAATTGTCCACTCCCTTACTCRGTCCRTAGTCCAAGGGTTTCATCGATGCCTCTACATCCTTRAGGTCCAAAATCTTGAACACTCRGGAAAATCGAGTCAATATCACTTGTCTATGTCAATACATAAAAATAACATGTCATCAATCCATAACGCCTCATAATCATAATCAAATGACCAATAGTATAATAATGCAGATCACTTGCAAGCAAGTGTCCTCAAAGAATAAGTTCACTCAGTGCACGCAAGAGCAGGATGTTACATACACCCCCTCTTGGTATAAAATTTGTCCCGAAGTTTCACAGTATATAAGTTCCAAAATAATGTGTATCACAGTATCATAAGCCTATCTATCAAACAAAAATGGAAATTGCTGGTACATATCATATGCGTCCTCCCAGGTCGTCGAGTTCGGACTATAATTGTCCCACTGGACCTTGATCTGATCTACTGTTTGATGTCGTAGCTGTTGAATGTGATGATCTAGGATGTGGATCGGCTCAGCCATGATCTCCCCCTCATCTGATACCTGCAAGGAACTCATGTCAATAACATGAGTAGGATCACTAATATAATGTCTCAAAACAGATACGTGAAAAACATCATGCATACGCCTCAAAGAATCAGGCAAGTCTAGTTGATAGGCCATGGGCCCCTTCCTCTCCACAATCTCGAAGGGTCTGATGAACCTAGGAGAGATTTTAGCTCCCTTTCCAAACTTGATCGAACTCTTATGCAGTTTTACCTACAAGAATACTCGATCTCCAACTTCATAACTATGGTCAACATAGTGCATGTCGACATAAATCTTTTGTCGATCCTGTGCTTCTTTGATCCTTTGTCTTTTGTTTTCATTTGATATTCCATTTCTTGGATTACTTCTGGTCACACCAGGACCCTATCCTCAAGTCGATCCCAACTCAAAGGTGTTCGACATGGTCGCCCATAAAGAAACTCGAAAGGCGCCATCTTAATGGTGCTTTGGTAACTATTGTTATAAGCAAATTCTACCAGTGGCAAGAATTCTTCCCAATGCTTTTGTTGGGTTCCCAAGGCCTCTTGGAAACTAGTCCAAAATAGTCCAGTAAACATCGATCCTCGATCAAATATAATCCTCTTAGGCATGCCATGTAGCCTCACAATCTCACTGATGGAAAATCTAGCTATGTCAGGTTCCTGATACGTAGTACACACAGGAATAAAATGAGAACTCTTCGTCAGAGTGTCAACTACCACAAAAATTGAGTCATGTCTCCTTGGCGTTAGTGGCAATCCAATAATGAAATCCATCAAAATAACATCCCATTTCGATTCAGGAATAGCATGTGGCTATAGCAATCCTGCTGGATGTCTATGTTCATCCTTTACCTACTGACATTTCAGACATCTGGCCACATAGTTAACTATGTCTTCCTTCATTCCCTTCCAAAACAATAAGGGTTTCAGGTCCGCTCTCATCTTTGTGACTCCTAGGTGAGCCATGTACACTGCTCTATGAGCCTCATTTAGGATCAAACTCCTCAAATCGTCGTTCGATGGTACATAAATTTTATTTTTAAATATCAGTAGTACATCGTCATCCAACATAAATCCTTCAAATCTTGGTACCATCATTGTGTTTTGTCTGATAAAATTCTTGACTTCTTTGTACCAGTCATCGTCATGCTATAAAGTTAGAATGTTTTCATGTAGATTCGTCTGAAGACGCAACACCGAAAATATGCGAGGTCTCTGACTCAATGCATCTGCCACTTGATTCATTGTTCTTTTTATGTAAGTAATCTCGAAATCATACTCGCTAAGTAATTTCGACCAACATCATTGTCACGTGTTCAGGTCGCTTTGCATAAAGATGTTTTGTAGTGCACAGTGGTCCACTTTTAGTTCAAACTTTTGCCCAGCAAGGTAGTGTCTCCAAACCTTCAAGGCATATACAATTGCTAACAACTCCAAATCATGCGTCACATAGTTCTTCTCATGCCTTCTCAACTTCCTCGAGATGAAAGCGATCACTCGACCATCTTACATCAAGACTCTGCCTAAGCCTTCCTTGGATGCGTCAGTGCATACCAAGAAGTTCGCGTCCATGTCTAGGACCTTTAGTATCGGTGTCATTGTCAACATCTCCTTGAGCCTCCAAAAATATTTCGCGCATTTCTCGGTCCAAACAAACTTCTTGTTCTTCTTCTGCAATTCCGTGAGCAGATTTGATATCTTCAAAAATCCCTGTACGAACCGTCGATAGTATCCTGCTAAAACCATGAAGCTACGCACTTCTGGGACATTCGTCGGTGCAGGACATTCCATAATAGCCATGACCTTTGTTGGATCCATGACGATACCTTTGTTGGAGATGACATGCCCTAAGTAGTGAATATTCGATTGATAAAACGAGAATTTGGACAACTTCCCAAACAATTTGTGCTCTCACAGACATTGTAGTACAAAGCGTAAGTGCTCGTCATGTTCCTCCATCATCAGAGAGTAAATCAAAATATCGTCAATGAATACTTGGACGAACTTTTCCAAGTATTCGCAGAACACCCCGTTCATCACACTCATAAATACCCCTGGGGTGTTTGTCAGACCAAATGGTACAACAGTAAACTCATAATTTCCAAACCTCATCTTAAAGGTGGTCTTAGGGAAGTCATCCTCCTTGATCCATAATTGGTTATACCCTCATTGAAAATCGATCTTTGAAAACACCATACCACCCTTCATCTGATCGAACAGATCATCAATCCTCGACAACGGATACTAATTCTTGATCGTTGCCTTGTTCAATTGACGGTAGTCAATGCAGAGTCTTCATGACCCATCCTTCTTGTGTATGAAAATAACAAGTGCACCCCATAGTGACACACTCATATGTATAAGTCCCAGGTCCAACAACTCCTTCAGTTGCATTCTCAACTCTTGTAACTCCGGGGTCAACATCCGATAAGGCGTTCTTTTTATCGATTTAGTACCCCGTTTCAGGTCTATGGTAAATTCCAATTCCCTCTCCAGCGGCATCCCAAGTAACTCCTTCGAGAAGATGTCCACAAACTCTCTCACCACAAGAAGGTGTTCTAGGCCTTCTTCTACTCCGTTCTCATTTAATGCAAGGATCACATAAAGATACATCCCTTGTGCATGCTCTTATGTAACTGTAAGAAAGAGATGAACCTAAGGGAAACTCCATGGTTTCATCCTACAATCACGTGTCTATGTCCCTCATCATCGAACAAGCTCAATCATTTCATCTTACAATTGAGTATCTCTTTATGCGATTCCAACCAGTCCATATTGATCACGACGTCATAAGATCCCAAGATCGTGACGTATAGGTTGGCCCTAGTGACAAAATCTCCCAGGTTAAGGATACAACCTGTAACCTTTCCTCCAACCTTCTGTTTGGCTTCCAAAGCCATCTCTACAAAGCTAAACTCATCCCGTTCAACTACCTTTACCTTAATCCCTTTTAGCGTTGCACCAGAAATGAAACTCTCGGTAGCACTGGGATCTATCAAAATACTAAGGGTATGGTCAGAGACGGTACCTGACGTCTCAAGAACCATCGAATGGTGCTCTGTCTAGCGGTTATTCACTGATGCATGAATCCAATGGGCCTTTTCCAAATCTCCCATGGTAGTGGGTCCAGCTGATACAGATGCTCTATTCCTCTCCACTAGGTAGTCACACTAGTAGTGTGGCTCCCCACATGTCCAACACCCCTTCTTTGGTCCAGTACTCCTGGTACCTGAAGTAGAAGCTGACAACCCATTGGCCTAGAATCCTGGTCTGTTCTGTTGAACAGGGCTAAACTGTTGCTGCAGTCAACGTTGTTGTTGATGTTGTTGTCCCCATTAAGGTGTCCTTTGTTGAGGCGCTGGTCACTAAGGTGTAGTGAAAGTGGATCCTCTCTGGAAGCCACGATACCCTGCCGACTGTCTAGATGGTGTCTGATGTTGCTGCACACTAGATGACATCGTCCCTTCTGATCTCGCAGGAGTCCTGCTCTGACCCCCGCTAATAAGCTCTTCCTCTACTATGAGGGCCTTCTAGACGACATCGTGCAAGGTCTGAGGCATCAAAATCCTAACCTTTTCACGTATGTTGACGTTAAGGCCAAACAAGAATCTGTTGACCTGAAGTTTCTCGATATTAAGATGCAGAGCATACCGAAGTAACTCCATAAAATGAGCCTCGTACTCAGGTACCATACAGTCTCCCTATCGCAAGGCATTGAGCTCGTTGAGTTAACACTCAGTGAATTCTTCTGAAAGGTACCTCTCTCGGAACCATTCCTCGAACAGTCCCATGACACGTCTTCGACTATCATGTTCAATTTTGGTAGGAGCATCTTCCACCATAAAAGAGCACTCCCCTTCAGTTGAAATACCACCATGCGAACCTTCATGTTGGAGGTATAGTCACGAAGTGCAAAGCACATCGCCATATTCTCCAACCATGCCTCGGCGACTGCACTGTCTAGGGCACCAAAGAACTTAGGAAATTTGACCTTCTCGAGTTCGCGGTGAATGCTACCAGTACCAACCGGAGCACGCAGTGGACCCTCAAGGGGTGTTGGTGCCCTGGCCTCATCTTTGTCTAAATGGATGATCAGTGCCTCAAACATGCGCTGAAAGGACCTCATCAGCCCAACCACATCACCCACCGCTATCTACTCCTACCTGATAACTTTCTCATATCCCTGGGGGTTAGATCCCTCAGGCATGGATGTTGCTGGAGGTGTCACACCTCCTCCCCTAGTACCTCGTCGTCTTCCTCTCCGGTGCCCTCTAACCATGATTATTTGCATGAATACAAGTTGACTTAATTAGAAACATTATAATCAAATATCATAACAATGAAAGACGTAGTGTTCCCAAGTCGCGGGTTGAACCTGCTCTGATACCATATGTAACGACCCCAATCGTTACAACTGCAAGTGAAGCAAAAGGGCATTTTTTTTTGTTTTTAGGAAAAAAGGCAACGACGACAACAATTGAACCACACAACTGAAGACAAACCCAAGCACGCAGTTCAGGCAACGGACAACTACGACTCAACCTACTAGCACAACGAGCATCTAGGAGAGACATGTGTAATCAAGAAGATATAAATGATCTCCCAGCCGACACAAACATGACAACGCCCACAAGCTAAAAACAATATCCACCATCCTGACACAACAGTCTCAATGACCACTAACTAGAACCTCTATGGAGCGCAACCAAATGCTTGAAGGCATTACAAATCCAAGTGCCAACACGAACTTACAAGAATCAACAAAATTGACCACTGGAAGCACAGACTCTGGCCAAGTGATCATTCGCTTCTATCCAATAGGGTTCGCCATGACACCCTCATCAGGATTCATGTCGTCCCCAGGCAATAGGTGCAATGATAACCCTCGTGCAACATGACCTATCTGCACCAGGTACTCAAGATAAATCCAATGTGCTAAGAACAGTAAGAACTGACAGGAATACTACACCTACGCCCCCAAGCAATAGGTCGACAAGATGCAGATGAAAAAAATCAAAGGAAAAGTGCAAGCTAAAACACGACTTCACCAACACCCAACCATTAATCAAGTCTAAATTAGTCAATAATTACAATCTAATTTAACATTAATTACAAATCCAATTTAGAAAGTCCAAACTATAATTTGGTCAATAATTACAATATGATTTACCTTAAATGCAATATGATTTAGCAAGTCTAAAATTAATCACTAATTACAAATCAAATTAGCAATTACCAATATATAACCATTATTAAAATATCAATGTATAATGCTATAGTTAAAACCCTATTAACAAAATTAATGTCCAACATGCTATCCAACAATATTAACAAATAAAAGTATAACAAGCTATCTATTAAACATTACAACCGTTGAGTGTTAATAGTGCAATTTAAGCGAGCTACTATCAACGTTGTTGATTAATTGCTCAAATGCAAGTACTTAAAATCTAGTATTGCAGTCTGGCCATAGTTGCTATAGGGAGGTCTATTAATAATCAAGATGCTTGTATATAAATGTTATAAGTTGTCTAATCAACATTACTGCCTATTATTTATTATGTTGCAAGTGTACAGGCTAGCGTTGGCTTAAAATCTGCTACGGAAAATCAAATGTTTTCTCAAAAGGAGATCGTTGTACGCTACAATACTTGTTGTCATGATTCACTAAAATTAGTCGTCTAACTGAATAATTTGAGTGGATGTCAATCAATTAATGTTATTAAAACATTGAAAATGCAGACATTCATATAAGGAGGAATGGGCTAACTTCTAACATGGAATTACCTACCATGATCTATTAGATTCCATTATCTATTAAATTCACATTAAGACTGTAAATGCAATACTCAATAGCATTACCAATAACATAAATCGCACAGCATAAAAGACTGTGCGTGGTGCCAATTCGTGAATCAGAAATTGTGTAGGTGGCAAATAGAATCCTGGTTAATGAACGCCAGTGTAAGTCACAATTCAGCACTCAAGAAAAATCATTATGGTTTATCCCGAATCTTGGTTAGAAAAGGGGGAAAATCGTTGTCAAGAGATAAGTAAACTCAGTGAAAACAATCGTTACACTCAGGGAATACTCAGGAAAATGCCAACTCGGTCAAGACATAAGTAATACACAGCCATTAATCACAAGAAAAACACAGGGAAGGTGAGCGTTGTCAAGTGAAGAGGATTGCATAATGCGGATGTATTCTCTGAGCAAGAATGGCTGAGGTGGCTGCAATTACCAAAAAAATCATCCCCAGGGTAAAATGCCTTATAATAAAACCATTCAACATAGTCCATTCCTGTTAATTTCTCACTGCAAAATAAAATGCATTCTCATGGTAGAACGCATTACACACATCCGTAAAATGCATGATTACACCATCAATCGCTACTAATACATAGTAAATAAAACGCAGCCAATACATAGTCAAGACCAGACTTCGTTGATATCTAAATCACCGAGCCAAATGCATGATAGCCCAGTCATAAATATGCATGAATTCGCAAAGGTAAAATTGTGGTTGAATATATTGAAATTGTAGAGAAGGAATTTTTTCATTCAATGTATTGAATTGCAGAGCGAACATTCGCCAGTTTGCAAGGAATCAAATTCAGAGTAAAAAGATAAAAGTAAATCGACCATCAAAACATAGGTAAAATGCAAGGGAAAAACGTTGTAGTAAGAGTAATAGCATTCGACCATCACATAGTAATAAAAGAATAAAATGCAGTCCAGAGTGGCCCAAGGCAGAGTMAAAATTTGCCATTAATCAATAAATTACAGAGTTAATTATTCGCATCAAGGCACATGACAAACACTTAACCTAGAACAATCAACAAGGGTAGACGGCTAGGCAAAAACATCCTTCGTTCATCATCCACGCACAAAAAAGCAAGGCATTAGGATCTATAGGTCTATTAACACCGAAGTGATGATCATCGATCCGGCTCCTCGCCCACTGCTCAATCATGGACTAATGATCTAGGGATGAGGATGAAGTATAAGGCACTAACTCTTCACAATAAATCAAATAAAACCAACAGGACAGTTAGGATATTCCGTGATCAATTGCCAAGGGATTTAAGTCTAGCAGCGAGCTTAAGGCTATGGGGAAATTAAGTTCTCGATTACATCGCTAAGTCAAACAATTTCTTACACAATTAAAAGTACAAAAATGAAAGCACCATATCAATAGCAATCTACTATGCAAAATAAAAGCTTGTGTACCATAGCCCAAGGTGACCATTCTGAGTCGACGTCCCGCGCACTCTGTGCAACTCCCTCTTGTCAACCGCTATGACTTCACCGGTACCTCCCAACCAATGCTAGGGGTACTCTTCTTCCCCCTTATCCCCCTGAGCCACAAATGGGTCACAAACACTGAACCAGAGAACAACTAGTTCCCATCTCACCTCACAAGGTCGAGCTACCACTCCTCACTGAGTTGGGTATCCCAACTCCCACAAGATATGTCAGTCAAGTCCAAAATTCCGTAGCATAACATTACGCATAACAGGAGAGATCCATCATCCTCATCCTCCTCCTCCCTCCTTTATATAGATTTTCTAGGTCATCTTCCTTCCCCATTTCCCATTTAATTTATTGTTCAAAAATTTAATTCAGAAAAACACTCCTCATATAAGTGTCACCCATCCCCTTCGTTGCACCAAAAATTAATTTCATTAATTATTTAATTACTCCTATTTCCCTCACCCACCTAAAAGCATTCCTAAAATTGCTCCTAGGTGTCCTCATATTCCCTTACACATTTTAATAACTTACCCCCTTACTAATTTGCTAGTTGAGTTCAATTTAGAAAGTTCTTAATGGCAAGATTCCTTGCTAAGTTAGTCATTTTGCTGCTTCTTTTTTTTCTTATGTTTCCCTTTCTCTTTATGTTTTCCCCTTTTTCCCTTAGTTTCCTAATTCTTTTAAATTTCCCTCTTTCCCTTTTATCTAAAACTCAAATTAGAAAGTGTAGACTTTACCTTTTTTCCTCCTTTTTCTTTTTAGTTAAAATTTTTAATTAGTACAAGTAACCAACAATCAGTTTTCTTTTAAAATTTTAATCCCTCAAGGTAATTTGATTTTTTTTTAATTAATTGAATTTCTTAACCCCATCTCGTCACATGTTTAAAGATGATTATTATTATTATGATTTATTTATTTATTTGCCACAAGTATCACTTAAACCTAGATTTTATTTTCCTAGGTTGGGTGACATTTTTATTAGGGAAATTTTTTTAATCTTTCTGGTCACATCATTCGTTATAAGCCCATCTAGATTTATTCATTTATTACTTAACAACGCGACATGCCCTTCAGGACGCACTAGGTGCTCCAAAGGTGCCACTCTCCTCATTTTGTTTCCCTTGCACGATGTGTCCTTCAAGATGCACTATGTGCTCCAAGGGTGCCACTCGTCTCATTTTGTTTCCCTTCCGCAACCTTCCCTTCAGGACGCACTACGTGCTCCAAGGGTGACACTCACCTCTTGACTGACTTGGTAGACATCAAAAACCCTTGGAGTCAATACTCTGTGAGGTGATCTTGTGGGAAACTAAGGGCCTCTAAGGTATAATTCCCCTGCCTTATTGCATGCCCCTTGGAATCATCCTGAGTGACTGTCACAGTCTACCCTCACAACATCGTGGGTCTTCTCGAACTAGGTAATTGTTAACCTACAGCTCGAGCCACAATGGAAGTGCTAGTAGCCTGTGGCAAGGCTAATGTCCACACCTCTCCCTTAACATCTCTGGTTATCGTGCGTGACCCCTCTACTCCACATGTGAGTCCAGTCGGAAAGATATCGTCAGCCTGCATCATCAATGAATATAACATCTAATCATATGCAGATAGGTCATATATACAACAATCAAACCTCAATTGTCCACTCCCTAACTCAGTCTGGAGTCCAAGGATTTCAACGATGCCTTTGCATCCTCGAGGTCCAAAATCCTGCACACTCAGGAAAACCGATTCAATAGAACCTATCTATGTCAATACAGCAAAATAACATGTCATCAATCCATAACGCCTCATAATCATAATCAAATGCCCAATAGTATAATAATCCATATCACTTGCAAGCAAGAGTCCTCAAAAAATAAGTTTGTTCGGTGCATGAAAAAGAGGGATGTTACAAGATGATTCAAGATGAGAGATGTAGGGTATCAAGTGGTCTTTTACAAATTCCACTATGATACTCATGGCATTGATGTCATTGTCCTTGAATGTCTCCATCATTGCAACGTTCTGAGGTTCCTTCTCTTTTCCTTCTTCAAATTGCAGTTCTACGATCTTTCCTTTCACAATATTCAACACTTTATTCTTGTCAAGGATGAGGTCAATCCTTTTCTTCCATGCTGTGAAGTTAGAAGCCCCTTCTAACTTGTTTTTTGACTTCATAGAGTAAGTCACGACTGCTTTGACTTGGTCAACCTTTGACTTTGACCAAAAACTAAAACTTAATGTCTTATCTTGTAGAGAGTACTAGGAGGTGCACTAGGTTAGGGAACACTAGGCTATCTAGAAATTAGGTCAATCTCTTCACTTAAGGTGCCTCAGCAAGAGGGTTAGGTTTTCGTTGTTGCAGCAAAATCTTTGACTACAACTGCAACTGTAACTGACCAAATCCTCCAAATCTATCTTCCAGCGGTTAGACTTTTTGAATATAGTGTGGTCCCATAACTTGTTAGAAAAATAGGTGTGCTTGTTTAACCATAGACAATATAGCAATATTGTCACTGAACCATAGGTCAAAGCCACCCCTGAGCACTTTAACCTTGACAGAGAATAATTCTGGAAGAAAACCCTAGGCCTAATAACCAATCAATGTAGAATACCTCTCTCTAGAGCTAGTGCACAAGGAAGAAATTCCAAACCATAACCAAGAGAAAGTCCAAGCCTAAAACCAAAATTACAAGTTGCAGTAGTTGTAGCTGCAACTACTCTCCAGACTTGCACACTTAATAAATCCATGCACTGTGCACTAGATTTCTACAGTTGTGAGTTGTGTGTGTACAAATGAGCTCTAGAATCATGTATTTATATTGCTCTTTCTTAGTTGTCTAGTCCAACTTCTCTTTCTAGAGGCTAAAAACTCAATATTAAATATTTTCTTTTGCTGACTTCTCTTTAGGGCTTCTTCTTACTTCCCGAAAAATTCTATTCTTGTCAAGATTACATGTGGAGGTTAATACCTCCCGCAACTACCATACAATCAACATTTACATGTCCACACAAGTGTGTATTTTTTCAATAGACACATTGGTGCACTTTATATTGAAGTGCACCATACCTAAAGCTAGGTTAAAACCTTTGCAAAAGAAAGACTTTTAAAATATATCATTGATCATGTTTGCAGTTCTATTTTTCCAATAAACTAATGTATCAAATGTTTTATGTCACACTAATTTTCTTATTTATTATTGGTGTGCATCAAACTAAAAAAAAGTTGTTTATAAAATTACAAAGCATGCTTTTGTTATCAATGTGTTGAAATATCAATAACAAAAAGAATGAGAATGTATTTTTACAAAAGTGATTTAAAACAAAACTTTAATATGTATCCATTGTTTTACCAAAATCAAGAGGGATATTGTGTGAGATATATTTTCTAGTGAAAAAAATTTTAAGAGATAAATTGGTAAGGAATAACTATAGGTCACACTAAAATATGTGTGAAGATAAATTTTAGTTATGTGAATTCATTTTATTTATATTAATTGATTTCAAAATTTTCAATAGATTAAATAATTTCTTTTGTACAAAAATTTATAACAAATTTTGGGAAGATAATGGGATTTCATAATCACCTTTAGTGATACAAATCGAAGATTTCCCCTTTCTTTACAGGGGAATTTATATGTTTGTACTTTGGTATTTTTGGTATCTACTAGAGTGACTTCTCATTACATTGGATGTGAAAACATATTGTTGTTAAGTTTTTAAAAACACACACATCCAGGTTTCATGGTCCACGTTATAGGTATTATCCCCACTCCTACATTCCATTTTACATTTCTGTCAACATTGCATTAAAAAGGATTTATACAATTGCATATAATTCATTCAAAATGATCATGCCATTGAAAAATTAATTAACATCATCCTATAGTGAGAGGAGCCAATAATGTA
>JZKD02S1996526.1:15535-47092 GCA_000966675.3 Picea glauca | reverse complement strand
TTGGTGCTTCCTTCTAGTGGGTGCTAGAGAAACCAGAGAGTTGGTGCTCTCAAACAAGTTGGTGCTTGTATAAGTGGAAGTAGGTGCTTCCATCCAGTCGGTGCTAGAACACTCAGGGAGTTGGTTCTTCCTTCTAGTCGGTGCTAAACAGAGAGTTGGTGCTCTCAGCAAGTTGTATCTTGCAAAACAGAGGTTGTAGCCTTACAATGAGTTGGAGCTCATATGTATGATAATGTACAGAATGTAAAGATTACTTATCATACCAAGAAGAAGAGGTTTTTACCCTTTATGGGTTTCCTCAGGAAATATTTGTCTATGTATATCTCATATGTGTGACTGATGTTGAATGTTCTATTGCTTACCTCTCTGCATTATTGTGATTGTCATTGAGTGCTCTGTAAAGAGTTTAAAATAAGCATAATTGTTTAAGCACGGTAACAACTGATTCACCCCCCCCCCTCTCAGTTGTCCAACAGTTCTTGGATACATTGTGTGAGATTATATTTGTAGTTCTAAAGAAGTTAACAATTGGTATCAAAACTCTTTCTTTGGCCAAAGAACGGAAGAATAATTGGGTTCTTTTTGCATATTTTTTAAAATGAAAAAAGGGGGTGGCTCACTTTAGATTCAATTATAAAAAAATAAAAATAAAAATAGCACAATTTTCCAAAACAAATTGGATATTTGAATTCCACTCAGAAAAATACCCAATTTTAAAAAAAAATAGACGAAAACGAAGTATGGGAAGTAAAGTTATTAGCATTTTAAATTCGACACTTTTTTAGGGTTTTCCAGAAGAAGAAAAAAATGCACGGTTTTTTTTTACAAACCTTAGTTCTATTTTTGGCCCTTCAAATAAAAATGCATTTTACTGGAAAAGACGATGGACCTAGTAATGAAGAATTCATTGAATCTAAAAAATCATTATGGACAAAGAATTTGAAACTTATGTTACCCCTTAGTTTCAAAGATGATGCTAAGATATGGTGGAAATCATTGGACTTTGCCAAGATGGTGGCACTTTCTGATGAAGCATTGGAAAAAGTACTTTTAGATAAGTGGTGTCATGTTGGAAAATTTCATATAGAGAGCACCAAGGGTTTATTTTCATGTGGAAACTCCATACTACAGGTCCATGGATGCATTCAAGAAGAGAAGGTTATTGTTTCAATTAACCCTAGTTGCATGCATAATTTTATCAATGTTAATTTGGTTAAAAGGTTGCAAGTACCTACAAAGAATATTCAAATCACATAGGTTGAGTGTGAAAGTGTTCAAATTTTTAAAGATTTGAAAATTACTATGGATAAATATGTGTTGCATTCATATTTTTATGCCATGGACATAAATGATGTGGATGTTATTCTTATATGTCCTTGGATGAAATCAATTGGTACAGTGAATATTAATGTGGAATAGAAGTTTATGAAACTTTGGTACAAGAAAAAGAAAATTACACTGTGTTGACGATAAAAAAATTGTCAACGAAGTTTTTCCCGCAAAGTGTTTCTAAAGCCTATTATTATAAAAGCTAAATAATACTAGTAGGTGGGACCCCCTTGAACTATTGAAGATCAGATCTGTTCATTTTTAATGTGGTGATGTGCAACAGGGCTTACATGGTTGATGAGATCTTTTGTTATTGGATATGGTTTGAGCTTATGAAATGTCGGTTCCTTATGTTATTACGACCTATGTTATTCATTGATATCATTGCCACATGTTCTTATCGCACCTGCACAACAAACATGTTAGTGAAAACACATAAAAGGCAGTTTAAAGAAAGGGAGAATTACAATAACAATTGCAAAGTAAAAGGGAATCTAACCCTGCAATTTTATTATACCACATACAAACAATTGGAAGGAAATAGGGGGAAATGCAACAGTTGCAAAGGCGAAGAATTTAAACTATCCTATATACTATACTATATGCATGAAAGACTTTATGGTTATGGTAAATCATAGCTAGAAATTTAATGGCCATGCGATTTAATTAAGTTATGTGGTCGATATACATATGGTATATTTGGATAAATGGAATGTTGGTGGCGCATTTGACAAGGTAATGGACGTTAATGGTTAGGCGATTTTGTTTGATTTATATGATGTGAAATGGAATATGATGGTCGCGCTATTGGCTTTTAATGTGGTGATGGTTTCGATACATGGTTTGATTAATGATGTTAATGAAGAATTTGTTGGCATGTATTGTTAAATTAATGAAATGTGGGTGGAGGCGATGTGAATTTATTGCACGTCACCTTTACTCCTCCCGTTATCTGCCACCCTAGTCGAGCTATTTATCAATCTTGTTGTTGTGGTTATGCTTTGATTTCTTAGCAGAGAGGAACCACTCGGCTAGCTCTCCTTTTAATGAATTTGATTACAGGTATGTCTTTTTTTGGCCATTCATGACTCTGATCTGGTTATGAAATGATTACTGGCTCAGGTGTATTGGTTTGTGTTTTCCTAAGTATCGCAACTCTGTAAAAATGTGTTCTTGAAATGAAGCATTGATGGTTTTTCTGCAATGACATTGTCCATAGAATTTATTGGTCACCCTGGGTGCTAGCTCTCTGTTATCCTTGTTGGTTTTAAAGGGAAGGTTTTGTTGAATTGGGCTGGCTGGCTATCCTCACGCGTTCACAGCTATGCCAAGTCTCTGGATTTTATGGGTTTAGTGGTTGGATGTTTTGTGCATCAATGTGTTTCATTTACTTGGGCATTGGTTGATTCCACCACTAAGGGTCACGAAGTGGGTATTCTGTTCTTAATAGGCCATGTATTCACCTCGGTATTGTGGTAATTTGAATGAATAACATGAGGGTTATACCCTGTGTGCGTTAAACAACATTGCCAGGCCGAATGGGAGCCTCGCCTTTTTGTTATGGACCCCTACCATGGATTTTTACCTATCCACGAATGAATCATGGATCTCTTTGTGTGTACACCATTGGCCTTAGAGTTTTCACCACTACAAGGAGCTAGCTCTGTTCTCCCTATGTCTACTACAGAACAAACCATTAGCCTCCAGTCTGAAGTTGTGTAGAGAAGACTGCCGGGATTGTCAAGTTTACTATGGGTTATTGTGGATTGAATGTATTGTCAATTAATTTGATTACAAATTTGCCCAGTCGGTCATATGATAGTCGTGTTGATTTGGCATTTAGTTATTGCCTCTATTATAACAATGGTAAACCCTGCATTGTTATTTTCATAACTCTAACTACACAGTCACTCCCCTTATGTTTAATAACTCGGTATTGTTAATTGAGAAGGTCGTTGCCCCGATCCAAATTGATGTGTGGGTATGCGTGGTTACCACAGCTTGTTAAGGTTGGTTGGTTTTCACGACAGTGGTGAGTTGGTTGGTTGATACACAGTCACTGGTATTTTGGTGCTAAGGATTGTTTGGATGATTAGCTGGCATTGGTTACAAATGCTTGATGTTGCTCACGCATACTGCGTTGTGTGTGTGGTGTTTCTGTCATGATAATTGTTAGTTTCTTTTGGGGTCGATTGGTTATTGCAAACAGGAAGACTGTATGAATGGCATCCACTGCATGCTTATGATTGTATTATTGTATGAGCCAATTGTACACAACATAGTCGATTACAGTGTGACTAAATCAAAGCAATATTGTATTAAATCGATGGCTCAACACGATGGGTTGAGTTATTGTCATGACTGTGTTTTTGTTTTTGTTAAGTGGAAATGTTGCATCATGGTGTTTTGTTGGTTGCGCACTGTGTATAACATGGATGGATTGGGTTTCACACTCAGGGATACCCACAGGGTTTTAAGCATGTTTTGTTGCAGCCCGATCATTTGTTGAGATAGGCTTGTTTTTTATACCTCATTGTGTTGGATGGGTGGCCTAGATTTTTAGAGTCACTTTAAATTGGGCTTGCAGAGTGGTGGAGTTACACTTGCATGATTGAATTATTCAGCGCATAGCTTGTGTTGGAATGGTGGTTGTTGTCTATTTAATTGTCAATTTGGGTTTTGGCAATTTGATCTTGAATATTTGGTTACTGCCTTTATATGTTTAACGAATATCATTGCATTTAAAATGACAGACCCAATTTCAGTGATATTGTGACATCATTGTTAATTTTGGAAACATGAATTTGAGTATATTTTTTGATTGAAGTAATGTATGGGAAATGGTTGATTTTGATGGTTAACAGAGTGGAATGGATATTGTTTGGAAATTGTTATAAGATGCAAAGAAAGGAACAAAATCCTCTTTACAGATTGTGTGAAATGCATATTGTCTTGTGATGGCACTGTGTTGGATATTTGATTATGAATGGTGAACTAGTTAAATACACACTAATTGTTATCTAGACGGAATCAATGTTGGTTGGTGCATATCTTCTCTCAAAATGTTTTATGAATCACTTAATTAATTTCATGAATAGTAGTCATTCTTCTTTCCTTCCATTATTTCATTTTTCGCTAATTACAAATCCCATCACCTTCCCATATTCATTTTTTCACTCCCTGTTCTGAGATTGATTACAGTCAAGAGAAATTTGGTGTGAAAACAGTTGAAAGTGGCAGTGTCTTGTGTGGATTACAGTGATGTTTTATTGGTTTGATTTGCAATTGATTGTTGTTGTCATTGAGTAGTAACCATGTTCTTTTCCCCCTCATTGCATCATGTTTCACTCAATACAAACCCCCTGCATATCCCAAAACCCTTTTCACCCCCCTGCTCATTGATTAACAGTAAAACAATTTGTATGGATTGGATTGCATGAGTCTGATACATTGATGAGGCAAATCTATTTCATATTTTTAAGAGTTGTCATGTATGTTTATTTAAAAGACTATTTTCTAATCAATCACGCATGCAGGATGAGTTTTTTTAGTCGAGGTAGCCATGGCTGAGGAAACAAAGGTAGATTTAATTGGAATTGAGGCCCAAGAAGGCTCGGGTTATCCATACATTTTGATGTTGATTCACAAGATCTCAGCCAATTGTTTCATGCTGGATTTTTCAATTGGATTGAGCAGGGAATAGTCCAACCTAGGCCTGAAAGGCCTCCTTTCCAAACCCTGCAAGCCCCCGGTATCCCCATACCTCCTCATGTCTCACTATAACCCAAGGTCCCAGAAAATGATGGATGGTAGGAGATTGTCCACCCAGCAATCTCCCAACATCGTGGCTC
Organism: Picea glauca; assembly: GCA_000966675.3. Taxonomy (NCBI): domain Eukaryota; kingdom Viridiplantae; phylum Streptophyta; class Pinopsida; order Pinales; family Pinaceae; genus Picea; species Picea glauca. Next base: position 41,912 of record JZKD02S1996526.1, on the reverse strand, counting down.
GCCCAACTTGTCGTTGTTTTCTCCTTCGCCTATTAACCCCATTGTCCAAGCTGCCCCTGACCACTCACCAGTGTAATCCTCCCATGCTAGAAAGAGATTTAAAACTGAGGCCCACCATGCCCTTGATAAAGGAAAATCCATTGCTGCTCCTTCCTCACCCTCCAATGGCTCTGACAAATCCGTGTCTTCCCGGATGTATTTCAGGGACGATTGTTCCCACGTGATCAGTGAGATTAGGCCTAAGGGATCTGCACAACCAAAGGTAAATTCAGGAAAATCAAGAGGTGGAGACAACAATCAACGGAGGTTTGCATCGCAGACCGGGAAATATGGGTTTTAAGTTTTATTTTTATCATGATAGTTAACTTCAAGAAATTTTGGACAACGTGTTTTATTTTGGATATATGAGTAATATTTTTGAAAATAATTTCAAATTTCATGAGCTAAATTTGCCAAAAGTGAATATGTTGATGGGAGACACAAGGAGGTGTGTTTTACTTAACTAATGGTTATGTTATGATTGTTATGATTATTATGAACTAAAGGGAGTCACAAGGGGTCCCACCTACTAGTTATTATTCTATTTATAACCCTTATTATAATTATTAGTCTTCCCAAAAGTTAGTTGAGTCTTTTAATTAACTTAACTAATGGGTTGGTTCAAGTACTTCAAACAATTCAAATCTGTTTAAAAGAAAAGGAAAGGGAGGAACAAGAGAGAGGATACAAGCAGAAGCATACTAAGGTTTTCTCTTTGAGTTTATGTTGAGATAGTTCAGTTTTCATTCATTCATTATTCATCACAAGCCTAATTCTCTTTTATGATAGCAGGGTCTTATTGTAGACAGCAAGATTCAAGGTTGAATCACATCATTCAGACACTTGTTTTTCGAAGGTGTTGATCTATCTTTAATAGTCTATGTAGACTTGTCTGTTTGTGAATTAATTTTCATGACTGACAAAGGCTATTGTGCAGAGTCGAGTGGCCAGCAATCTATGGCAAGTTGATCCATATTTTAGAGTTCAGTTTTGGTTTTCTGTTAGAGGTCCTTTTATATGTTCCATCATGGATTTCTAAGTTTGACTGTGGTCCAAAATTTCTTTATGAGATTTTGTAAAGAAAATGACTCTTTGGTGAATTTGGATGAAATAAAGGATTTCTTTATGTCTCATCTGTCTTGATTATCATCTTGGTGACTTTACTTATGTCTTTACATTTATTTTAGCAACTGATATGTTCAGAAAATTACATAAAAATTAAATTTCCAGCAAGCTTTTTGTTGATAAAAGACTAGCCTAAGCACTCGTAATTAATACTTGTGAGTTAGGATGTTATTTTTGTTGGCTATAAACATAGGTTGATATTCCCATCTACTTTGTTCTAGCCAAGAGTCTGAAAATGATTAAGTAAGATTATTCATATATTTTCCTCAAGATTTATTTAGCGACCATATTGGGGAGATCTTCGATATCTCTCTGGTCAATTTTTTATACTCGATTTTCATCGATACATCTTTCTTTTTATGAAATTGATTCTTTGACTGTTTTGCTATTAATTATTGTTCCTATTGCAAGACAGCCCAATCTTGAGCCCGGTCTCCAAGACCATACCAACATTTATTTGAACTTGTTTCATTATTTTAGACATTTCCAGGACCCATGCTGAGCTTAATCGTTTTTGGGTAGCAATTGAATGAGATATTAGTACTCAAGAACAATTGGAGGCTAGACATAGACAGCCTAGAAATCAGCAGTAAACTTCATTTTCTTCAAGTTTTGACCTTTCTTTCATGTCCTTATATTGTCGTGCTTATAGAAGAAGAAGAGGCGTGTCGCTTGAAATCAATCCTATTGCTGAAATAGGAAGAAGAAACATTGTGGTATCTGCCCAACAAAGTGTTGTAAGGAGAAATTTATCTGATTCATATAGCTCGTCTTTCTTTCCCTCATCTATTCATCGTCATTAGTGATTGGTAGATTATATAGCCACCATATCCCTGTACAATCTACCACAAACCCCACCAAAGTCATTAAAAATTATGGGCTTTTTCAGTTAGAAGAAGACGCCACCACCACACTGTGGCATGTGTCCTCTCCTCTTAACTTAGTACCTGCTACTCGTCCACTTCCAAAGTTTAAAGAGAATTTTCCCAAGTTTTTAGGAAATAAAATTGTCAGTACAAATGAACACCTGGTGGCATTTTCTAATGTTTGTCATAACATAGAGGTTAATGACAATGACACTTGCATGCCCTTGTTCGTCAATTCCTTGGAAGGAAAGGTTGCAGCCAATTTCTTTGATCTTCCACCTATGATCCTATCTACTTGGGAGGAGTTAATTTATTGGTAATGATCCACTTATGGGCAATCCAAAAGCCCCACTGAGAAGTTAAGTGAATACAATAACGTCACCTATAAGGATGGCAAGACCATCAAGTCTTTCAACTTGCATTTCACCAAGTTGTACAATCAAATCCCCGAAATTATCCGCCCCCAGAACCAATCCACTTTCATGCATTGCTACAATGCATTGCCTTCTCCCTATCATCATAGGCTTGATGAAAAATCCATTAATAATCTTGGTTCTGCTCTACATACCTATTTAGAGTATGAAGAACAGCTTGAAAGAACTGTTCTTCCCCGGGGGGAATCGGTTAGATAAACAAACATGTCCTCTCTCTTGCAGCTAGTACAAGATATGAACAATCATATGGTAGCATTCGAGAAAAAGGGCATTGTCTCCCCTCTCACCCATGGAGCTTCATCCTCTTCTGCACCCCCCTTTATAAATCTATTTGAAAACAATTTTCAACCTAAGGCTATACTGCCTCGAAGTTGGTGTAACTTTTGCGAGGAAAACCATGAAGAAACCTCATGTGAGGTAAAGAAGAGTGCCAGAGATAAGATATTTGGTAAAATACCAGAAGCTACTATCATTTTCCTAGACTTTGCAGAGGCAGAGGATATCATGGTCATCAACACTAGGAACAAAGCCTACGCCCCTAAAGGAAAATTTGATCCTCCTCGCAGTTCTTCTATCCCGAGCTCATCCTCAACCATTGTTGCACCCCAGGTTCCTAAAATTCCTGAGAGTCAAGGAATCACTCATCATCCCCCCTCTTCCAAATACAATATCCTGAATCAATTGGCCAACATCAAATAAGATGCAACCCTCCTAGACATGGTTGTCATCCTGGAACAACAGATGCATATGAAACAATTCATGGAAGGAAAAGCTTTCATTGTAGCCAATCTTTCTAAAGAGATCAACGAAGAGGATTCTTCTATAAATAAAGTAGGTGTGTAATATCCCTCGGTCGAACCCAATTGTAATGTAATATAAATTTACTTAAGTTGGTGAGTTGTTTTGACCTCATTTGGTAATGCACATCATGTGGCATAGTGCACGCATGAACTGCGCAGTAAAATGATGTAATATGCACATCCAGGATACCGCGCGCAGTAACTAGGGTGTGCGCAGTATGGAGGACAACGAGCCTCGTGTATATGATATGTGGTATAGGCTGGTGAGCTGGTTATTATAAGTTGGGATGCTTATGTTTTGGTATTGGGTCAGAATGCCTAGATGTCAAAGGCCAATGCACCTACTTTGTACATGACTCATGATTAATATAAAATACATCATTGCACGCAGACCGACCATGATAAAAGAGATGGGGGACTGAACTTCACCAATTAGGGAAAGGGAGGGCCAAAAGTTAAGGGAATATTATATCAATATTTCCTAAAACATAAAGTATGGATAATTATTTTATCCTAAGTTCTAAAGTTGGGGACAAGTGGACCAAAGTAACTTCTGATATGACAAGTGTCAAGTTGGGGACATGCATTCATATCATGGGGGACTTAGCTCATTTGATCACTTTGTTCACGGGAATTTCTGACCAACAGCTCGACCATCATTCACACCATCACTTCGACGAGAGTTTCACAGTGATTCTTTTCCCACACTCAGTTATCCAGTCAATGATTCCATGACCATTTTCACTCATGCATTATGTTATCCTTGAGACAGCCATTTCACCATTATGGAGCTTATTCCCATAGCCCTTTTCGGTTGGTGTACCTGGTCATCTTGGAGCGGGATTGAAGAAGTGGGTTGTCAGGCCTGTGAGCAATTCTCTGAGTGAGAGAATTGTTGGAGATTGATTCCTAAAGGTGATAAACGATAGCTACAGTGCTCTGAGACTTTCAGTCCAGCCTATTGTTGAAGCCCTAGAAGGGAAGTGGGGCAGTCGAGGGATTGTTGAGCAGAGATGGGGCACACTTCCTTGTGTGGGGTAGGCATGTGGGGAATGAGAGGTTGTAGGTTGTTAGTTGAGTGAGCACCTGAAACGGAGTCTTTCCTGTTTCCCATGAGCCTTAGCCTAGATAGGAACCCTTTACCCTAGGTGGAGTTCAGTCCCAGCTCGGGGGTGACTCACTGTTGAGAGTGATGAACAGTGTAGTCTAAGGATGGGAGGTTCGTGGGCGATCTGTACATGGTTGGTGACAATATTTCTAAGATAAGTACCAATTGTATGGTAAAATGATATGCTACTTTGTTATTTGCATGCCTATGTTACGGTTTATCATATATGTGATTATAATTGCCTGTATGTTTTTGGGTAATTCCCTATAAATGTTGCATATCTGTAGTTACTGTTATTTCAAGTATAAAATTTGTATGTTACAGAAAGTAATTGTTTGTTTATGTTTATATGTAAAGCTTCTACAAGAGTGTTGTATGTATATGTTTTAGTTGCATGCAGTTTAAAGAGTAAAATTATGTGGTATAGCTCAGTTGACTACTGGGTATGTTACTATATGTTCTGCAGTAAGGGAACAAAAGAATTCCCTAGAGTAGCATGATCTGGCTTGTTAAGGATGGGAATGTTATCGACTGGTGTCAGAGCATGAGTGGTTTCTTTGGAGTGGCGTCCCATGGCCTGCGGGTGGTCGGGGGAACGTTACAAATTGGTATCAGAGCTCCAGTTCAACAATGAGATTGGATGGGCCAAAGGGGTTCAGTGGAAGCGAATATTCACAAAAGAGTAACTTCGAAGTGACCAAAATTGGAGTCACGAAGTGTCCATGGAAAAGGTTGGCGTGCTAGTGTGTACAGTAAAGTTTAGCACCACGCAAGAAAACATTGGCGTGCCAGTATGCGCAGTAAATTGTGGCGTTGCACGGAAGATTATTATGTGCGGATGCATGCACTGAATTTAGCCTTGCGCGGTGAGAACACACATAGTAATGTGCACATGGGGTGTGCAAGTATTGCTTAACACAGAGGAGTTTTGTTGGTATGTGCATAAGTATGAGTATAAGTTGTTTCGCGACAGTGTATTCAATAGTGTGCGCAGATAAGTGGGCGCGATGGAATATGTTGAACTTGACATTGTGCATCCATAGGACGAAATGCATGTGGAATATCGATATGCGGTACCAAAACTGTGCACAGTAGATATAGGTGCACGGAAAAGTGTTTTACCTTGTGATATTGCTATGCACGATAAATATAAATGAACAAGTCAAATTTTAGTGCGCGCGAAGTCGCTTGGAAGGCGATGAGTCTAAGTTTAATTTGCATAATAATAAAAGAAAAAGAAACACACAACTGCATCGAAGCATTAATTAAAAAGAATTTCGAGTTTTATTTTCCTCCGATTCAGACAGATGAAAATAAAATATAAGATTACAAAAAAAAATCTTATTATAAAAGAAAACAAGATTCATAACACCACCAGATAGAAATTGTAATAAAACAGTATAAAATATGTTTATGTATTTATATAATCGTATTAATCACAAAATTACAAAAGGGTGATGACAGCAGTTAGCCTGTTGTGAAAAGGGTTGTTTAAGGAACGGGGCTATCATTTCTAGTACTCCTTATCTCCGCTACAGGCTGTTCAAAATTCATTGAAACATGCTTAATTTTTAGTTGAAGACTTACTTCAGCTTAGCGATCTTCGCCTTTAAAGAAGAATCTAACCAGACCGGTTGATTCTCTCCAACACTTTCGGTCGCTTCAGCCGTAGATTCCTCCTTCTTCTGCCGCTTACTCCTTTTCTTCTTAGTGGATGGCCTATTGATGACTAAATCCTTCATAGTGGGATTCAGCCTGACTTCCAATCGTGAGTCTATAGCCAGCTCTGTGTGGATATTAGTTGCTAGAATGTGCACAAGGACCCTTTCCTCCTTATTCACAGGAAAGTCTAGCATGTTTCCTGAATAACCCATCTCACTCGATTTAGCCTTGTCCATGTATCTCAGGTTGTGGATACCAAAAAAATTTTACAAATAGCAGAAAGTCAAGCAGTTTGGAGATTACTTTAGTTATGGATACACAGATACCTTCATACTTGGAGAGTGGTAATTATAGAATTTCATTTATGAAGCACAGACGAATTATGTACAAGAGCGTTGGGTTTCCATGCTTGTCAAATCCATTTCGAATGATTAACTTTTGATTTCGTTACATGGCGTCATTTAGCTGATGTCACATGGTTGTGAAGTACCGAACGAGTGAAGCAGGGTGATCTGACTATCCGTCACCCACTCCATGAGTGGTGGATTTGACATGTTGAGACATGTGATACCGCGTCTTGGTGAAAGTGGTTTCGGAAAACCACCTTCTTTCACAAGTGTATCTCTGAAGGCACTGCACGTCTGTGTTTTCAAGACTTGAGTCTTATCCAGAATTGTCATGGTGATAACACCAGGAAATCAGGAGAGATAATTATGATGTGTATATTGAACCAAAATGGTGCATATTCTCATGAATTGTTGAATTGTTAGCCTGATAAGTTTCGATGGCTACACATTTTGCAGAATTAACAACAACTCGATCAGATCAGACCAGTGAAAAGTCCATAGGAATGGAAGAAGCACAGGGGAATTACAGTCAGCAAGATGAGAGCAGAGGGGTGGATGTCCATTTGTGCATGGAAGGAACGAACTCCAACGGACATGGAGAAGAAAGGAATGAAGATATGAATATGGATGACACCATTAAGGAATTGCAGAAGGATGTCCAAATCCATAAAGTTGATAATGAAAGGCTTATGAAAGCCAAAGAGCAGTAGGATGACTTCAACATGAAGTTATTGGAGGGTTTTAACATAATAGAAAATAAATTGGTTAAGGAGAGTGGCTCAAGTAAATCTGGGAGTCACAAACCTTCAGAGGAGAAAAGAAAAGAAAAAAGTGCTAGTAGACATCACCATCATTCCCAAAGGCATTCCAATAAGAGAACAGGAAACAGCTCGAGTCTATCCCCTGTCAGAAGGTATAAGAGATCTGGGGTGGATGAGCTGAGAGGAGAAATGAACAAAATCAAACCTCCTACATTTGATGGTGAGCACAAGAAGGATGAAGATGCAGAAACATGGTTACTAGGCATGAGAAAGTATTTTCAATTGCATAATTATTCTTCTCATGCAGAAGGTAGAATCGTTATCTATCAACGCAAAGGAAAGGCCTCCATGTGGTGGGATCAACTTGTGCAGGTGTAGCACATTGTAGAGAAAGGTGTTACTTGGAGGGAATTCAAGAAGTATTTTGAGAAGTACTTGACTAAGAGATACTATGACAAGAAAATGAAAGAGTTCTTTGAACTCAAGCTTGGAAATATGACCATAGATGAATATGAGAGAAGGTTTCTAGAACTGTTGAAGTATGTCTCTTTCATCAAGGATGAGAAAGTCAAAATTCAAAGGTATTTAAGTGGATTGCCATCGTTCATCAGTGAAAAAATACAGTATGATGATCCCAATACATTAGAAGATACCATAAGGAGAGTTAAATGCCTATATGATCAGCAGAAAGCAAGGCCAGCTTTCCAAAAGGCTTGGGAAGACAATAAGAAATTCAATATGGATCAGAGGAAGAAGGGAGCTAAGCCACCATTCTTCACAAATAATCCACAAGGATAGAAAATGCCTAAAGAACCCAGAACGATTGACAAAGGGAGTCAAGGGCCAAGGCAGGCACCTATGCAATGTTGGGGTTGTAAAGGGGACCATAGGTTCAGATATTGTCCTCACAAAGGTGAAAAAGGTAGGGTTGTTCACAATGTACAGCGAGTTGAAATAGTAAAGGACATGGGTAGATATGTGCCAAGGATTTATGCAGCCCTGGACAACAAGCAAGCAGAGTATCAGTCCCACATGATTGAAGTGGAAGGTATGATCAACAACCAAACCCTTGTTATTTTGATTGATTCAGGAGCTATTCATAGTTATATAGACCCTAAGATGGTGGAAAGTTTTCAATTTTCAAGAAGTAAGCATGGGAAATCCTTGTTGGTGCAACTGGCTACAGGAGCCAGAATAAAGGTTAATGAAATCGTTAAGTCGTGCCTCATAGACATGAATGGACTGAACACCAAGGCAAATTTAAACATCTTGCCTTTAGGTTCCTATGATTGTCTAATTGGGATGGATTGGTTGGACCAACATCACACTCTCTTAGAATGTCACAACAAAGCATTTACTTTCTTGGATGAGGAAGGGAAACTAAAGAAGGTATGGGGAATCCCCAGGGCAGTAACCATTAGAGAAATTTCAGCATTGTAGTTGAAGAAGTGTTACAGAAAGGGATGTCAAATAATTGCAGCTCATTTGGCAGAGACACCTAAAGATAAGGTGCCAAATTTGGAAGATTATGCAGTCCTGGAAGATTTTGAAGATGTGTTCAAGGAGGTACCCAAACTACCCCCAAGGAGAGACATTGATTTCTCTATAAATTTGATGCCTAGAGCAGCGCTAGTATCAAAGACTCCTTACAGAATGAGTACACTAGAATTGAAGGAGTTGCAAATGCAGCTTGAAGAACTTATGAAGAAGGGGTATATATTCCCAAGCGTGTCACCTTGGGGTGACCCGGTCTTGTTTGTGAGAAAGAAAGATGGAACACTAAGGTTGTACATTGACTTCAGACAGTTGAATAAAGTGACTATTAAGAACAAGTATCCTCTATCGAGGATTGATGACCTCTTTGATCAATTAAAGGATGCAAAGATATTTTCAAAGATAGATCTCAGATCAGGATACCATTAGGTAAGAATTAAAGAAGAATATATTAGCAAGACCGCCTTCAGGACAAGGTATGGTCATTATGAGTTCATAGTGGTACCATTTGGGTTGTCAAATGCACCAGTTGTTTTCATGTGCTTAATGAATGGTGTTTTCCGAGAGTATTTAGACAAGTTTTTCATTGTCCTTTTTTATGACATTCTTACATATTCCAAGTCAGAGGAAGAGCATGAACATCATTTGAGGATGGTGTTGCAAGTATTAAGGGAGGGTCAGTTATATACCAAATTGAGCAAGTAATCATTTTATCATAAACAGATTCATTATTTGGGGCATATCATTTCAAAGGATGGGATAGCAGTGGATGCTAAGAATATAGAGGCCATTATAGAATGGTCAGCACCGAAGAATGTGAAAGAGGTGAGATCATTCATGGGTCTTGCAGGCTGCTACAGAAGATGTATTGAAGGATTCTCAAAGATTGCACACCCAATCACTTCTTTGTAAAGAAAGGGAGTGAAGTTTCAGTGGACACAAGATTACAAGAAGAGTTTCCAACACTTGAAACAATTATTAACAAGTGCTCCAATATTAAGGATCACAGACCCAGAAGAAGACTTCATCGTATGCACCGATGCATGTAATGAAGGACTTGATGGAGTCCTCGGTCAAAATGGGTTTGTCATATGTTATGAATCAAGGAAGTTGAAGGATCATGAAAGAAACTATGCCACTCATGATTTGGAGTTGGCATCCATAGTGCATGCCATGAGGAAATGGAGACACTACCTCATGGGAAAGAGGTTTGAGCTAAGAACAGACCATAATGGTCTGAAATATTTATTTGATCAGCCAAATCTAAATGATAGACAAAGCAGATGGTTAGAATTTCTAAGCGAATATGACTTTGATATAAAGCATATCAAGGGAAAAGAGAATAAAGTGGTTGATGCACTCAGCAGGAAGGTGCATGAATTACATGCTACAACCATTAGCATGTACCAAATTGATATTAAAAGCAAAATTCTGGAGGCTGCAAATGCAGATCTGCAGTACAAAAAATTGGTAGCAATGCTACAATAGGGTAAGATGCTTCAGAAGGTGGACAATTATAAGTTGGGAATAGATGGAATATTGTTGCGCAAGAATAGGATTTTTGTTCCAAATGTCCAGGACTTGAAACTCATAATGTTCCTTATGCAAGGCACCCTGGATATCAGAAAACCATGGCAGTGATCAAGAGCCATTACTTTTGGCCAAGTATGAAGAAAGGGATCGCCGAGTACATTGCTAGATGTATGGAATGCCAAAAAGTGAAAGATGAGAATAGGCACCCAGCGGGGTTGATGCAACCTTTAACCATTCATGAGTGGAAGTGGGAAATGGTGACAATGGATTTTATTACGGGATTGCCTAGAACAGGGAAGTTGCATGATTCGATCATGGTGGTGGTGGACAAGCTTATGAAAGCTTCCCATTTTATTCCACTAAAAACTATGCACAAGGCAGCAGAGGTTGTTGATATTTTCATGAAGGAAGTGGCACAATTGCACGGGATTCCTAAAACAATCATGTCCGACAGAGACCCGAAATCCACCTCGAATTTCTGGAAAGGATTGTTCAAAGGATTCAGAACGAATCTGAACTTTAGTACAGCTTATCATCCTGAGTCTGATGGACAGACAGAGAGGGTGAATAGGGTGATAGAATATATACTGAGAATGTATGTGATGGAAAAACCCTGTTGCGCAAGAACAGTATTTTTGTTCCAAATGTCCAGGACTTGAAACGCATAATGTTCCTTATGCAGGGCACCCTAGATATCAAAAAACCATGGCAGTGATCAAGAGCCATTACTTTTGGCCAGGTATTAAGAAAGATATCGTTGAGTACATCCCTAGATGTATGGAATGCCAAAAAGTGAAAGCTGAGAATAGGCACCCAGCAGGGTTGTTGCAACCTTTAACCATTCATGAGTGGAAGTGGGAAATGGTGACAATGGATTTTATTATGGGATTGCCTAGAACAGGCAAGCTACATGATTCGATCATGGTGGTGGTGGACAAGATTATGAAAGTTGCCCATTTTATTCCACTAAAAACTATGCACAAGGCAGCAGAGGTTGTTGATATTTTCATGAAGGAAGTGGCACAATTGCACGGGATTCCTAAAACAATCGTGTCCGACAGAGACCCGAAATTCACCTCGAATTTCTGGAAAGGATTGTTCAAAGGATTCATAATGAATCTGAACTTTAGTACAGCTTATCATCCTAAGTCTGATGGACAGACAGAGAGGGTGAACAGGGTGATAGAAGATATACTGAGAATGTATGTGATGGAAAAACCATCGAAATGGGAAGACTACCTACACTTGGTAGAATTCTCATACAACAATGGGTATCAGGCATCATTGAAGATGAGTCCATTTGAAGCACTTTACGGCAGAAAGTGCAATACTCCAGTGATTTGGGATAATCAAGTTGATAGGACAGTAGTTGGGCCAGAGTTGCTTAGGGAAATGGAGGACCAAATGACAAGAATTAAGCAGAATTTAAAAGTTGCCCAAGACAGACAGAAAAGTTATGCCGATAAGAACAGAAGCCATGGAGAATTCAAAGTGGGTGATCATGTTTTCCTTAAAGTGAAAGCTAATAAGAGTTCCCTGAAGCTTGGAAGTTGCGCCAAGTTGGCAGCCAGATTTTATGGGCCTTTTGAAATCCTAGAGAGGATTGGTCCAGTTGCTTATATGATTGCATTGCCTGCATCTATGTCTATTCATAATGCCTTCCATGTATCATTGCTAAAGAATATATACCTGATGCTAATCATGTTATTGACTGGAATATGTTTCAGGTGGAGCAAGAAGGCGCTTTTTAAGTGCATCTGATGCGCATTTTGGACCGGAAAGTCAAACAGCTTCGGAACCAAGCCATATGGCTTGTAAAGGTTCAATGGACCCGGTATGGTCCTAAGGATGCTACTTGGGAGCATGAAGATGCAATGCGGACAGAATACACGCATCTTTTTGAAGATTTTTGAAAACTCTGTTGTATATGGGTGTAAGATGCACTGAGGACAGTGCATAAATAAGGGGAGGGGATTGTAATATCCCTTGGTCGAACCCAATTGTAATGTAATATAAATGTACTTAAGTTGGTGAGTTGTTTTGACCTCATTTGGTAATGCATGTCATGTGGCATAGTGTGTGCATGAAATGCATAGTAAAATGATGTAATATGCACATTCCAGGATATTGCGCGCAATAACTAGGGTGCGCGCAGTGTGGAGGACAACGAGCCTCATGTATATGATATGTGTTATAGCCTGGTGAGCTGGTTATTATAAGTCGGGATGCTTATGTTTTGGTATTGGGCCGGAACACCTAGATGTCAAAGGCCAATGCACCTACTTTGTACATGATTCATGATTAATATAAAATACATCGTTGTGCGCAGACCGACCACGATAAAAGAGATGGGGGACTGAACTTCACCAGTTAGGGAAAGAGAGGGCCAAAAGTTAAGGGAATATTATATTAATATTTCTTAAAACATAAAGTATGGATAATTATTTTATCCTAAGTTCTAAAGTTGGGGACAAGTAGACCAAAGTAACTTCCGATATTACAAGTGTCAAGTTGGGGACATGCATTCATATCGTGGGGGACTTAGCTCATTTGATCACTTTGTTCACGGGAATTTATGACCAGAAGCTCGACTATCATTCACACCATCACTTCGACGAGAGTTTCACAATGATTATTTTCCCACACTCAGTTATCTAGTCAATGATTCCATGACCATTTTCACTCATGCATTATGTTATCCTTGAGACAGCCATTTCACCATTTTGGAGCCTGTTCCCATAGCCCTTTTTGGTTGGTGTACCTGGTTATCTTAGAGCAGGATTGAAGAAGCGAGTTGTTAGGCCCGTGAGCAATTCTCTGAGCGAGAGAATTACTGGGGATTGATTCCCAAAGGTGCTAAACTGCAGCTACAATGCTCTGAGACTTTCGGTCTGGCCTGTTGTTGAAGCCCTGGAAGGGAAGTGGGGCAGCCGAGGGATTGTTGAGCAGAGAAGGGGCACACTTCCTTGGGTGGGACAGGCATGTGGGGAATGAGAGGTTGTAGGTTGTTAGTTGAGTGAGCACCTGAAATGGAGTCTTTCCTGTTGCCCATGAGCCTTAGCCTGGATAGGAACCATTTACCCTGGGTGGAGTTCAGTCCCAGCTTGGGGGTGACTCACTATTGAGAGTGATGAATAGTGTAGGCCAAGGCTGGGAGGTTCATGGACGGTCTGTACGCGGTTGGTGACAATCTTTCTAAGATAAGTACCAATTGTATGGTAAAATGATATGCTACTTTGTTATTTACATGCCTATGTTACGGTTTATCATATATGTGATTATAATTGCCTGTATGTTTTTGGGTAATTCCTTGTAAATGTTGCATATCTGTAGTTACTATTATTTCAGTATAAAAGTCGTATGTTACATAAAGTAATTGTTTGTTTATGTTTATATGTAAAGCTTCTACAAGATTGTTGTATGTATATGTTTTAGTTGCATGCAATTTAAAGAGTAAAATTATGTGGTATAGCTTAGTTGACTACTGGGTATGTTACTGTATGTTCCGCAGTAAGGGAATGAAAGCATTCCCGAGAGTAGCATGGTCCAGCCTGTTAAGGCTGGGAATGTTACCGAATGGTGTCAAAGCATGAGTGGTTGCTCTGGAGTGGCATCCCACGGCCTACGGGTGGCTGGGGGAACATTACAACGTGTACATAACTTTAGATACCCTGTAAAAAATATGCTTTTTATATTTATGTAAAGATCATGGATAAGATTGCCCATTGTTGCCTCATTGATGGTGGTTCAGTCCCAAGTTTGATGTCAAAGATTATTATGGAAGAGCTAGGCTTGTCTTGTACAAATGAAAACATTAGAAGCATGCTCTCTGATAATAGTCTACAACAAACAACCATAGGTGAGATTGAGGATGTAACCATGGTTCTATGTGCTCATCCTGAGATAAGGACAACCCTCAGCATTCAGGTAATTGATATGCATGTAAGAAACTACTCAATTATCTTGGGGAGAGATTGGAAAGCCTTAACAGGTGGATACCTCTCGCTCAACGGGACCCATTTATTCGTTCCTTGGAATGGTAAGAATATTATAGTCCTTAGAGAGGGAAGAATTTCACCCTACATAGAGAGTGTTCTGTAATCTAGCGTAAACTATATCGAAGAAGACCTGGGAGTGTATTCCATCTTTGCTGAAGAGGATAATATTCCTTTGGAAAAAATTGACTTAGATGATGATATATAGCATATGCACTTTGATGGTTCATGCTCTAGTGAAGGTAATGGGGCTGGCGTTATCTTGGTTTCTCCTGTAAGGAAAATTCATAATCTGTCTTATAGGTTAGCGTTTTCTTTTTCAAACAATGTTGTTGAATTTGAAGCTTTATTTTAGGCATTGAGAACACCCTAAATCTCGGTTGTGGTCACCTTTCAGTTTTTGAAAATTTTGAGCTTCTTGTGAACCTAATATGTAAGATATGCTCTCCTAGCAACAAGTTGATGGAACGATACTCCCAGACTGTTTGGGCACTTGTCTCAAACCTTCTATCCTTCAACATCACTCATGTTAATAAGGAGTTGAATTTAATGGTTGATCGATTATCTATTTGTGCAGCCTCTCCTAATCAGAAACTTTTGCCTCATAGGATTGATTGTGCTTTTCAATATCTACATCGTCCTTACATCCCTGAAAATGAAGGATCTTGGAAGGCCATCCCTTATGATGAGAGCATTTGTGTTGTCATTCAAAATAAACCTCTTAAGCTCGAGGAGATTATACCCATAAAAAATAATAAGATTCATGAGGGCTTGACTCCTCTTGAGAGTTCATTTTCATTGAGTGTTGTAGGCAATAAATAAAAACATAAAGAAGAGGAGTTATGAAAGAAGGTGGTTGAATCCACCCTCCTGAACATTACGACACCCGAGTCTTCAACGAATGTTCAAATAAATGTCCAATGTTCTATTAAAGAAGAGATGGGGTCCACCGAGCTACTCGGTGAATCTCAAAAGGTTTTTGCTTGGTCCTATGAGGATCTTCGTGGTTTTGATCATGGTCTTGCTCAGCATATTATGAAACTAGCTAGGCAAAAATGAGGACTTGTTAACCCTGCACTGGAAGCACCCTTTCGAAGGGAGTTGAGAGATTTCTTAAGGGCTGGAATGATTTTTTCAGTCCACCCTGAATGGGTTTTAATTTGAGAATCGGCTTCGAGGACCACTGATAATATCAGAACTTGTATTATTATTTGAACTTTCAGGCAAGCGATTATGAGAAATCCCTTCCCTCCTCTCAATATGGAAATTTTTTTGCAACATGTGGTAGAGTCACAGTTAGGGCCCTTACTTGACAGTTTGTCTAGTTACAAGAGAATTAAAGTCAAAGGGGAAAATGTTCACAAAACCACTTTCATTACTAATTGTGATATTATGCCTTACAAATGTCTGCCTTATGGCTTATTTGATGCAAGTACCACCTTTAAAGGGACTATACACACAACTTTCAATGAATTGGTCAGTCTCCATGCTTACCTTGATGATTTAATCATGTGCGTCAAAGGGCTGATAATTACATCAGGATTTCAAGTGTTGGGTCCCTTCCAAATTAATTTTGTCTTGGACACTAACTAATACATTTTAATGAAATTACAGAGACAATTGTTTTCCTACAGCACTAACAGTCCTTGCTTGAAGTATTGTGAGGGACCAGTGTGAAAATTCCTAATGTTGATTGGATTTCTGTATACTAGTATCCTAGCTCTGCTTTCAATTTTTGTGCTTCTTTTTTATACTTACAGTACCTTGATTTTTGCCTTCTAAGTTAAGTTTTCTTTCCTTGTTGTTTTCAATTGATTCTTTTACTATTGTTGTTTTAATTTCTGCATTATTACTTTTGTTGTGATTTTGTCTTTATCATCTTTTAGTGTTTGGTCAAGATAGGATGTTGGATCAATTCTGCCACAGTGACACTCTTGCAAAGCATTGTTAGCCGATAACAATCAAGCTTACACAGTTGTTATGATGTGTCCTCGGAAGGGCCCTTGAAATTGTTACATATTTCCACTGTTGTCTTATAAGAAATTGGTTATTTCCCGCTTCTTCTTGCCATTTCTTCATCCGTTGAGATCTTAAGAGCAAGTCTATAAGTTTTCCTTCTTGAAAGTTAAGAGCATATTCCAATTGAATGATTATGCATATAGTGCTAAAACCCCTCATACTTAACACTTTTCATGATTTATTCCCAAATTCCTGGTCATCTTTCCATTAAATCCGCTCACTTCCCCCTGTTGCATAATTATTCTGGTTATGTCTCCTAAAATTATTGTTCTTGGTCTACGAAACCATGAGTTCTGAGTTCTAAATCTGTTGGGAATAAATTTTCCTATGGAGTCGCCAGTTTTTTGACGATTAAAAAATTGTCAACGAAGTTTTTCCCGCAAAGTGTTGCTAAAGACTATTATTATAAAATATAAATAATACTAGTAGGTGGGACCCCCTTGAACTATTGAAGATCAGATCTATTCATTATTAATGTGGTGATGCGTGGCAGGTCTTACATGGTTGATGAGATCTTTTTTTATTGGCTATGTTTTGAGCTTATGAAATGTTGGTTCCTTATGTTATTACGACCTATGTTATTCATTGATATCATTGCCACCTGTTCTTATCGCATCTGCACAACAAACATGCTAGTGAAAACACATAAAAGGCAATCCGAAGAAAGGCAGAATTACTATAACAAATGCAAAGTAAAAGGGGATCTAACTCTACAATTTTATTGTACCACATACAAACAATTGGAAGGAAATAGGGAACAATGCAACAGTTACAAAGGTGAAGAATTTAAACTATCATATATACTATACTATATGCATGAAAGACTTAATGGTTATGGTAAATCATAGCTAGCAATTTAATGGCCATGCGATTTAATTGAGTTATGTGGTCGATATACATATGGTATCTTTGGATAAATGGGATGTTGGTGGCTCATTTGACAAGGTAATGGACATTAATCGTTATCTGATTTTGTTTGAGTTATATGATGTGAAATAGAATATGATGGTCACGCTATTGGCTTTTAATGTGGTGATGGTTTCGATACATGGTTTGATTAATGGTGTTAATGAAGAATTTGTTCGCATGTATTGTTGAATTATTGAAATGTGGGTGGAGGCGACATGCATTTACTGCACGTCACCTTTACTCCTCACGTTAGCCACCACCCTAGTTGGGCTATTGATCGATCTTGCTAATGTGGTTATTCTCTGATTTCTTAGCAAAGAGGAACAACTCGGACAACTCTCGTTTTAAGGAATTCGATTACATGTATATATTTTTTTGGCCATTCGTGACTCTACTCTAGTTATGAAATGATTATTGGCTCAAGTGTATTGGTTTGTGTTTTCCTAAGTATCGCAACTGTGTAAATGTAAAAACCCTAGTTAAATAATTAATTGTCATAGTTAAATAATTGTTTAAAGTATATTAAGTTAAATAATTAATTAATTAATTGTCCTGAATTATTAATTGTTTAATGTATATTAATTAATTGATTAATTAATTAATTAACTCATTAAATATTTGGGTAATGAATTTAAGTTTAATAAATTTTAATTTACTAAAAGAAAACTTAACGTATTGAAGGATGGAACCATTAAGGAGAAGGGGATAAGGTGGTTGGCATTGAATGGAGGGATAAGGTGGATGGAATTGAATTGAGAGATAAGCAGGGGGGGTCTTAATGAAGGAGGAGGTGGTGAATGGGAAGGGGGATATGAGGGGGCAAAGACATTCGAGAGGGGGACTTTTTGATTTTGGGGGCAAGGAGAATTATTTTTTGATATTAGGAGACTGTATTGGAGCATTTTCCAGGGGAGGGATTGGAAAACTGTATTTCTAGTTTTTGGATTGAGGAATTTGTTGGACTGTTACAGGGGAGCATCTGTTGCTGGGAGTTTTGAGCTCAGGGGCCAGGAATCCTTACGGAATCCTAGAGCTAGGGGGTCGGATAGGCTCTATTCCTAGCTGGCTGGGAGGAAAGATTTAGTTTTCGGCAGAGTTTGGCAGAGCAGCTTGGGCACAGTTTCAGCTTCAACTTGGACAAACAAAGTTGGGAAACAAATCACTTGACAGGTATTTTTGTTCGTTATTATGGCATGTTCATTATCGTATGATGATTCAATATGTTATTTATGTTGTCTATATTATTCGATATGTTATTTATATCATGCTGCCCATTTTGAATTTTGTTGAGCCATAAACTGTAAACTATTATTTTGCGGAATATAGAACCGTAAAAAGAAATGTTATGTTTAAATTTATGAAATTCTAGGTTCTGTTAGAGAGGACCTTACACATGGTATCAGAGCTCTAGTTTAAAATCTGGGGCCAAGGGCCTACCCACCTACTCAGAATTGACCCAGAAATCAACCAGAAAAACATTAGAAACAGTTGTAAGTTTGAAGGAGGCATGTTCACCTTAGAACCTGTAAGAAGTCTCACCTGTATGTAAGAAGACTCACCTGTAAAAGCTTCAAACTTGTAAGTGTTTTTATAAATATTACACTTAAGAACAAGATAACATAATATAGGACTCGTGTGACTATTATATAATACAACTTCTATTTCAACACGGAATTAAAGATTTGGAAGTAATATAAGGATTTATTCTAGGATAATCAAGCGTAGTATACCATTGATTTCTATAATTTCAAACACATATTTTAATTTGAACCCTCGCATACATACAAAAGGTAAATTCCACAAAAAGGATAATAGTACAATATTGTGTATTGGTTGTTGACTAAGATATAACAATGGAAGTGTTAATTTTATTTTATTTTATTCATTAATATCAAGCAATAGTTTGAGAATTAAATTTACAATACCATAAGGATATGATAACGATAAGGGTAATCAATCTATAGTTTAACAACTTCTCTTTAGGTTGAATACAAGTATCGTCAATGCACTTTAGAACAACTCAATAATTCGCTTGGATAAGATATATTAGATAGCGTAGCATTTTGTTTTATAAGAACAAATTCAAAAATTCAATATTACACACAGCCAACACAAAACACACAGCCCACGCAATACACACAGCCCAGTCACACCACAGAGATCAGCGTAGAGAAGCCATTACTACAAAAAAAATGTGTCCAAGTGTAAATTCTCCAGAAGGAAACGAATTCGCAGAGACGTACATAACAGTCACACCCATGTGACCAAAAATCTCTCAAAGTTCATCAAATTCCAAGGATTAACAACATTTAATAAATCAACGCCAAGACCCAATCTCCCAGCCACGTGCCAAGCCAAGGCTATGAGGAGTCTCAATGCATTTTTTTAAATATCAAAAAAAAAAGATAAATAAATAATGGGCATATTTTCTCACGAGAAATCTTGATGCTTGTAGAAATAAAAATATGATGTTGGCAGCAACACACAGAATGTTAAGCTTATATTATTCACGATCCTCCAACTTCACTTATGTAATTTCAGGTCTTGTAGTCTTGAACAAAGAGTATTTTGCGAGACCTACCATGGCTAATCTGTGCATTAAGGTGGCCACAACAGATCCGCTCAATAGAGAGGTATGGTCAGATGCAAAAACTAGATAAAGAAAACACCAAGTTCATGAGCCAACCAGGCATCAACACAATGACTAACATGCCCAAATTCTATGAACGACAGCAAGTTTCAAGCCACTAGGATGGAGACACGGTAGACTGCACAACACATAAGGTTAAGTTTTATGACTAAACAAAAAAAAAACTTACTTCCAGGCATAGAACCAAGAGACTCTACACAAAACCTAGTGGCCAATACACCACGCACTATGCACCAGGACTGGCACCAAGCACCGAGCTGAGAGGAAGCCCATGGGGCATTCTTTGCTCCAAGCCTAAGTTCCAAGAACTAAGTCGAAACCACCAGGGAGCAACTGCGGCAGTTTAAAACCTATGACTCCAAACATTCCTCCAAAACTATGGAGAGAGAAAGAGTTAACAACATGAAGCATATAAACCAGACTCTCACAGAGTTAAAACAACAAAAATATATATATATAGCCACAGGCCCAGCTCCTCCCAACATACCAAGCTCAATGCATGCGCCCATCCATGGAAGAGAATCCCACAAAGGAACAGAGGGAGAGTGCCACTATACAGGACGCGCCCTCCAGACCTTGAAACCGTGGACACCAGGGTCGACCGAGCAGAGAGATGACCATGGCCAGCCTCATCCTTTACTCTGAACGATTGAAAAAAAAAACGTAATGGGAAAGGGAGAGAGGGTAGAGTTTGAAGAGATAAGGATGAAGGAAATTAGGGTTAAGGGATGAGCGTTGAGGGGGAGGGGGCACGTGGGCCTCATGCGAGGACCCACTGCCCAACTTTAGGTTTTATTTATTTATATTTATTTATATTTATTATTTTTTTATTTTAGTTATTTTAATCCTTTTAATTGTTTTATTTTTATTTTTATTTTTTTATTTTTTATTTTTATTTTATTGTTATTTTTTATTTTTTTTATTATTATTATCTTTAAATTAAGGTTTAAACTTTTATTGTTTAAATTAGTTTAAATGTTAATTATTTAATAAAACTAACTAATGTGAATAATCAAGATGATTAATTAATTTAATTGGTTAATTAAATTAAGGATTAATTAATTAATGTCGATTGTTTGATTAAGGAGAATTAAACTATGTAAATTAATTTTAGGAATTAAATAACTTGATGAATGACGAGACACCGTGTATTAAAATTCATAAGGGTGAATAATCTGAGTGGTCCATATTGTTACAAGGGTCAGGTTGATGCTTGATTATATACATAATATAGAGGAATTGACGTGTGTGGTGCGATGCTAGCATAGCTACCCGGCGAGAGAGTCAGTAATTTTATTAGGCGAAGAGATTGAGCTTAGAATCTTTAACCCTGACCTAGCCACTTCCCCTAAAGAGAGTAACGTTTGTTTACAGACAAGTAAAAAAAACTTACGCCTACCCATGTTTTCTAGTTTAAGTTGCGCTAATGTGAATTGCCCTAGACTCACCCTGAAAAACTTTTGGTCAATGTAGATTCAATTATACAGGATGGTTAGGACTCAAGGAAATCGAGGCAGTGGGGCATTGACACAGACACCGCCAACACAACCAACACCGCCACCACCATCGCCTGAATTAGCTCTCATTCTGCACTCTTTGGAGGCCATAAATGAGACTTTAAAGGGGCGTCAACCAACAGGGATCGAAGTGGAACCACCACCATCTGGAACGGGTAATCCTGAAGCGTCGAGGGATTCAGGGGGAGGACCTCCACCCGATGACATCACTAGAAAACTACAGAAGATCAAACTTCCAGAGTTTGTCGGGGGTCATGCCAGTGAATGTGTCTGGGCATGGTTCGAAGGCATGACAAGGTATTTTGCCTTAAGAGACTATGTGTCCACTTCAAAGGAGAAGATAGCGATTTTTTAGTTGAGAGACAGCGCATTGAACTGGTGGGGCAACCTAGAGAGGTAGTTTCACCTTACCCCAGACACCATCTCTTGGGAACTTTTTGAGGAGAGGTTCCGAAGGAAATATATACCAGCTTACTATGAGGAACAACAGATGGGAGCATTTCATGCTCTAGTACAAGGAAACAAGACCATAGAAGAATATGAGATCAGGTTTATGGAATTGGTCAAATATGTTTCATACATGGATAATGATCAACGATAGGCAGAATGCTTTGTCTATGGGTTAAACCCTAAGATAAGGGCCATGGTACAGATGTGGAAACCGTCTTCAGTAGCAGAAGCAGTGGAAAATGCACGTTATGTAGAGGAACACATGAACTTAAATGGAGGTACGAGATCGACCTTTCTGCATCATCCTGGATTCGTGGGGAAGACCCCTAGGACATTTTCTAGGGGAGGGAGCTCAAGGCCACCTCCATATGGTAATAGAGTCACACTAAGTACAGTCGCCATAGGTATTTCAATGGCAGCAAGTGCAGCATCTCGTTCATCACCTACGACATAGGCAGGTCCACAACCATCTCAGGGGACAGCTAGTAGGGGCAGGGGTTCCAGGGGAAGGAACTCATTTCAGAGACAGTCATAGAACAGTGTGCAGGTTCAATCTCATGTTACCTGTTTGGGATGTGGAGGACCCCATTACCAATGTGACTACCCAGAGTTACAATCAGGATTTTTGCATAGAGAAAGAAAGGCCCCAATGGGAAGAGCAAGTGGCATCCACCAGATTTATGCAGCGGTTAATAATCACCAAGCAGAACATCAATCCACGGTGGTGGAGTCATCAGGTATGCTAAATCATATCAATGTTAAGAATTTTTTTTATTCTGGTGCGACAGATAGTTTCATTTCACCATCTGCATTAGAAAAGAGTGGGTTGGCATCCTACGAGCATGATTACTTTAAACAAGTCGAGATGTCTTCGAGGGAAAAACAAGCGGTAGGACCTAGCATTGATAATTGTATAGTAGACCTGGGAGTGTGTACTACCAGGTTGAAGGTATACGTCACTGATCTCGGGGTGTATGATCTAATCATTGGAATGGATTGGTTAGAAGCCCATTGAGCTATGGTAGATTGTTTCGCAAAAAAAGGTGCTTTGTGTTGACGACGAAGGAAGGCCGGTAGAGATCCAGGGTGTACGGAGAAAGGTGTCTCTACGCTTTATCTCAACTATGCAGGTTAAGTAGTGCATGAGGCAAATGTGTCGACTTTATGTAGTGGAAGCAGTGAGTGAAAGGAAGGGACCCTCCTTGGATCAGTACCCAGTATTGTCAGAGTTTAAAGATGTTTTTCCGAACGAGTTACCAGGGTTACCTCCTAAGAGGGAGCTTGATTTTACTATTGAGCTAAAACCTGGTGCAGAACCAATTTCCAAGACTCCGAATAGGATGACAATGCCAGAACTTCGTGAGTTACAGATGCAGTTGAAAGAGCTACTCGACTTAGGGCTAATAAGGCCCAGTGTCTCACCTTCGGGTGCACCAGTAATTTTTGTGAAGAAGAAGGATGGTTCCTTACGACTGTGTATATATTACAGGGACTTGAACTGTGCTACAGTGAAAAATAGGTACCCAATGCCATGAAAAGATGATCTCTTCAATCAGATGAAAGGAGTAGTGGTATTCTCAAAAATTGATTTGCGATCAGTTTATCACCAGTTAAGGATTAAGGAAGGCGATATTCCTAAAACTTCCTTTCGAACTCGGTTTGGGCATTACAAGTTTGTTGTAGTACCTTTTGGATTGACCAATGTGCCAGTAGTATTCATGAGCCTCATGAACAGTGTATTCCGGAAGTACTTAGACCGTTTTGTACAAGTCTTTCTAGATGACATCCTCATCTATTCCAAGGATGAAAGAGAGCATGAGGAACACTTGTGAGTAGTGTTGTCCTACCTTAGAGAGAACAAATTGTATGGGAAGTTGTCGAAGTGTTCCTTCTTCCAAAAATAAATTCACTATTTAGGTCATATCATTTCCAGTGAAGGAATCTCTATGGACCCAGAAAAGGTAAAGGCCATTATGGAATGGCCAGTGCCGAAAAATTCTCATGAGGTACGAAGCTTCATGGGGCTAGTAGGTTATTATCGGAGATTTGTGGAAGGGTTCTCTAAAATAGAGAAACCCATCACCACTTTGAAGTGCAAGGGGGTCAAGTATGAATGGACAAAAGAATGTGATAGTGCATTCATCAAGCTTAAAAGGTTATTAACTAGTGCACCAATTCTACGAGTGTCGGATATGGAAAATGACTTCACAGTCTGCACGGATGCCTCGAAGCAAAGGTTGGGGGTTGTGTTAATGTAGGATGGAGGAGTGATAGGTTATGCATCAAGGAATTTGAAGAAACACGAAGAGCTTTACGCTACTCATGATTTAGAGTTGGCAGTTGTAATGCTAGCTCTGAAACTTTGGAGGCACTATCTAGTAGGGTGAAACTTTGAGCTCAAAACAGACCATCAAAGTTTAAAACACCTCTTCACTCAAAGGGATCTGAATGCCAGGAAAAGGTGATGGAGTGAGGTCATGAGTGAGTACGATTTTGGTATTTCATATATCAAGGGAAAAGAGAATGTGGTCACGGATGCCTTGAGTAGGAGGCCACGTGTCTTCTCCTTGGTACCCTTAAAAGTCAATATGAGGGAACGTGTGTTGATGCAACTCCTTGGAGACAGTTGGTATTTAAAGGTTACCTCAAACCACCAGAGTGGGCGGAAATTAGATCCAAAGTATGAAGGATATAGTCTGGAAGCAAAATAACTATTAAGATATCAAGGAAGGATGTACATCCCAGAAGTTGGGGATATTCGAAGCATCATACTGAAGGAATCCCATAGAGCACTTTATTGTGTGCATTTGGGTGTGAAGAAGATGTATGCAGACATGAGGAAGCTCTTCTTCTGGGTAGGCATGAAGCGCAATGTAGTCCATTTAGTCGCTAAGTGCCTAGAGTGTCAACAAGTGAAAGCCGGCCACCATCACCCGGAAGGCCTCCTACAACCACATGATGTTCCTATGTCCAAGTGGGAAGTCATTTCTATGGATTTTGTTGTGGGGTTGCTGCTCACATCTCATAGACACAATGCCATTATTGTAATAGTTGATAAGTTAACCAAGAGTGCTCATGTTATTCCGGTTAGAGACACTTATGATGTCACTGATGTGGCACACATGTTTCTAAGTGAGTTCATTCGTTTGCACGGGATACCTAAGAAGATCATTTCAGATAGGGACTCCAGATTCACTTCTAGGTTTTGGACAAGTTTGCAGTTAGCGTTGGGGACTCAGTTGAACTTAATCACAGCTTATCATCCTGAAACAGATGGGAAAACTGAGAGAGTAAATCAAGTCATGGAAGACATGCTTAGGATGTATGTCATGGATAATCAAACCCATTGGGAGAAGTACCTACCTTTGGTGGAGTTCGCCTACAATAACATTTTTCATAGCTCCATCGAAATGCCACCCTACGAAGCTCTGTATGGAATCCCATGTAGAACACCATTGAGTTGGGAAAGATTAGAAGATTGAGTAACAGTTGGGCCAAAATTGATTCAAGAGATGGAGGAACAGGTGATTCAGATTAGGCAGAGACTAAAGGAAGCATAGTATAGACAGAAAATTTATGTGGATGCACACAGGACTGATCGAAGTTATAAAGTGGGAGATCAGGTTTTCATTCGTATCAGGCCTAATAAGAGTACCATTCGGTTCGGGAAGGGGACAAAGTTGTCACCTCGATTTATAGGATCGTTTAGAATCAAAGAGAAAATTGGACCCGTTGCCTATCGTCTCGTACTTCCACCCCACTTGCATAAAAATCATAATGTTTTTCATGTATATGTTCTACGTCATTATGTTGTTGATGAATCACATAAACTAAATTGGAAGGAATTGTAGGTATCGGACACGGGAACCCTCACGGTAGAATTGTTACGCATATTGGACCGTAGATTCTGATAGCTCAAGAACCATCTAGTAGACCAAGTTAAGGTCTAGTGGGACAAGTATAGTCCGGGATCTGCTACTTGGGAAGATGCTGAGACGTTACGACGAGATTTTCCCTCACTTTTTTTTACCACCTCAAGAATATGTTTCTTGAAGGTTGGGTGTATGTAACACCACCTTTTGACTTAGACAGCCAGGATTACCTGAGGCCTAAACACCTTTATTTTCTATTCACAGTGAAACTATTAAATGATACACTTGAACTTTTAAGACGTATGAACCTTTATGAATGTTTAAATGTTATTGATGATGATGGAAATAATGTGATCTACTATGTGAATGTAAATTCTATGAATGTTTAATTGTTATTGATGATGATGGATATGATGCGATATATTGTGTGAATGAGAATCCTATGAAGGTTTAAATGTTATTTGAATGATGTTGGATATGATGCAATCTATTATATAAATGATAATTCTATGAATGGGTAACGTTAATTGAATTATGGGATATTATGAGATCTATTTCTAACTTGAAAACTTTGATGTTAAAGTTTTTGGTATGGGGATACCGAATTGAGATTATAGTTGTATGCAATTACATGATAATAATGCATAAATGCATATGAGTTTGTGTTACAGACTAATCTATAGGTCATTGGGCTATGAAATAGCCAAGGGATAATGATAATGAAAGTGGATGTCATGACCACTGACCGAGAAACAATATGGTATGAATCTTTGTATGTGAAATTATATTGGTTTGG
>JZKD02S1996515.1:2516-14748 GCA_000966675.3 Picea glauca | reverse complement strand
AAAAGGAGGTTTCCCCCTCGAAGAGGCTTATTATCTGAAATTGTATCTTTTTCAAGGCGTTGAGTACTTTTTCTGAGGTTTTTCTATGCTATATTGGTATTTGGTTCTTAACATACTCAAATTGGGGAAAAGATTGTGGAAAATCAACACACGTGATAGCATAAATGAAATGGTTTAGGACATTTTCCATTGTGTGCTCCTGAAGTGCTCAGGCATGGTCACTTGGCAACATGGGTTCTTCCCAGTCCTCATTCTCGTATGGAAATTCAAGCCACCATATATTATCCATGATAGATTGAGTTGGAGGATATATGGTGAGCTTTTGGATAGAAAGTCCATTTGAGATGGTCATTTCTCCCTCTCTATAGCCAATAAATGCATT
This sequence comes from Picea glauca, assembly GCA_000966675.3. Classification (NCBI taxonomy): domain Eukaryota; kingdom Viridiplantae; phylum Streptophyta; class Pinopsida; order Pinales; family Pinaceae; genus Picea; species Picea glauca. Next base: position 14,366 of record JZKD02S1996515.1, on the reverse strand, counting down.
GGCTGTGGCTAACCAATGTCTTCCCAAAATAACGGGATGACATTTGGTAGGATCCTTTGAGTGGATGACCAAAAATTCTACCGGGTGCTTCCATGAGGCTAAAGTAACTATGATATCATCCAAAATTACTTCAGGTATAACCCTAGTCTTATCTGCTAATTCCAAAATGGTTGGGGTAGGTCTAAGAATAGGTTTTAACTGTAATTCCTCCAAGGTAGTAATGGTCATGAGAGTGTTCCCAATGGAAACCTCATTAATGGTTATGGTCACTACGGGGTTTCCGTATTTTTCTACCTTAGGCTGCTCTGATATGTACTCAGAAAGTTATCCTATCAAATGTACTGTTGGAGGATCCTTCTGCTTCCTCCTTGGATTCTTAATACACAATTATTTGACCACCTTAATATATATTGGAATGTCCTTAATGGCTTGTAGTAAGGGAATCTTTACAAAAATATTTTCCAATTCATTCAAGATGTCAAATTCTAGTTGGGTGGTAGGTTTCTCGATTACTAATCTTTCTGGATAAGGAGGTGCCTTCATAATTTGCGAAGGTTAATTTTTGGGAAGCTTGGGTTCTTGGTTCTTAGGAATAATAACATCTTCCCACTTATTGTCATCCGTGGTTTGTTTGGGGGTTTCCTAGGTTTCTTCTTCCCGGCTGACTACTGAAGGCCTTTGCCTGTCCAGAACTCTTCTCGAGCAGAGTTGAATCTCCTGCAATGGAATAGTATAAATAACATACGTTGGGAAGGCCTGCATATCAACATTGTGAATAGGTTGAGTGGGATTATTATTGGGATTAGGCATTGGTTGTGCTGGTAAAAATGTCGGTCTTGGGGAGCTTGCATTATTATATTGTTGCGGTTGTTGTTGTGGAATAAGAGGTAAAGGTGGTGGAACAAAACCTGGTAGAAGATTCAGAATGTTCAGTGGAAACTGAGGATAAGGATGGTTGGGCATAGGGACAGGTGGAGCTTGAGGGTTCCCTTGGTTATTCCCTTCTCTCCATTGGTGAAGCCAAGGATGTTGGTACTGTGTAGACCAGTTTTTCCAACTTGGTGAGTTCCACTGTTGTGGTTGTTTATAATAGGGTGGAACTTGAGGTTGTAGATCCAGGTATGTAGGTTGGTTCCTAGGCTACCATGGCCTCCTAGGTGAATAAGAGGACTCCCCAGGATCCCCACTCCTATAGATGGCTAACAAACTGGGAAATGATAGACATTTTTCAGTTGAGTGGTCTTCTTTGTAGAAGCCACAAACTGAAATGTTATCCAATGGGCATTCCCTTGAAGAATGCTTCATCCTGCATCTTGGGAAATATATGCTTATTCCTGCATTTTCCCCTTTTTGTTTTTTTTAATATTTAGGGTGTCCAAATGGGAGCCTATTGTACTTAAGATATCTTTTTTGAAATTCTCTAAAAGGTTCCCTATCTCTACTCTCGTGATACCACCTGAACTAATTGGTTTTAAGTTTCTACTGTAAGGATCCTGAACATTCTTCCTTGTTTTAACTCTGCTCCTTGAATAATTTTTACACATTTCACAGATCTTGACAAATGGTTTATGGGAGATGTCACATGATTCCATGAGGTTAAGTATTTCTAAGTATTCCTCTGAAATTCCCTTAAGAAAAAGAGCCCTAACTGCATCATCTGGAAGGTCATGGTATTTTGATTTCCAATATATATAAGCAAACTGTTCCATATAATCCTCGAGATTCTCATCTTCTAACGACTGGACTTTGAAAATATCATTACGAGACTCCTTGGTCTTGCAGTAGTCTTGGTACTTTTTAAGAAATATATCTTTCATGGCTTCCCAAGGCCTAATACTGGACTCTCCCAACCCCATGAACCATCTTAGTGCAGATTCCTTGATGGTGGAAGGAAAGATTTTTAGTTTCTGGGCATCTTGTAAGTAGTTGCAGCTCCTACACAAGACGTCAAATTAAAATAGGAAGGTATCTGGATCTTCACTTATTTTACCATAAAAGGTGGGCAATGCTGAGAGGGGAATATTTTTCATATTGACATTCGGTGTGGTCTCCAAAATTGGAAACCCGAAGGTAGTTTTGGTCTGGTTTCCAACTTATTCTCCCTCCTTGTGTCTTACATTGTTGTGATCCTCGTGATCATCCATACTGGTTTGGTTTTCAAAAAGAGAGTACTTAGGTGGTTTTATCCTTGAAGAGAACAAGGTATCCCAAGGTTTTTGTATAGGAAAGGTATCCCTCTGATGGGAATGTCTTCCGATTGTTTGGATGTTTGGGACTCTACTTGAGCTAGTTGAGGTTATGGGTGCCAAAGTTTTTGTATCAATTTGAGAGACAATTATATTGGCTGAATTATCAAACAAAATATTCACCTGTTCAGGGTCTATGATATCTTCAAAATTAGGATTTCCTGATGGTGGTAGGAAAACAAAGGTTGTATTGTTTGGTTCTGCGGAAGGCTCGAGTGGTCTTGCCTCATGTCCCACTATTACTGATGCTTCAATTTTTTGTTCTATAGTGCTCCCTGTCTTAATCTTTTTAGAGACTTCTTTAGCTCTTTGGTTTGAGCTAGTTCATTTTTTTCGGTATCGGTCTGTGGTGTTTGTGAGTGGAATGTTCCTTCCCTCGAAAAGGTCAAAAGGAACCTTGGTTGAAATTTCTGATTTGGATTTAATGTATCTACCTTTTGGGTCCCTAGGTCTATTCATGAAATAAAACAAAAAGAAAAACTACCATTGGGTTTGGAGGAACTTGCTATAACAGATGCACACATTCTTACCTATCGTCTTAAAGTCCCCCCGCCACCAAACTAGTTCTAAGTTTAAGAAATGATCTATTTCCTACCTTGAGACAACTCCCCGACAACGACACCAAAAATGATGGGTGTTCTATATGCACTAAAAATGCTCAATTAAATTTTCAACCCGGGGTAAGTAAAATTAGAGTTGTAGCACTATATGTGCCAAGGCAAAAAGTCTAGAGGTAGTATATGTTGGATCTTGTTGTCATTGATGCCAATGGTTTGATTGATTGATGTCAAGTGATTGATTGGTTGATGATTGATGTAATGAATATGTATTGTCCTTTATGAGAATGATAGATGTCAAAGTGGAAACCAATTGATAAAGATGGATCATTGATATGATGCATAGATGAAGATGGATCAATGAGTTGTCATTGATACATGATTATGCATAGTTTGTTTGATGATAAGATGAATCATTATTGTCTTATCATGATTGATAAGGTGAACAAATGGATTAACTCGAAGGTGGTCCCCTACTGGTGAAATCCCTCATGGGAAGATGCTTTGCGAATTGAGTTATCCTAGAAGAACGGTTGGAGGACCCATGATTACATGTGGAATAATGAGATGAAGATCAATGAATTTGTTGGTGAAAATATCCTAGATGTATAGTTCTTGTCATGCCATTTCCGGTGGTATGTGGAATGTCACATAACTCCTCATGGTTTGAGATTTATGGCCCTACGAAGATGAAGGACCCCCATATGTTGGCCTGAAGCCCAAAAGGTCAAAGAAGTCAAAGTGACCTAAAAAAAGAAATCATTATTTAAATGATAAATTCAAGTGAGAAAGTCAAGGTGGAATATTTAAATAATAAAGTGAGGTGATAAAATCAAGAAGGAATATTTAAATGATAAAATATTGGAGAACTTTCTATTCATGGAAAGTGGTTAATCCTAAAGTAAGGAACATAGGTTAAGTGACCTAGAAATGGGTTAAGTAACCTAGAGGATGAAAGTATAAATAATATAGCTATGGTCTCTTGTAAATCATCCTTTTTGTGGATCAATGGAGAGCTTCTTGTGAATATCTTTTGGAGTATTGATGGAGAGCTTTTTGTGAGAGCATCTTATTGGTGTGGATCTCTTGAGCATGATTGAAGATGTTTGTGATAGCATCTTATTGGTGTGGATATCTTGAGCATTATCGAAGATATATTCTGAGGAAGAGAGCGAGAGGAGGATCTCATGGACTCATCAAAGTTTCGGAAATGTTGGAGATCTTGATGGAAAAATTCTCGGAGCTTCAGAAACCCTAGTTTCTGAGGTGTACGCGGGTTGTCTGTGTATAGGGTGTGTATGCATTGAAGGTATACGCAGGATTATTGTGTACAAGGAGCATATAGTGGATAAACTCATGGATATTTGTGTTTGAGCTAGTGCCAAGCTCTTGGATGATGAGGAAGGTTCCAGATATGCATTCTATGGCCTCATATCTATCACTGAGACACTGGTATGGTTACATTATTTTCTTGATGGATACTATTGCTTGATGTGTTTTGAATGCTTAAGGAATTCTTGCTATGGATTCTATGATATGGTTTAGTTTGGATTATTTGGTTGATGGAGTGATCAATACTCTTGTGATTTAGTGGTGACATGATTGCTATGGTATACTAGTTGTTTATACATGATTGATATAGCATTCATATTGATTTGTTGTGGAGCATGAGCAAGCTATTGGAGAGCTTGGATGTGTTGTGATTGGCTGGTGGTCAGATTGGATAGTCAGAGACATAAGAGAATGATATATTGATTGCATAGAATCTGAGTTGATATTGAAGGACAAACCCTAATAGCTCAAAAGGTATACACAGGTTGTTGTATACATTGACCGCATTCATAAGTGGGCTGTAGTGAGCCAGAGCGCATGCACATGCTGGCTGCACTACTGACAGGTCACATACCTATTGACAAATTGATTTCTGTTGATGATTGTTGCCTCATCTCAGTTGGTGATGAGGGTGTAAGCTGAGTCTTTCATTATAGAGCTGGTGCTCTTGTAGAGTTGTACTCTATTCAGTTGTTGCTGATAAACCCCCGGATTGTTGGCCATAATAAAAATAAAAATTGTACATACATCTTTTGTTCTTTGTGTTCCTTGTAGTGATGCCTTGATGATGATATATTACTGATATTTGTTCTCATCTAACTGGTTATAAATGACAACAATGGGTAATGAATAAATTTTGAATGTTAACTAAGGAGATTTTGTAAAGAGGGAAGCTTTTGGGAAAAAGAGCCCCACACTCATTCACCCAATTGGTATCAGAGCAGGCCTTCACTACAAGCCTTAAAAAGATTGAAGGAGATCCATAGACACACAAACAGATGATGAAGTTCCAATCCTTGATGAGGAAAACTATTCTACTTGGAGAATAAAGATGAGATTACATTTGAAGACAATGGGAGCAACTATTTGGAAGGCAACCATTGGTGGATCAGTTTCATTGAAGAACAAGTCAAAGTTTGCAGCTCAAAGAGAAGGAAAGAAGAATAATGCATTGGCTCTCAAGACCATTCTTAGTGGACTCTCAAGCCCTATCAAAGAGAGCATGGGACAATGCACTTCCTCCAAGGATCTATGGCTAAAGCTAGAGGAAACATATCAAAGAAAGAAAGATAAATAAGATATTGAAGATCACTCCATCAAGATCACTAAAGGTAAAGAATCTCCAAAAACTCTTGAATGCATTATTTCTAAATGTGATTTTGAAAACATTTTAAGTGAAGATAAAGAATCAAGTGATGATAGCACAAAGGAAGATCTTGAAGACATTTCAAATGAAGGAAAAAAATTATGTGTTGATGTTGGAAAAAAGGAAGATCGTGAAGATATTTCAAATGAAGGTAAAGAAACCTCAAAAACCCTTGATTGCAATGATGATGATGATTTTTTCTCTACAAGTGAAGAAGAAGATGTAGAAACAGTTTGTGTAAAGTTTGATGGTATTTATCCTATGAAAAGAATAGAAGAAAATCTATTAAAACTTCAAAAGGAAGTTGAAGAGGGTTTATATAGATATAGAAGTGATCATTATTATATAGACTATAACTATCTTTTGGATAACACTAAGAAGTTTCTTAGGAGGAGTCTAAGGCACATCTTGAAACTAAAGGAAATGATCAAGGAACAAGAAGAGAGCAATTATACCAAATTAGAAGAAAAGGAAGAAGAGATCATAAGACTAAAGACTGGAAAAGAAGATATGAATGTAGATGATGAGATTAGAAAATTTTTTGAAATCATTGTCCATCTCAAGACCCAAATTGAATAAGCCAAAAGAATAGAAGAACTATTGAAGAATAAAATAAATGAAAAGGAGGAGTCATGTTGTAAGTTAGAAGCTAAAATTATTGACCTTAGAAAGAAGGTAGAAAAGTCAAACAAATTCTTGAATAGCGCACGAATCTTGGATGAGATCTTGGAAAGTCAAAGATCACCACTTGATAAATCAGGTCTTGGATACAAACAAGAAGCTACATATGTTGAAGCAAGCACCTCAAAGAAGCATGAGGTAAGTCCATCAATGAAGGAAGACACTGTTTCAAAACAACCATCTACACAAGGCAAGGAAAATTCCAAAAGAACAAAGCAAGCAAGACATCAAGAAGCTACTTTTGGGACACCAAAGCAAAGGTATGAAAGTATTTTTCATGGGCATTGTTATTCATGTAATGAATATGGTCACAAATCTTTTGAGTGTACATATTATGAAAGGAGATATAATGGAATATTTTATAACACCATGAGGTGTTGGAGATGTGATCAAGTAGGACACATTGATGTTCACTGTAACACCGTGAGATGTTACAACTGTAGTGGATTTGGCCACAAATCCCAGGAGTGATAGAACACAAGAAGAAAGTCCACGATGAGGACTTCACATAGCATGGCTAGAAGAAGGAATGAAGTAAGAAAGGGAGACATATTTGAAAAGATGGATTCTCAGAGCTCAAGTTCTAAGAAGAGGGAACCTCTACAGAAGTGGGTGAAGAAGATAGAACAACCAAAATAGGATGAAAAATTGAAGGGAAGCTCAAATAAGTCATCTACTGAGGCATACGTGGGTTACAGTGGTATCAATCACATACATACACAGGTTGACCTTGAATAGGTTGCGTACATACACGAGCTATAATGCAGCAGACTGCGTATATGTGGTGAATCCTAAAGAAAAGGGCTATGCATAGGATTGGAGTTTGATGTGATGGTATAACTCTGTGATGTAGGGTATGACATTGTTTATTGTAGGATTCTAACACTATTTGTTTCAGGTTTTTCATGGTTCTATGTTAGATCATGTAAGGTGATGATGTAAAATAAATCTTGGGTGCATGGCACTAACCCATGAGTATGGATTGATGGTGATATGTTGGAGTACATGGCTGGTACATTGGAATCATATGTTGGATATCATGGTGCATACATTTTTCATGTGGTTGGGCTACATATTGAGACATGTAGTTGATGAGTTGAGTTGATAGTCTTTTTTTACATCATTGGGGAGTCATAGCTTGTTGATGCATGGTTGATATAATTGTTTGGTGCAAGTGATGATGCATGATGGTACACTCATAGATGGTATTTATTTGGCATATTGGTAGATGCACATGGTTGGCATATTGGTGGATGCACATGGTTGGCATATTGGTAGATGCACATGTTGGCATGTTGATAGAGGCATATAATTGATACATTCCATGGATGATATCTTTTGGCACATTACATGATGTTGATGTACATGGTTGATGTACATAGGTGTTGTGCATGATGAGCACACATTTTGGCACAGGATGTGCTTGGTTGATATTGTGCTCATGATTCTTTATTTCATTGTTGACATATATTTTGTTTCATGATGTATGGTATGGCATGAGTTTGATGCATGAACAGGTCCAAGGATCATTGTATGGTAGCATATTGTTGATCTTGCAGAGAAGATAGGGGGATACATACCCATAGGGGGAGTCATTCTTTTTCCCATGATCCTAGGAGGAGATATTTATTAGATGCATACCTAGAAAAGAGCCCTATATTTGAATAAAGAGAATAGAAGTTTAATTCCAAGAGGAGCGATGGTCACAGGGGGAGTATGAGCGATGTATTTTCAGCATTACATCAGAATGATATCCCTTGTTCAAAAAGGGAGAGATTATTCAGAGGAAGATCAAAGACACTTAGATAGGGGGAGAAGCCCAAAGAAAAGAATGTCCCTTTTCCATTGATCTCAAAGGGGAGAGATAGTCACATTGATGTGATTGATGATTATTGTTGGGGAGAGATAGTCACATTGACTATTGTTGTTGTGATTGATGTTTGCTAATGGGGAGAGATAGTCATATTGATATGATTGATTACTATTGATGTAGAGAATGCCTTGTCTACATGTTTGACATCAATAATTAGTAATTGGTATTGACATCAATGTTGGTATTGCCATCAATTCCAAAGGGGGAGATTGTTGGCTCATGTTGTCATTGATGCCAATGGTTTGATTGATTGATGTCAAGTGATTGATTGATTGATGACTGATGTAATGAATATGTATTTTCCTTGATGAAAATGATATATGTAAAATTGGAAACCAATTGATAAAGATGGATCATTGATATGATGCATAGATGAAGATGGATCAATGAGTTGTCATTGATACATGATGATGCATTGTTTGTTTGATGATAATATGACTCATTATTGTTTTATCATGATTGATAAGGTGCACAAATGGATGAAATCCAAAGTGGTCCCCTTATGGTGAAAGCCCTCACAGGAAGATTCTTTGTGGATTGAAATATCCTAGAAGAACGGTTGGAGGAACCATGCTTGTATGTGGAATATTGATATGAAGATCAATGAATTTGTTGGTGAAACTATCCTAGATGGATAGTGCTTGTCATGCCATTTCTAGTGGTATGTGTACTGTCACATAACTCCTCATGGTTTGAGAGTTATGGCCCTACAAAGATGAAGGACCCCCATATGTTGGCCTGAAGCCCAAAAGGTCAAAGAAGTCAAAGTGACCTAAAAGAAGAAATCATTATTTAAATGATAAATTCAAGTGAGAAAGTCAAGGTGGATTATTTAAATAATAAAGTAAGGTGATAAAATCAAGAAGGAATATTTAAATGATAAAATATTGGAGAACTTTCTATTCATGGAAAGTGGTTAACCCTAAAATAAAGAAAATATGTTAAGTGACCTAGAAATGGGTTAAGTAACCTAAAAATGGGTTAAGTGACCTAGAGGATGAAAGTATAAATAAGATAGCTATGGTCTCTTGTAAATCATCCTTTTTGTGGATCAATGGAGAGATTCTTGTGAATATCTTTTGGAGTATTGATGGAGAGCTTCTTGTGAGAGCATCTTATTGGTGTGGATCTCTTGAGAATGATTGAAGATATATTCTGAGGAAGAGAGCGAGAGGAGGATCTCATGGATGCATCAAAGTTTCGACAATGTTGGAGATCTTGACGAAAAAATTCTCGAAGCTTCAGAAACCCTAGTTTCTGAGGTATACGCGGGCTGTTTTTGTATAGGGTGCATATGCATTGAAGGTATACGTGGGCTGACTATGTATAGGGAGCGTATAGTGGATAAACGCATGGAGATTTGTGTTTGAGTTGGTTTCAAGCTCTTGGATGATGAGGCAGGTTCCATATCTTCATTCTATGGCCTTAGATCTATCACTGAGACATTGGTATGGTTACATTATTTTCTTGATGGATACTATTGCTTGATGTGTTGTGAATGCTTAGGGAATTCATGCTATGGATTCTATGATATGGTTCATTTTAGATGATTTGGTTGATGGAGTGATCGGTACTCTTGTGATTCAGTGGTGGCATGATTGCTATGGTATACTAGTTGTTTATACATGATTGAGATAACATTCATATTGATTTGTTGTGGAGCATGAGCAAGCTATTGGAGAGCTTGGATGTGTTGTGGATGGCTGGTGGTCAGATTGGATAGCCAGAGACATAAGAGAATGATATATTGATTGCAGAGAATTTGATTTGATCTTGAAGGACAAACCCTAACAAATCAGAATGTATACACAGGTTGTTGTATACACTAACCATGTGCATACACGGGTTGTAGTGAACCAGAGCGTGTGCACACGCTGGCTGCACTACTGGTAGGCTGCGTACCTATTGATAGATTGATATCTGTTGAGGATTTTTTCCTCATCTCAGTTGGTGTTGAGGGTGTAAGCTGATTCTTTCATTATAGAGCTGGTGCTCTTGCAGAGTTGTACTCTATTCAGTTGTTGCTGATAAATCCCCGGATTACTGTCCATAATAAAAAGAAAAATTGTACATACATCTTGTGTTCTTTGTGCTCCTTGTAGTGATGACTTGATGATGATATATTGATGATATATGTTGTTGATATATGATCTCATCTAACTGGTTATAAATGACAGCAATGGGTAATGAATAAATGTTGAATGTTAACTGAGGAGTTTTTGTAAAGAGGGAAGCTTTTGGGAAAAAGATCCCCACACTCATTCAACCCCCCCTCTAAGTGTGGTAGGTGTGTCCAAAAGTATAGTCTAACTAAATAAATGGTCTATATAAGGGCTAATCTACTTAAGCAAAGACTATCAATGATCAAACCCTATCAAGGAACTTAAACTATTTATGCTAAAGTAACTTTTGAACAATGGATCGATGGATTGTCTTAAAGAAGCAAATGAAAACCCTAAAATGAACAAGTTAACTTAATCAATGTAATGAACAAAAAGAAAGCCATATATTTAATCTATTTAATGAACAATAGCCGTAGCAAACTAATCTAATTAATCTATTCAAAATCAATGAGCAACAATAAGTTAACAAATAAACAAGCAACCGACTACCCTATTAAAACTTATGTAACAAGTAAACTAAATAAGGCATTGCATAAATAGAAAACAAGAGAACCTTTTGCACCTATCTAAGCTAGATCCTAAGAAATTTTTGAGCCAAATTTTGACTCGTAAAACTTAAGAAAATAATATGATTCCCCCGAGGGACTGTAATTCTACCTTAAACCTACCTTAAAAATATTTATGAATCCCCTATTGTTGTGGACAACATTCCACACATTTCTACAGAGGATGATTTTTTTCCTATAGAATACATAAAGTTTGGGGTTAAGCGACTCACGAAAGGGAAAGATAAGGACATCAAATGCTACCAGACTAGATATTAAAAATTAGAGGGTCTATCCTCATCCCTCACATACACAAGCTCTTCAATTTAGCAGCCAAACAAGGCTTCCCTAAACCCTGGATAAAAAGCCTCATTGTACCTAGTTTCAATTGAAGGGATGAAATAAATCCCTCTAATTATAAGACCATTATGATTAGCCCCATTTTAGCTAAGATTTAAATAAGTATTTTGGAAAAGAAGATTAGAGCTAAAAGACAGTATGGATATAGATGCTATCAATCAATTTTGGAAAACTTTGTTATGCTTAGGATCATTACGGAGGAGTGTCACAGTAATACAAACAATCTCCTTTTTTGTTTCATTGATTTTAGAAAATATTTTGACATAGTGCTCGAGACTAACCTTTGGAATAGGTTAGAAGAGATAAAAGTTCCTTTTCAGTTTAGAGCTATTGTGGTAAGGTTGTATGTGAACATTATTTACAAGTTTAGGAACACCGAGGATTGGTCAAAAGAAATTCACTATAATATAGGAGTCAAGTAAGGTTGTCTCCTATCCCATACCCTTTTTGGAATATAAATTGATAAGTTAGAATATTGTTTGAAAGATGAAGGTTGTGTCGGATCGAATCTCTTGGTATAGTCATCATCCTTCTTCTTTATGCCGATTATATTGTTCTTATGGTGAGGATTGGCTACAAACTTGGTAAGAAACTAAGAATCCTCAAGTGTTGATACTGAGAGGGGGGTGAATCAGTATCAAGTACAGTTTATAAAAATTTTCAACTTATACTTAAACCATTCAATTATATCCAATGAGAAATGAACAATAGTATAAGAGTTACACCAATACACCACAATACACCATGCACAATATATGAGAAATAAT
>JZKD02S1996504.1:49595-60454 GCA_000966675.3 Picea glauca | reverse complement strand
AGCAAAATCAACCTACTAAGACTGAATCCAAGATGGAAGTCTCCTTGGGAAAAGGGGAAACCTACCAATCAAATGTTGGGGATGTAAAGAAGATCACATGTACAAAAATTTCCTTCATAGAGAAGACAAAATAAGGACATTGCACAACATTTAGGAGGCTACCACAATGTAAGACATGGGCATAAATATTCCAAGGATATATGTAGCCCTGGAAGATCAACACGCATAACATCAATCCCATATAACAAGCATAATTATCATGTTACTATTTTAATTGATTCAGGAACAAGCCGTAGTTACATTGATCCTAAAGTAGTGGACATTTTCATTTGATGAAAAGTGAGCTTGAAAGATCACGATGGGTTCAACTAGCCACTGTAACCAAAAGAAGGATCAATGAGATTGTGAGAGGTCGCCCAATAGATTTGAATGAGTGAATATCAATGCTGATCTGGATACCATTCCATTAGGATCTTATGATATCCTAATTGGAATGGATTTGTTGGGCAAACATCATGCTATCTATTACCCCCTTAGGGGTGACAACTTCAGAGGTACCCTCATAGGGTGTCATATTGTTGTTCTACATGAGCCACCTTGCTCATCTTCTCTAGTCTCGTACAATTCTTCTCATCTCAATTAGTTGTATGAACGTGCTAGCTCAGTTGTGGTATAGTTCATCCTCCTCCCTCACTCCTCATATGACATATGCACTATGGATGGTACAATATGGTTTCAATATGCTCTATCTTGATATTCCATGTATTGATGTTCATTTGGATATGATGTTATAACTTCCTAGTTAGTCATGAAATTGGTAAAAACTAAATGAAATACAATATCACTTCATAACATGCATAATTTTATTATTTGTCTCATCGTACTTTAGGGGACCATATTTTTCCTTTAGAAGTGCATTGCTTCTCGAGTCAGCTTTTACTACTAGGTACTTAGCCAGGATAGTGTTTTCCACATCCTAACCATGCTAAACATTTTCCACATTCCCTATCTCATTTCATTCCATCCATGTAAAATTTTTATACTGATCACGTGTGACTTATCAAAGGTTAAAAGAAAGGTCTATTAATGAAATTCTTAATTAATAAAGCCAAAAAATGCTAGAGGTGAAGAGCGATAAAGTAAAAAAATGTAAAGCTTGAGCAATGCCACTTTTCTATGAGGCCAATGCCCCTAGTACCTAGCTTGTCTATGAATATCTAAAGAAGAAGGGACTCATTCCATAAAATAAACACATAAAGAAAAAGACATAAAGGGGTAGTAAGAAACAATGTTGAGGACATGTAACTCAATGCTAGAGCTCCCTCTTGAAGGCTTTTGTATAGAAAATCCTAGCTCATGAAAGCTAGATGAACAAGTAAAAAAAACCTATACATATACATGACTTTGAGGGTCATCACATGAAGTCTTAATTCCCTTTCCCTCTTCCATCATTATTCATCATTTTACCTATCTTTCACCTAAGTATTTGGGAAATGTTTTTTGTCCTAGGACTTGGTACATGTATAAGGGTTAATGTTGTACCCCCTTGGTAAAAATTAGGCAAATAATTAAAACTAACCATTATTTGTTATGTTGTGTTAAAATAGATCATGAGGCATTATCATTTAATGGCTTGCTAAGAAGCTAGACCATCTCTTCAAGTGGGTACATTGCATTGGGATACGTGTACCATGCATCGATATCCATGACACAACATTGGGATCTATGATGCCACATTGGGACTCATGTACCCATATTTGATCATATCTATAGACATTGAGATCCATTCCATTTTCCTCGAGATTTGTGTACTACATTGGGATACATGTCACAACATTGGGATCTGTGACAGTGCATTGGGCCATGACATGGACACCACATCATCACATATGCCACATGGACCACTCATATTTATTCTCCTTGTTCAATTGGACATTGTACTCACATTTATGCATTATTATTTTCTCCTTGGTCCACCACATGTGAGAGCCATTGATGCATTTGAGGAGGCAGTTATAGGTTGTTGGAGTGGTTACATGCAAGTAGATTGATCATTGGGTGATGTGGCATTGATTACCATTATTTATTTGAGGAACGCCCACCTTGAGGAGGCCACATGTGCCACTTACCATTAGATCCTCTCTTGGACGTCCCACATGTGTCAGGGTGACATCACACTTTGGGAGTTGGTTGTTTCATGATTGGACCATTCCTTATATTTTGGGAGTTGGTTAGATGATTGTTTGGCACATCATTTGAGGGAGCACATATCTCCTAGCTCTCTCAAGTCCACACATGTGGATTTATTTGATGTATTTTGGACCATTTGAGAGGGGCACTCTTGTCTTCGAGGGTTTTGATGGATATTTTATCTCATTCATTGTATTTTTCCCATGGTTTCAACGAGGCTAATGGTTTTGAGCTAGCACATTGTATTGAGGAGGCTCCTTAGCTATAAAAGGAGACCTCTTCCATTTTCTTTGTTGGAGATTAATGATAAAACTTGCTTAAAGAAGTTCTTGGCTATGTATCTCTTCTATATGATGTTTTAGGTTATTGTTGAAAGGTTTTATATAATTTTTTTAGGTTTGCTAGAGGAAAAAATCTACTACAAGGTCAAAGAAGTGCAACTTACTCCACTTGGAGGGGTGAATAAGATATAGATTTCTCGCCCTATTTATTTTTGATGATTGAAGAATTTGGTTATGGCATTGAGGTAGGATGTCTAAGAGCTCTTCCCTCTTGCATGAGGCCATGCTTTGAGATCACCAAGTAGTAGCACTTGGAGAGACTTCCTAGTGGATCAATCCCCTCATCCAAGCTTGAAAAGCCCTATTTTCCCTAGGTGACACTTGACAAGTAATCCTCTTTAGGTACCTTCAACATCATCTCATATTAAAACCCTAAGCCTCCTATAGACTTGTGTAGTGACCCCATATCTCATCCTTAGGAACTAGTCTATCCCTGTCTTCAACCACAAAAAAACCCCAAAAACATTTTTTCCTTTCATGTCCTTTTTTTGTTTTGTTTTGTTTTGCAATCTAGGGTTTGTCTTGTCTCATATTTCTTCTAGATTGCTTGATTTAAGAAGCTTCAATGGTATATCTGATGTTTAGATCTCATAGATTCTATCTTGTTCTTCATTGAATATCTTTAGTTGTTGGCATTTAATAAGGTTTTTGATCTAGTTTCATTGCCCATCTTTTGTATCTAACCCTTGCATATTAAGGTGTCCTTGAAGTGAAACGAACTTAGTCATTTTAGTGGATGCCCTAAATATTGTTGCTTGGAAATTGTGGCACAAACCCTAACTATATCATACAACATTTAATTCTTGCAATGTTGAAGCATTTTTATGGTTTATGCATTCACATATGATGAAATGATAAAGGAATAATTGCAATAAACTTGTCTTGTCTATTCATTGATTTTCATTCATTTCCTTCTCTACTTGTAATTTTGAATACATGTCGAGATTGAGGTTACATTGCTCATTGGTTTAACCATAATTAATGCAATGTTTTGAAGTAATCTCTCTCTAGAGAATCCACATAAGCAAATCGATGCATCAAAAGGTCCAACGACCTCTCTAAAATGCAAAATGTCATCTGATTTTTAAGGGTTAATTCACTAACTACAGAAATTAAGGTGCATTTTTGATGATGGTATGCACTCAAGTACATGACAACAATCCACTGTGAACTATCCTAAATATTCTAATATTAAATGCTATCATGACACATTGCAAACATGAATTGTTGATTAATGTCTCTCTATGGTAAGTGGCATGAAATGACTTGGCAATTTGATCATTAAAACAATGTTGTTAGTAAATTCTTATTTCCATGTCTTTTGCAATCCATATACCTTTTACTACAACATCGACTAAGGTGAATGGTATATATAGATGTGTTTGTTTCATTGCACAATTGTCTCACATAAATAAGTACAATTTTACCCCTTTCATTTGTTTGGATCAACATCATATTGTTGTCCCTGTGGTTAAATATCAACATCGTGTACTATTTTTTGATTTTAAGTTCATTGGCTTATAATTATGGAAGGTGATACTTCATGAAACACATCTAAGCATAATTCACCTTCTTTATTGGTCAAGGTAACTTGTAGTTCATTGGTCTATGTATACAATCTTTGAATGATAATAGTCTTTGGTAAATGCTCATTGTTTAACTATCACATACAATAAGCACAAAATTGTTATCTTTTCATAACTCATTAGATCATTTTCATTATTGCTTTCCTTGTGAAGATTTCATTGGTCAACTCTAGCATTTAATTTGTGGATGTAAATGGATGGTGATGAATGATATATGGTGAATGGTACATTGTTTTGATACATTGGTACTTCATATTGTTATAATTTGAAGCAATACACTTCATGTTTCAAGCACCTTCTAATGAGAAATTGTTCTCTATGTTACATGTTCTTGAAACTCATCAACAAATAATGTTTTTTGACATTTCTTAACTCTTACTTGATTGTCTTACCCTTCAGAGAGGATAGTGTCGATTTTCCAAGTTCCAAGTCAAACCAAGTCCCGAATCTTTCCCTTCCAGATACAATGATACAATGATATGACTTAGTTTTGATCCCTAGGAATACCCTCCTTAGGTAAGTGTTGATCTAAAAGACTATTTTATGGTATTAAGGTCAACATCACGATGATATGAACACCCTTTCATTTTTAGAGAGGTGGTACTCCTCTTGTTCTTATGATTTCAAGAAAATAAAACGAAACAAAACAAAATCTAAGAAGGACTAGACTTAATATTTATATTCACATTCAAGGAAAACAACACCTGAGATTTGGGACCAGGTGTTAAAAGAGGACCAGGTGTTAAAAGAAACTCATATGTATAATATTTACAACGTGAATAGATTAAGATCCATACAAAATATATAGAACTGATATATCCATCACAACATTTATCAGAACATTTAACAATACAACGAATAAAGGGAACATGGAATGGACCGCAAATAAAAGAGAGCTTTAAATTATCATTCCATAAAGCATAAATTTTTTTATGATAGATAAAACATTTGGTAACTGAAGCCTCTGATCAAAGTCTTTGATTATACAATACTATAATATCCCGAGTAGCTCTCTTGGAGTCTCAAAAATAATAATGAGTCTTTAAATACAAAAGAAAATGTATTTAAAGAAAATAAAAATGCATTCGCCATTCGAAAAGGATTGGGATTGTCTCCCATGGACCCTAAAATGAAAAGAACTGGAAGATTGAAAGAAGAACAATAAAAAATCAACTTAAATCGCACAAAATACCGAGAAGATAAAGACATGATGACAAATGATTGTAGCAGAAAATGGACTTGCAGAAAAACTGAAAGGATAGAGTTTATGTTCGATTCACTGTAATGGAGAAAATATCATCTCTCCACTTGCTTGTAGTTGACTCCTTTATAGGTACATGTTGAGGTTGAGGTGGCATAACTGCTCTCAATGTTCTTGAAGTAGTTAGGGTTTTCCTTTCTAGAATTTTCCATGATTCCTTTTGGAGTAAACCACTATTGATTAATGCTTGATTAGATTTTAATTAATGACTTAATGTCATTGGAATTCATTACTCCAAGTAGGGCCCACTTATTCCTTTAATAAAGTTTATTTTTAAAATTTTCAATGTCACCGCCTTTAACAAAAACAGACTATGTTTTAATTTTATAAGTAATATATTTGCCCTTTCAAAAATGAAAAATTCCATATGAAATCTTCATCATCTCATATTTCCAACAAGTCCTCCTGAGTGTGATTTGGAGTTTTGGATCTTAAGTTATAAGCTCGGGAAGTTGAGGTTCCAAGCAGATCTCTCATAAAACCATGAAAAAGTAGCTGACTGTTATTTAATTTTTTTGGGAGGGTTATGACCAATTTCTCCTCTTGAAATCCATTCCATCATCTTCCTTGTCGAATTACCTTTCCAACGAGGTAAATTTTTCCCCAAACGAACACGCGGATCTTGAGTTATGGCTTCTAGAAATTCGTAACTCAACAACCATTCATCTAACTCATGGGTTAATCATAGCTCTTGATCTGATTTCTTCCACTCCATTAAAATTTCAACTTTTTCTTTTAAAATGATATACCACATGCATTTTGGTCAAGAGTTTTTAAGTGTTTATAATGAAAAAATTACCATAGAACTCATGTGGAACAAAGAAGACTATAGATACTTTGGTGTAGCTCTCGTGCCTTAGGAAAATTTCATGAATGAATAAAATTTTGATGACCTAGTCAACGTTCAGTCATAGACCAGTCATAACTCATTCAGTGCCCATGTCATCACCATGTGCCACGCATGGGTTGGTCCATTTCACCACCACATGTCTATTATGGTATTGGTCCACCTCACTGCCACATGTCATTTGAGGATATGTGCATGTCACCACCACATGTCTCGGTATGGTAGTTCTATGAAATGGGGAAGAAACTTAGGATATAAAATAATATAAAAAAATTAAATGTAGGGTTTGTGGAGTTAATGGAATGCGAAGGTGCAGATGTGGGAAAAGAATAATGGAAAAATGAAAAAATGGAAAAAAGAAAATGTAAATGAATTACGAGAATGAACTAGAAAATAGAAATGAATTATGGGAAAATAGAAATGAATTATTGAAATGAATGTAGAAATTGTGAAAATATAGAAAATGGAAAATGGAAATAGGAAAAGTAAAATGGTAAATGAAAAATGGAAATGGAAATGGAAATGTAAAATGGTAAATGAAAATGGATTATGGAAATAATGTGGAAATGAATTATGAAAATGACTAAGTGGTGGGTATTATGAAAAAGAACCAAGTGGATAATGAAAATGAAAATAGGCTAAGTATGAAAATGGGTTAAGTATGGAAATGGTTAAATGCGGAAATGGTTAAGTATGAAGAATAGTGAGGAGGGAGAGTAGAGTGGAAATAAGGAAAAATGACTAGGTATGGAACAAGGCCATTATGTGGGTCACGAAAGTGAGGGGGTCATTATGTAGAACACGAGACTGCAGACCTCGAGATGTATGGAGAAAGGGTGAGGGGGTCCGTGCCAAAATGATAAATATGACTAAGGGAAATGGGGTGAGTGATTCCAGAAAGAATATGACATTACGTATGGCATGAAGAACCAAGAAAATGTGAGTAAGTGTGGTTCCAAGAATATAATCGAGGTTTCGATAAAAATTAACTGTGTTGCACATGGAAAAATGCTCTCTGGGCGATTGAACAAAAACTTGGATATCTTGAGCATACTGACTCAGATTTTTAATCCCTAAAATGCGTGCCAGAGATGAGACCGAGGGATACACTGTGAATTGATAATATTTCAAAATTTTCTTCTAATATGAATTTTTTTTTACTATCCCAAGAGCGGAAAATCTAGGTGATCAATTTTTTTGATCAATAGTTAGGAACCCCAACATTAAATTGAAGAGGAAAGGTCACTAAGGTGATATTGGGTGGATTTCCTATTAGTTTCCCCAAGCTCTCTTCCGTATGGCGGGGCTTTCCCTTAGTGAGAGTTTGAGCAGTAACTCTGTCCTAGATTTCCATAGTAGAACATTTTCTTGTCTCGATGAAGAAGGAAAGAAGAACATTGTGTAAGGAATTCCAGGACCCATTTCTATAAGGGATATTTCAGCCTTACAACTTAAGAGATGTTTAAGGAAATGATGTCAATTGTATGTAGCTCATGTGGAAGATCTAGACGAGACCAAAGGACCATGCCTTGAATATTTCTCAGTGTTATAGGTGTTTGAGGATGTGTTCAAAGAAATACTAGGATTTCCACCAAAGAGGGATATATATTTTAGAGCTGCCCAAGTATCAAAGACTCCTTACAAAATGAGCACACAAGAATTAAAAGAATTATAAATGAAACTAGAGGTATTGTTAAAGAAATGGTACATACGCCCGAGTGTCTCACCTTGGGGAGCACCAATACACTTTGTGAAAAAAAAGGATGGAACATTGAGGCTATGTATTGAATTTAGACAACTGAATAAAGCCAATGTGAAGAATAAATACCATCTACCCAGAATTGATGACCTCTTTGATCAACTAAGAGGAGCACATATATTTTCAAAGATAGACTTAAGATAAGGATACCATCGAATGAATATCAACGAAGAAGACACAAGTAAGACATCTTTTAGTACCATGTATGGGCATTATTAATTTGTAGTGGTGCCATTTGGACTAACCAATGTACCAATTGTCTTTATGTGCTTAATGAATGATCTATTAAAAAAATATCTAGATAAATTTGTCATTGCGTTCCTCGATGACATACTTATTTATTCCAAGTCAAAGGAATAACATGAACATTGCTTGAGATTGGTACTACCTGTGCTAAGGGAGCATCAACTACATGCCAAGCTGAGAAAGTGCTCTTTTTACCAAGAGTAGATCCATTATTTGGGGCATATCATTTCAAAGGAAGACTTAGTAGTGGATCTAGAGAAGATTGAAGCCATTAGGGTACGACTAGCACCAAAGAATGTTTCAGAGGTCAAAGATTTTATGGGATTAAATGGATATTATAGGACGTTTATAGAAGGATTTTCCAAGATTTCCCATTGCATCATTTCTTTAAAAAATAAGGGAACTAAGCTTGAATGGACAACAAAGTGTGAAGAAAGTTTCCAACACTTGAATGAGGTACTTATTAGTACACCTATTTTGAAGATTGCTGATCAAAACGAAAATTTTGTGCTATGCACAGATGCATGCAAACAAGGACTTCATGGAGTCGTTATTCAAAATGGACATTTCATTAGTTATGAGTCCAAAAAGATTAAAGAACATGAAATAATTATGCCACACATGATTTGGAGCTTGCTACCATATTTCATGCATTGAACATGTGGAGATATTACTTAATGAAGAATAAATTTGAATTGAGGATAAACTATAGTGGTCTGAAATATTTGTTTGAACAACCAACTTTAAATGTTAGAGAAACAAGATGGTTAGAATTTTTAAGTGAGTATGACTTTGACATCAAACATATCAAAGGAAAATAGAACAAAGTTATTGATTCATTCAACATAAGGGTACATATCGTGCATGCTATAACCATCAGTATGCATCAATAAGATTTAAAAAACATAATTTTAGATGTTGTCGTTACAAACCAACATTACCTACATGTAAAATAAAGCTTACATCAAGAAGATTTACCAAAAAAATTTAAAGAGTACAAGATGAGAAAAAATGGAGTACTTATGCATAATAATAGAGTGTATGTTTCTAATTCCCAGGAATTAAGGAAGCTAGTGCTAAAATAAATGCACAATGTTCCATATGTTAGACATCCTGGTTATCATAAAACAATTGCAACAATAATAAGCCAATACTTTTGGCTAGGCATGAAGAAGGATGTTACTGATTACATTGCTAGGTGCATGGAATGTCAAAGAGTGAAGGTTGAATATAGACACTCAACAAGTTTGCTATAGCCATTACCCATCCCAGAGTGGAAATGATAAGTTGTACCCATTGATTTTATCATTAAATTGCCTAAGACAACAAGACAACATGATTCAATAATGGTAGGGGTGGATAAATTGACAAATGATTCTCATTTTATTCTAGTGAAATTAAGTCACAATGCAACTAATATTGCAAAAGTTCACATGAAGGAAATTCCTAGGTTGCACAATGTACCTAAGACAATTGTTTTAGACAAAGATCCAAACTTTACTTCAAACTTTTGGAGAGGATTGTTTAAGGGATTTGGTACAACTTTGAATTTTAGCACAACATACCATTCATAGTTAGATGCGCATACAGAGAGAGTGAACCAAGTGACTGAAGACATGTTAAGCATGTATGTAATGGATAATCCATCTAAGTGGGAATACTGTTTTTATTTGGTTGAGTTTAATTACAACAATATGTATCACGCTTCATTGAAGATGAGCCCATTTGAAACTATGTATGGAAAAAAATGCAATACTCCAGTGAGTTGGGACAACCCAACAAACATAGTAGTAATTGGGCTAGAATTGCTCAAGGAGATGGAAGAGCAGATGATTAAAATTAAGTAGAATATGAAAGCAACACAAGATAGACAAAAGAGTTATTCAAATAAGAATAGGACAACCAGAGAATTTAAAGTGGGAGAGCATACATTTTTGAAAGTGAAGCCCAAGGAGATCTCATTGTAAATGGGTAGTTGTATCAAGCTAGCAACCAAATTCTATGGTCCATTTGAAATATTAGACAAAATAGGACCAATTACATACATTCTTGGATTGCCTATTTTCATGAATATGCATAATGTATTTCATGTATCTTTGCTAAAAAAATATGTGCATGATCCTAACCATGCCATTAATTAGATTTTGAACAAAGTTGTCAACTTAACAAGAACTGTGACCTCAAAACGAGAACTCTAACAAAAAAAATCATATTTTTGGGTAAAAAACACCAAAATCAACCCCCAAATTAAAAACGGTGCTACCAGTACCACCGTTTTTTTTGGGAGGTGGTTAAATTGCAACTTATTTAAAATAGCACAATATTTTTGGGTAAAAAACACCAAAATCAACCCCCAAATTAAAAAGTGGTGCTACGTATGGGACCATTTTTTTGGGAGTTGGTTAAAATTGCAACTTGATTGAAATTGCTCCATTGACATTGTGAACATAACCCTGAAATTGACCCTTGAATAAAAAAATGATGCTATCATTACTCACACAGTTTTTTTTGGGAGTTAAAATTATGACCTAATTGAAACTATGACCTTGATCACTAACACCACCCCAAATGAAACACTAAAAGATGACTCTCAAATCGAAATTTGTTATCACTTGATAGTTGGTTTACT
>JZKD02S1996504.1:0-10122 GCA_000966675.3 Picea glauca | reverse complement strand
CTTTTATCCATTTTCTTTTATGCCCTCTTTTATTCTTTTTCTTTCTTTTCTTTTCTTTTCTTTTTCTTTCTTTTCTTTTCTTTTTCTTTCTTCTCTTTTCTTTTCTTTTCTCTTTCTTTTTGAAAATAATTTGCAAGAATGAAATATAATTTCCAAACAAACTACATCAAGAGTAAAAATCTCCAGTCACCAATTGATCCTATGAAATATAGGGTTATAACAACCTCTAAGATAAATTTCCTTTCCTTTTGAGGAAAATCTCATGAAAATATATTGAAAATTAAGGGCCATTGTTCTCAATGATTTTAACCATTGGACTCTTAATACAACATCAACACCACCCATTTTGATGACAATGATGGGAATATCCAATAAATACTCTCCCATTTTGAGCTTAATACTATGGCACTTCCGAGAACAATTTACGGTACCTCCATCTACAATCATTACTTGAAACTCTGGTGCTGGATATACAAAGCAATTAAGATCTTTTGCTAATTTGTAATCGATAAAGTTATGGGTACTACTAGAATCAATCAACACTGTTACCTTTTTCTTTTTGATATATCCTTCTATCTTGAGGGTTTGTGGAGTATTGATTCCGACCAATGCATGACATTATATCATTGGAATAGTCTCTTGATGGTTCCAATTCTTGATCTTCTTCCTCTTCATTTTCTATGTAGAATACTTTCTTATCATTGAATTTATGCGCCTTACTGTACTTACTGTCACAATTGAAACATAGTCCCTTTTCTCTTCTTTCATCCATTTGCTGATGTTTCAACCTTGTCAGTTAAGGTACACTTGTCTTATGAACCCCGTATTGATCTTTGCTTCATGTGTGTGCTCAACTAGTAGACTTGTGCGTAGCCTTATTCTTGGCTTGAATATGCCAAGCATATTGCATAACTTCTATAATATTTGAAGGATGTCTTAAGAAAAGATCATGTTTAATGTATTCTTTTAATCCACCCACGTAAGCTTCCAATCATTTATCATCACTGATGTTATCCACCCTTGTGGCCAACAACTGAAATTCTGAATTGTAATCTTCAATATCACTTAAATGTTTGATTCTTGTCAATTGACTGAAGTAGTCATATTCCCAAAGCTTCCAATATTTTGCTTCTAAGTCTCTTGTAAATAAACCCCAATTATAATGATAAAAAGGGGGTTACATTTTAAATACCCATTGATATAATTTATATGGTTTTATCTCAAAGTTCAAAGTTTCTATATGAATCCTTTTCTTATCATCCATAATACTATGCAGTTCAAAATATTACTCTATTTGGTTCACCTAGGTAAAGACCTATGTACCATCAAACTTATTTAATTCAATCTTAGGAAAGTTGAATTTAGGACCCCCACCATAATTAACTCCAGTATTAGAGTTAAATCCACTAGAAATTTGTTTATTATCAGTAGGATGTTCAACCATAGTACTACCTTTATTTTCCCGAGTTCCTTGCATTTTGATATCTCCTTTAGAGAATCTATCATCTAGAGCATGAAACATCATGGAAGACAAGGAGTTTTGTAATTCCTTCATGGATTTTTGTATATTTTCATCCATCTTATTTTTCATGTCATCCATATTCTTATCTATCTTATTTTCCATTTCGTCCATATTTTTTTCATCTCGTTCTTATTCTCATTCATCTTCTTATCCATATTGTTTTCCATTTCATCCATATTTATTTTCTTAGTTTCATCCATCTTATGTTCCATTTGTTCACTATTCTTAGTGATCTTCTTTTCCATCTGGCGATATATCTCATCAATTTCCTCTTGAGTCATGGTTAAAATTTTTGGAGGAGCCTTGGGAGACATGTGAGAAAAAAATAATTCTCCTCTTTTTCCTCTTTATTACAAAATTTGAATCACCCAAAACAAATCTTCCAATAAAACATTATGCCAATTGTAAGTTATGTACCTTTTAAGCCCTCAATTTGGAGTATGTCCTCTTGGCCTACCTTCCTTCTGATGTATTTATGAAATTTCATCCCTTTTGAGTTTGAAATTTCGGCTGGTAGTACTATGAAATGTATTCTCTGCAATTTCGCAGGTTTGACAAAAATTGGATGTGCCAAGTGAAAGTTAGGGTAACTTTCCCAAACTTGCTATTTTTTGGCCTTTTCAAGAGAACAAAGTTGTACATATTGCCACATGTCCAATATTTAATACCTGATTCTGAAATTTCTACCAAAAATATTATGGACTAGACTATTTCAAATGCAATAGGTATTATAGAATTTAGATCCTCACCGAAGAATATATGACTGTTTGATCCAGAACACTTATTTGAGACTATTTATAGGACTAGTCGAAAACCCCATCTTCCATAGGGTATATATCCTAAAGTATAATGACCTAGAAGCTAAAATTTTTACCAGAGATACCTTAATATTTCTTATAAATAGCATCCAAGTTTCATTGTCTGAATCATCCTAGAAAAAAACGTTATAGAAAAAATTCTAATATGACTTGCTTGGAGAAGAAAAACCCTAAGATCAATGCTTTGATACCAAATGTTATGATACAACACCTTAAAAAATGATAAAAAGCCAATGATTATAGTCCAATTCGAGGGGGAAAAACCTCATACATTATATCCAATTCAAAATACAATATGAGATGAGATAATATGATCCTAAGACTAACTCTCCTTGTTATATATATAGGAGACAATGGGTACAATTGTGCAATGAAGGGTTCTTGCTGACATAAACATATAATGCTAGAAATGTAATAATTCAATGTCTAGGGCTTAATAAGGGGTTTTATACATAAAACTGGGATTTCTATGGGGCTTTGTCTAGATATTAACAGTGAAAAGACACAGAGATGACAACTTCCATATGAGGGGATTTGCATGAAAATAGGTGATATGAGAGGCCAGATATGTGTCGGGGGGGAGATTGTGCCAAAGGAAAAGGAGGGGACCACCAAGATGATGGGGTAGGGAATTTATCCCAAGTCATATGGAGAGGAGGGTAAGGGATGGGGCTGAGGATGATCTTTCCATCAACAACGAGAGTTCCATATTCACCTTTGATGCCAAGATTGGCCAAGTGGTATTTCAGATAATTAAGACCCCTTTTGACATTCCAAGAAAGAACCTCGTTGAAATCCTTTAAAATACATTGAATTCAGATGAAAATTGAGCAAATACATACGTCCATTGGAAGAGTAGAAATCCATATATGCTTATTGTGTCTTTGGAATCCCCCACAAATGAGAGGGTTGTGATATTTCTTGAGTTGGTGATTTATCAAAAAAGGATCCAGAAAAGGTTAAGAACAACTCATAACACACAGAGGCAACTTAGGACGCTCAAAATGGCTCCAACAGAGGAGAAAGGGAAAAAATTCAAAGTTCCCAAAAATCAGTGGAAATGGAATGATCGCGAAGAGCGCATCGCAAGATTTCTAACGGTGCAAACGACTCATCAAACAGAGTTACATATTGAAAGATATTCATGGTCAAAGTTTGGTCAACCTAGCCCAATCAGTAGGGGATGAGTCAACATCTGTACTACCGACGTCAACATCTATACGGATGAAGTCAACATCCATACAACACATGTGGCAGGAGTAGGTAAGTGACATGTGGCATGCTAACATCAACATGATGACATGGAAACACTAGAGGCTGCCATGTGTCACCCAGTTTTTGGTGTTTTGGACCAATCGGATCGTGCCATGTGGCAGTCTGTACAACTGATGTGGCACGCTGACGTGGTGTGATGACTTGGTAGGGGGAATATTGTACCAATGAGAGGCCACCACGTGGCCCAATCAGGAGATGCCACGTGGTAGGTGGGAAATGCACAAGGACAGCCTGTGAATGAAATTTGAAAAAAAATAGTTGGTGGGTCCGCCAAATCTGGCGGACCACACCAACTATAGCCACAATTGTATATCGTTGGACAGGTTCTAGAGCCACTGATAACAATAGTGTAACGGATATATATTGTATAAACCATATAACAATACCAAACCAAAAGGAGAGTCTGCGGGGCTTGACCCCAGGACTCCCGCCATAACCTATGCCTTAATACATACACCCCTAACCAATAGGCTATGGGTACCACATGGTATACAATGGCTAGTTTAATTATAAAAGGTGAATCCACCCAAACACATAGGAGGAGGCGCACAGACCGTACAACCTTCCAGGCATGCTTTTCAATGCAAGGTACAATCATCATTGCAGGTTGCAGAGGGCACATAAATTGAGACAAAATTCTTCTTAGGACTGGGAGTGCCAGAGTCAGATCGAGGCATGGAGACGATCATTTTTGGGTAATTCGACACCATGAATTCATTGGTGCTTTTTGTTTTTTGATTTGAGCATTATTTCTGCAGCTTGATTTCAGAATGAGGTATACTTATGTATTTATCCAAATTCTTTTGTTGAGTTAATGAAAGAGCCTCCCATTTGAGAGTAGAACCCAGAGACGTAGTCCACCAGGGACAAACTCCATTATCAAGTTTTTGTGTTCATATATGATTCTTACGTCTCTTCATTTTTAACTTTTCGCTTCTTTAATGGTGCACTTTTATTTATGCTCATTTAATGCAATTCTTTATAAGTCACGATGAAAAGATCCCGGATCATGTTGGTATCAGATCAATCATCTTTGACTTAAATTGTTGAGTGTGAATGTTTACTAGGGCCAAGCATAAGCATGGCTAAGGAAATCTTAATCCTTTCAATCCCGAAGTTGGTTTTGCATCCCGAAGGAATAAAATGACAGAAGAGGACAAGCGTGATTGCTTGGTGACATTAAGTTTTGGTGAATGCTTACTTAATGTGGTTGGGTATGTGATAAAGAAAAACTTAATGTCACCAAGGAATGTAGGATCATATTTTCTATTTCTTCAAATTTGATTGATGAAGTGGATTTGGATGTTGTACCACCTAATATATGTGGCACAGTGTTGGGAAGTCCTTATCTTTTTGACATAAAAGCAGTCTTTTTTCGTCATGAGAAAAAATACCACCTTACTAAGAGGGAGTGGAATATATTGTTAGAGCTCACAACATGAGGGTAAATACAACACTTGTTAGTGTAGGGAAAATGAAAATATTCATAAACACTAATAAGAGATATGTACTCATGGTCGTTAGAGAGAAAGATGTCGGGACATCCAACGCTTTCCAATGGTCTGATCCATCTCATAAAAATGAATTAATTGATATTGTTTCTAAGTATGATGATATTTTTCAGGAACCAGATGGATCACCTCCGAAGAGGGAAATCCAACATGAGATACATCTTCAACATGATTCTCCTCTTCCTGATGTGGACTTGTATAGGATGTCAGTTGTGGAGATGACATAGATCCAGAATTAGATACATGGATTATTGGATCAAGGGGTTATCATTCCTAGTTCATCTCCTTGTGGTTCTCTAATTGTGATGGTGCCAAACAAGGACGACACATGGAGAATGTGTGTCGATTACTGAGCCTTAAATAAAATCATGGTGAAAAATCGATACCCTCTTCCTCGTATAGATGATTTACTTGATCAATTGAAGAATGCTGTTTATTTCACTAAGTTGGATTTGCATAGTGGATATCACCAGATCAAGGTCGCAGAACAAGATGCATGGAAAAATTCCTTTGAAACCAAACATGGATTGTTTGAGTGGTTAGTTATGCCGTTTGGACTTTGTAATGATCTAGAAACTTTCATGCGTGTGATGAATGATGTAGTCAGGCCTTTCCTAGATGACTTTGTGATTTTATATTTAGACGAAATTCTTATTTTTAGCGGGACTTGGGGTGAATGTGTGAGGCATGTAAAACAAGTATTGGATACTTTTCAAAGGGAAAATATGTATGTAAAATTTTCTAAATGTGAATTTTGCAAGACTCCACTTGTGTACTTAGGTCATATTGTAGGAGGAGGACAATTGAAAATTGATCCTTCCAAAATTGATGTAATTGTAAATTGGCCTGAGCCAAGAAGTGTAACCGAAGTCTGAAGMTTCTTAGGTGCAGTCCAATATTGGAGGAGGTTCATTCCCAACTTCTCCTTTATAGAAACTCCTTTTAATGCTTTAACCAATGTGAAGAACACTTTTYAGTGGGAAAAAAAGAAACAAAAAGATTTCAACATTTTGAAGGAGAAGATCARTACCACACCARTATTAGCACTGTCAAATCTTCAACAACCTTTTGAGATAGAGACAAATGCCAGCGRATATGCCATGGGTGCAGTAYTGATGCAATATCGTAAGCCTATCTGTTACCACTCTGAAACTTTTAACCAAGCTGTTGTTAACTATCCTACATATGATAAAGAGTTGTATGCATTAGTCCAGAGCGTAAAGAAATGGAAGCACTACTTGTTAGGGAAGGAAACAATCATACATAAAGATCACCAACCCTTACAGTATCTCCAAGCACAGACCAAATTGAAACAATATCGATACTTCAGATGGATGGGTTTTATACAACAATTTCATTTGGTAATCAAGTACAAAAGGGTACAAGTAACAAGGTATCCGATATGCTTTCTAGACCTCCTATTGCTGCTTCTATTATTTTGAAGAATACTTATTTATCTCATGATAGCTATGTAGAACAATATGCCATCAATGAATATTTTAAAGAAGTATATGCGAAGCTAACCCTTGGTGCACAGGTAGAGAACTATTGTCCGCAGGGAAAACTAATCTACCATATTTGAAATCTATGTATTCCTACAAGTGAATGAGTTCATGTAATATGAGAAGCTCTCACTTTTCTTATGTCTGGGAATTTTGGGGTAGGAAAAACTATGGCTCATTTGCATAGGTTTTGTTACTAGCCTCAAATGAAATTAATTCTAACTAAATATGTAAAGGGGTGTGTGACATGTTCTACTTGTAATACCACTAATAGAAAACTGGGGCTATACTCACCACTTCCTGTTCCATCCCATCCATGGGAAAGTATCTCCATGTATTTTGTAGGGGGTTTACCAATGACCAACAGGGGTCATGATTATTTGTATGTTGTAGTGGATAGGTTTAGCAAGATGTGTATCTTGATGCCATCTAAAAAGAATATCATTGTTGAGAATATTTCTAATATCTTCTTTTGGTATGTTTGGGTTCACTTTGGGTTACCCACATCTATTGTCTCGGATTGAGATACTCAATTCCTTGGGGACTTTTGGACTAGCTTGTGGAGGATGATGGACACCAAATTGAAGAGGAGCACTACTTTCCATCAACATATCAACGGACAGACAGAGGTGGTAAACCAAATAATGGTATTTTTTCTTCGAGGCTACTGCAACAATCATCCCAAGTTATGGGATGAACATATACCCTATGTACAACATGTGTACAACTGAGATTTACTTTCATCCACTTAGAGTTCACCTTTTGAGACATGTTTTGGGTACCTACCAAAGGTTCCTTTGGACTTGATATATGGGAGAGATACCGACGTGAATGAAGAACGAATAGAGGACAGAGTCCACAAGTTCATCTAGAGGATCCAACAAATACACTAGGAAGTCAAGGAACAGTTAAAGAAAATTCAAGCACAGTATAAAGCTCGGCATGTAAAACACATGGTTGATCATCAGTTTCAGTTTGGAGACCGGGTATGGCTTCACATCAACAAGGAGAGATTGAAGGGTGAAGGAAAGAAACTGAAGCCCATTCATTATGGACTCTTCACTATCTTGGAGAAATTGTTGATTAAGGTTGGTTGTCATTGATGTCGACCCTTGAAGAAAGCCCCACAACACAAAGGTTTGGGTAATGGACCCAATATTGTTTGATGTAAAGATCACTCATTATTGTATTTTCATGGTTGATAAGAAGTAAATATGGATGAACTCCAAAGTTGTCCCCTTATGGTGAAAGCCCTCACGAGAAGATGGTTTGAGGAGTAAGAGAACCCATGCTTAATTGTGGAATAATGAGATGAAGGAAAATGAATTTGTCAGGTAAAATATCCTATATGTATAGTTATTTTCATTCCATTTCCGGTGGCATGTGGAACGCCACATAACTCCTCACGGTTAGAGAGTTATGGCCATGAGAAGTTGGAGACCCCAGGTTTGGGTAATGGACCCAAGTTTGTTTGATGGATAACGGTATGATTTATGATATATTTTCANACTTTTAACCAAGCTGTTGTTAACTATCCTACATATGATAAAGAGTTGTATGCATTAGTCCAGAGCGTAAAGAAATGGAAGCACTACTTGTTAGGGAAGGAAACAATCATACATAAAGATCACCAACCCTTACAGTATCTCCAAGCACAGACCAAATTGAAACAATATCGATACTTCAGATGGATGGGTTTTATACAACAATTTCATTTGGTAATCAAGTACAAAAGGGTACAAGTAACAAGGTATCCGATATGCTTTCTAGACCTCCTATTGCTGCTTCTATTATTTTGAAGAATACTTATTTATCTCATGATAGCTATGTAGAACAATATGCCATCAATGAATATTTTAAAGAAGTATATGCGAAGCTAACCCTTGGTGCACAGGTAGAGAACTATTGTCCGCAGGGAAAACTAATCTACCATATTTGAAATCTATGTATTCCTACAAGTGAATGAGTTCATGTAATATGAGAAGCTCTCACTTTTCTTATGTCTGGGAATTTTGGGGTAGGAAAAACTATGGCTCATTTGCATAGGTTTTGTTACTAGCCTCAAATGAAATTAATTCTAACTAAATATGTAAAGGGGTGTGTGACATGTTCTACTTGTAATACCACTAATAGAAAACTGGGGCTATACTCACCACTTCCTGTTCCATCCCATCCATGGGAAAGTATCTCCATGTATTTTGTAGGGGGTTTACCAATGACCAACAGGGGTCATGATTATTTGTATGTTGTAGTGGATAGGTTTAGCAAGATGTGTATCTTGATGCCATCTAAAAAGAATATCATTGTTGAGAATATTTCTAATATCTTCTTTTGGTATGTTTGGGTTCACTTTGGGTTACCCACATCTATTGTCTCGGATTGAGATACTCAATTCCTTGGGGACTTTTGGACTAGCTTGTGGAGGATGATGGACACCAAATTGAAGAGGAGCACTACTTTCCATCAACATATCAACGGACAGACAGAGGTGGTAAACCAAATAATGGTATTTTTTCTTCGAGGCTACTGCAACAATCATCCCAAGTTATGGGATGAACATATACCCTATGTACAACATGTGTACAACTGAGATTTACTTTCATCCACTTAGAGTTCACCTTTTGAGACATGTTTTGGGTACCTACCAAAGGTTCCTTTGGACTTGATATATGGGAGAGATACCGATGTGAATGAAGAACGAATAGAGGACAGAGTCCACAAGTTCATCTAGAGGATCCAACAAATACACTAGGAAGTCAGGGAACAATTAGAGAAAATTTAAGCACAGTATAAAGCTCGGCATGAAAAACACATGGTTGATCATCAGTTTCAGGTTGGAGACTGGGTATGGCTTCACATCAACAAGGAGAGATTGAAGGGTGAAGGAAAGAAACTGAAGCCCATTCATTATGGACCCTTCACTATCTTGGAGAAATTGTTGATTAAGGTTGGTTGTCATTGATGTCGACCCTTGAAGAAATCCCCACAACACAAAGGTTTGGGTAATGGACCCAATACTGTTTGATGTAAATATCACTCATTATTGTATTTTCATGGTTGATAAGAAGTAAATATGGATGAACTCCAAAGTGGTCCCCTTATGGTGAAAGCCCTCACGAGAAGATGGTTTGAGGAGTAACAGAACCCATGCTTAATTGTGGAATAATGAGATGAAGGACAATGAATTTGTCAAGTAAAATATCCTATATGTATAGTTATTTTCATTCCATTTCCGGTGGCATGTGGAACGCCACATAACTCCTCACGGTTAGAGAGTTATGGCCATGAGAAGTTGGAGGCCCCAGGTTTGGGTAATGGACCCAAGTTTGTTTGATGGATAACGGTACGAGTTATGATATATTTTCAGATAATACTATTTTATATGGATAATACATGTCATTCCATTTCTGGTGGTATGTGGAATGTCACATAACTCCTCACGGTTTGAGAGTTATGGCCTTACGAAGTTGGAGGACCCTCATATGTCATCTAGA
>JZKD02S1996493.1:19723-30398 GCA_000966675.3 Picea glauca | reverse complement strand
CTTCTTATCCAGTGTAAGTGGGAGAGAGATTCAACCCACTTTTGAGAGGTTATGGCATGATTTCCTCCAGGAGGAGAGTCGCACAGCTACCGGGAGCGAGCCAACGAAAGAAGAGCACTCAGCTTTAGCATCAAGATTCAAGGGAAATAATAAAGGTTGTCAATGGAAGCCAAACATCAAAGGTACATTCAAAGGCAAGAATATTGATACATATGAGATTAAATGATTTAGTTGTAATAAGTTGGGTCATTTTGATAAATATTGTTGGTTTAGAAAGAAACATCCTAGGAAATGGAAACATCATGCCTCAACTACTGAGGATGATGAATCCAAAAGAAATCAGAAAAGTTCTTCTAATGAGAAAGAAAATAGGAAAGAATATTAATTGGTTTATGCCTTATCCAATTCAGTTTCCATGGGGTTGAAAACTTGGTTAGTAGACAGTGGTGCATCAAAGCACATGACAGGTTACAAGGAGATCCCCTCAAACTTCGAGACAAAATATCTTGCAGAGAAGGTTGAGCTTGGGGATGAAAAATGTTACAAGATAGAGGGAGTAGGCTCTATCTCCTTTAGATTGGAATCTGAGGATAGACTTCATGTTGATGAAGTATTATATGTTGCAGGGCTCAAGAAGAATCTACTATCAGTTGCAACCCTTGAGGACAAGGAATATTGGGTGAACTTCAAGTACAAGAAGGCACTACTATGGGCTAAAGGTAGCCACTTAAGTACAACATAACCCATTGGAACTCGCAGTGGAGGACTATACGTCGTGTCCGGACAGTCAGTTCAGGCATTGGCTCATGATACAAATAGCTCTATCGAGTTGTGGCACAAAAGACTTGGAAAACTTCATTACAAAGCTCTTCCAGATATACAGAACATGGTATGTGGCATGCCCTCTATTTCTCTTAGTAAAAATGAAATTTGTAAGGGATGCATGCTAGGTAAAAATATAAAGAAAGCATTTCCTAGTAGTGACAATAGAGCTTACGGAATCTTAGATCTAGTTCATTCTGATGTATGTGGTCCCATGTCATCTCCCTCACTCAGTGGTTGTTTGTATTATGTCATTTTTATTGATGATTACTCATCAGAATCCTTAGAACATACAATGGAGGAGAAATTGAATCTCTTCAGTTTGATGATTTCTGCAAGTCAGCAGGAATCAAGAGAGAGTTGACCATGCCATATAACCCTCAGCAAAATGGTGTTGCTGAGAGGAAAAACATGATTATTTGTGAGGTAGCGAAAGCAATGANGGTGAATTTGTATGAGAAACAGGCTCCAAGTCAGAAGAAGACACTTAAGCACAAGCTTAAGTATTTGAATATGGAGAAAGGTGAATCAGTGGCATCTTTCTGTTCCAGGATAACTCAGATTAGAGATCAAATTTTGGTCACAGGGGTGACAGTGGACAATGATGATTTATTGCAGGTCATTTTTTACGGTCTTCCTTCTTCATGGGAGACCTTCTTATCCAATGTAAGTGGGAGAGAGATTCAACCCACTTTTGAGAGGTTATGGCATGATTTCCTCCAGGAGGAGAGTCACACAGCTACTGGGAGCGAGCCAACGAAAGAAGAGCACTCAGCTTTAGCATCAAGATTCAAGGGAAATAATAAAGGTTGTCAATGGAAGCCAAACATCAAAGGTACATTCAAAGGCAAGAATATTGATACATATGAGATTAAATGATTTAGTTGTAATAAGTTGGGTCATTTTGATAAATATTGTTGGTTTAGAAAGAAACATCCTAGGAAATGGAAACATCATGCCTCAACTACTGAGGATGATGAATCCAAAAGAAATCAGAAAAGTTCTTCTAATGAGAAAGAAAATAGGAAAGAATATTAATTGGTTTATGCCTTATCCAATTCATTTTCCATGGGGTTGAAAACTTGGTTAGTAGATAGTGGTGCATCAAAGCACATGACAGGTTACAAGGAGATCCCCTCAAACTTCGAGACAAAATATCTTGCAGAGCAGGTTGAGCTTGGGGATGAAAAATGTTACAAGATAGAGGGAGTCGGCTCTATCTCCTTTAGATTGGAATCTGAGGATAAACTTTATGTTGATGAAGTATTATATGTTGCAGGGCTCAAGAAGAATCTACTATCAGTTGAAACCCTTGAGGACAAGGAATATTGGGTGATCTTCAAGTACAAGAAGGCACTACTATGGGCTAAAGGTATCCACTTAAGTACAACATAACCCATTGGAACTTGCAGTGGAGGACTATACGTCGTGTCCGGACAGTCAGTTCAGGCATTGGCTCATGATACAAATAGCTCTAGCGAGTTGTGGCACAAAAGACTTGGAAAACTTCATTACAAAGCTCTTCCAGATATACAGAACATGGTATGTGGCATGCCCTCTATTTCTCTTAGTAAAAATGAAATTTGTAAGGGATGCATGCTAGGTAAAAATATAAAGAAAGCATTTCCTAGTAGTGACAATAGATCTTAGGGAATCTTAGATCTAGTTCATTCTGATGTATGTGGTCCCATGTCATCTCCCTCACTCAGTGGTTGTTTGTATTATGTCAAATTTATTGATGATTACTCATCAGAATCCTTAGAACATACAATGGAGGAGAGTTTGAATCTCTTCAGTTTGACGATTTCTGCAAGTCAGCAGGAATCAAGAGAGAGTTGACCATGCCATATAACCCTCAGCAAAATGGTGTTGCTGAGAGGAAAAACATGATTATTTGTGAGGTAGCGAAAGCAATGANCTTCAATGACTTTGTTGATGACTGCCAAGGACTGTATGGATACCTTGGTGAATTTGTATGAGAAACAGGCTCCAAGTCAGAAGAAGACACTTAAGCACAAGCTTAAGTATTTGAAGATGGAGAAAGGTGAATCAGTGGCATCTTTCTGTTCCAGGATAACTTAGATTAGAGATCAAATTTTGGTCATAGGGGTGACAGTGGACGATGATGATTTAGTGCAGGTCATTTTTGACGGTCTTCCTTCTTCATGGGAGACCTTCTTATCCAGTGTAAGTGGGAGAGAGATTCAACCCACTTTTGAGAGGTTATGGCATGATTTCCTCCAGGAGGAGAGTCGCACAGCTACCGGGAGCGAGCCAACGAAAGAAGAGCACTCAGCTTTAGCATCAAGATTCAAGGGAAATAATAAAGGTTGTCAATGGAAGCCAAACATCAAAGGTACATTCAAAGGCAAGAATATTGATACATATGAGATTAAATGATTTAGTTGTAATAAGTTGGGTCATTTTGATAAAGATTATTGGTTTAGAAAGAAATATCCTAGGAAATGGAAACATCATGCCTCAACTGCTGAGGATGATGAATCCAAAAGAAATCAGAAAAGTTCTTCTAATGAGAAAGAAAATCGGAAAGAATATTAATTGGTTTATGCCTTATCCAATTCAGTTTCCATTGGGCTGAAAACTTGGTTAGTAGACAGTGGTGCATCAAAGCACATGACAGGGTACAAGGAGATCCCCTCAGAATTCGAGACAAAATATCTTGCAGAGCAGGTCGAGCTTGGGGATGAAAAATGTTACAAGATAGAGGGAGTAAGTTCTATCTCCTTTAGATTGGAATCTGGGGATAGACTTCATGTTGATGAAGTATTATATGTTGCAGGGCTCAAGAAGAATTTACTATCAGTTGCAACCCTTGAGGACAAGGAATATTGGGTGATCTTCAAGTACAAGAAGGCACTACTATGGGCTAAAGGTAGCCACTTAAGTGCAACATAACCCATTGGAACTCGCAGTGGAGGAATATACATCGTGTCCGGACAGTTAGTTCAGGCATTGGCTCATGATACAAATAGCTCTAGCGAGTTGTGGCACAAAAGACTTGGAAAACTTCATTACAAAGCTCTTCCATATATACAGAACATGGTATGTGGCATGCCCTCTATTTCTCTTAGTAAAAATGAAATTTGTAAGGGATGCATGCCAGGTAAAAATATAAAGAAAGCATTTCCTAGTAGTGATAATAGATCTTAGGGAATCTTAGATCTAGTTCATTCTGATGTATGTGGTCCCATGTCATCTCCCTCACTCAGTGGTTGTTTGTATTATGTCATTTTTATTGATGATTACTCAAGAAAATGTTGGATATATTTTCTTAAAGCTAAAAGTGACACATTTGATAAATTCAAAGAATATAAAGCCTTTATTGAAAAGAAGACATGGAAACACATCAGAATCCTTAGAACATACAATGGAGGAGAGTTTGAATCTCTTCAGTTTGACGATTTCTGCAAGTCAGCAGGAATCAAGAGAGAGTTGACCATGCCATATAACCCTCAACAAAATGGTGTTGCTGGGAGGAAAAACATGACTATTTGTGAGGTAGCGAAAGCAATGATGTTTGACCAGGATCTGCCAAATTATTTATGGGAAGAAGCTACCTCCAGTACTGTGTATATTCAGAAAAGGTGCCCACATGCTATTTTGAAGGACAAGAATCTTGAAGAAGTCTTCTCAGGGATCAAAACTGAAGTAGGGAATCTAAGGATATTTGGATGTCCTGTGTACATTCATGTCCCTAAGGAAAAGAGGACAAAGATAGAACCCTCAGGCAAGAAAGGGGTTTTCGTGGGGTACAGTGAGAACTCCAAGGCTTACAGGATTTATGTACCAGGTCATAGGCAAATAGAGGTAAGTAGATATGTGACTTTCCATTAGGAAGCCACATTTAAGAAATCCAGAGAGCTTGAGCAAGATTCAGAAGCAATTCAGCCAGCTTCACCGTCTTCCAAAAATGAAGATTCAGATGATCAGAGGGAGGAACCTCATGAAGGGCCAAGTAAGGAGCCCCTAGAACCCACTGAAGTGTCAGAAAAAACTCTTGAAGAACCTCCAACCAAAATGAATCCAGGGTAGCTTAAAGAAATAGTGCAGGAAGCAGAAAGGATAGTTTCTCCCAAAGGAACTTTCAGGGAAAGGAAGAGGCCTCATAGGTTTGGAGGCTATGTTGCACTTATGAGCAACATTAGTGATGTCAAACCTTCTTTATTTGAATAAGAAGATAAATTACAAGTATGGAAGGATGACATGCTTGAGGAATACAGGTCTATTATAAAGAACAATGTTTTGGACATTGTGCCAAGGCCAAAAGACAAATCAGTGGTTTCTTCCAAATGGATCTATAAGATCAAACATGTAGCTGATGGAAGTGTGGAAAAGTTCAAAGAAGGATTTGTATCCAGAGGCTTTACTCAGAAAGAAGGAATCGTCTATGAGGAGACTATTTCTCATGTGTCTAGGTATACCTCCATTCGCGATTTTATTTCTTTAGCTTTCGTACTTGGTTGGAAACTACATCAGATGGATGTAAAAAAAACTTTCTTGAATGGACAGATTGAACAGGAGGTATTTGTGGAACAACCAGATGGTTTTATACTATATAACAAAGACACTCATGTATGCAATCTAAGGAATTCCTTGTATGATCTTAAGCAGGCACCCAAAGTTTGGTATGAGAGGATTGATAGCTTTCTTAAAAGCCTAGGATTTTAGAAAAGTGATGCTGATGCAAATCTATACTTCAAGGTAAGATGTAACCAACCTGTTATACTAATCCTGTATATTTGTTGGCACAGGGGTAGACCCAAGGTTCAACGCTACAACAACGCACCAACAAAACCCTAACTACCGGCCCTTTCGACAACACCTGTGAAGAAAATGAAGTCTCACCTGAGGTAGAGGCAGGGGTGGTTGTAAGACTCAAGTGTCTATAACCTTAGCTGGGATACAAATATATGATTACACACTTAACAAAGCACTTAGCATCAATAGTTCACCTCTAATTAACCCTTATCTCACTATGCAGATAACACAGAGCATTGTAGTATATACTTAGATCTAAGATGATTCAGCACTTAGCAGCATACATCAGACCGGATCTGGTAGACCAAGCACTTATCAACTTCATACACATCAAATATATCATCTATACACATCTAATAAGCACAAAGAATAAGTAAATCTATCTAGACATGTCATAGCACTTAGCAAGAGAGGGAAAACACATGTAAGTAACAGCACAAATCATGACACACAAATTTACGTGGTTCACCCCCACCCTAGGGCTATGTCCACCAACTCTTCTTCTCTATTAATGATGGCCAACCGGTTACAAGCACAAATCCTCAAAACCTACTCC
The DNA here is from genome assembly GCA_000966675.3 of Picea glauca. Lineage (NCBI taxonomy): Eukaryota > Viridiplantae > Streptophyta > Pinopsida > Pinales > Pinaceae > Picea > Picea glauca. Next base: position 24,241 of record JZKD02S1996493.1, on the reverse strand, counting down.
ACGTAGGACAGGAGATCTATGTATCTCTCTAGATACTCCTTCCCTGAGTATCTCTAAGCATAAAACCTTCTTACAATCTGTGCAATCAACACTTACAATACTTGCACTCATCTCTGCAAGTATATCACACATATCATCTCTTAGCACTAATCCACTTTTCAAGTGTCCTAAAAAAGTTCCCTTCTTACATAGCCTATACTTCTACTTATACATTACAAAAAGGGGCCTAAACATGGGTAAACCCATGGGCCGACATCCCGGTCTCGTTACATTATTCCCAAAAACCCAAAAAGGACCCAAAATTGGGGTCTATCTTCCACGATCTCCACTTCACCTTGCGCTCCATCTTTGATAGGCTTTCGAAGTCCAAAAAATGGTCAAATATGACCAAGTGCTCCTCAAAACTTGTTCAAGGGCCAACAGGCCCCCAACACTCACCTACGACTCGTCCTAAGTCACTCAGGTCTGGGTAAATTTTCCTCAAAGGTCTCGAGCTTGGCTCGAGTTGCTTCGAATTATCTCTGTGCTACTGCTTCTTGCTCAGAAAATTATTGAATAACCGCTTCACTGATAGGTCCTTCCAGTTGTTTCTCGACTGTAACAACTACTTGTTCTAGTACTATTCCTTGGCCTTCGATTTCTTCAAATAGTAGATATGTGGCCTCCTGGTTCAGATGGAGTTTCTGTGTGACTTCCATCACTCTGTTCTACATGGTAAGAATGATTTGTTCGTAGTGCATTGTTCCCAAGATATCTTCATCCTCTCGATGGGTGACAGGAGATTGAGTTGCGCCTGTACTGTAGCTGCGTGCTGCTTTGCTTCCTGGAGTTGGGACTCCAATTTCTTCAACTCTGGGTCTTCGAATAGTTGTTCATATATCTGCGTGCTTCTGCTACTTAACTATTTGCATTCTACAACAAGTGTTTTAATCCTCTCAACTGCACTCTGAGCATTCAAGTCTCGTTGGTCGCACACTTCTTGCGGGGTACTAGGTATAGTTTAAAGCTCTAATTCCACGACCCTTTGCTGAAGCTGTTGAATAACTTCAACAAGCTTCATCACTTGACGTTCGAAGGGTTCTTCTCTCTTTTTTTCTAAGCCAGTGATGGAGAGGAATGCTCGATTAACTGCTTCTTCCATCCCGGTCTGCTTCGCGATCAATTTCTCTTTCTCCTTTTGGATCTTCACTCTATCTTCTTCAAATTTTTCTTGGAGAGAATCCTTCTCTTGTTGTGTGGCTCAACGTTGTTCTATAATTTCCTCTTGTACTTTATTTAAGGCACGAGTGACTTGCACTTTTTCTTCATCTGCGTGTCGAAGGTGTACTTCGACTGTATCAACAATCTTGCAGAGTTGAATTGATTCTTCTCCCTCTTCTGTTGTTCCTTCTGGTAGAGGCCCAGTAGAGATTGCGCGGCTAGACTAGAGTGCCTGTTTCACTTCTTGGAGCCCAATTTCAATCCTATTATATATATGCTCCTTCTTCACTTCCTTCTTTTCTGTTATCTCTTCTATGGCTTCATTCATGGTTGCGAGGAGGAAACTAAAGTCATCCAGAGTGAGTGTGGTCTTCATCTTAGTTACGGTTGCTTTAGATTTCTTTCGGGAGGGAGACTTTGGAGGTGACCCTTTTCTCTTTTTTATAACTTTGACTTCATCTTCCGGTCTCTATTCGACTTCCTCTAGGTCTCCGCCATTACCTCCTTGATCGGGTGTGATGGAAGCCATCCTTAAAGATATGCTAACTACATCCTGAACCTATTCAGGCTTCTTCGTCTTCTTTGTCTTACTAGGCCCAGGTGTGTCTTGTGCAACTTCTAGGTTGTTGATGTCTGAAATGTCCACTGGATCTGCTGCAACAAGGAGGTCCATAGACCATTCCTTGGTGATCTCTTCTAGGTCTTCTTCTGTCATCTTGTAATAGGACTGAATCTATTCCTGGTGCTCATCGACGCGTGGAGTTAGGTATATAAAGTGGAGGTCCACGATGAACTTTATTAGAGGTCGGAACCTTTGTAAAGTGTTTGGGGTTATGCGAGGTTCACCCCCTATGGCTGATTTCAATTGGTTATAATATGTGTAGAAAACGACATTCAATTGCCATTGCTTGTTTATGTCGGTCGAGTACCACAATGTATTGAACTTCGGGGCTAGTGGCTCAAAGGGGTCGAGGTCCAGGAAGGTTTTACCTTCTGGTAGCTCCCATGCAACAAAAGTGATCAGTATTAGAAGCCATCTAAAATGGAATTCATTCCACTGATCCTGGGCTTCTCTACAGTCAATCTCTAGCTGGCTTACCAGGTACTTCACCCAGTTCATCTGTAGTCCCTGTGCGCATTTTCCTGTGAGGTCAACTACGAAGCCTGATACTTGCGTAGGTTAATTATTACGTACGATATTTCCTGCAATCAGTTGACATGAGAGGCGCACTGCACCACTTTCGATAGAAGTTTGATAGAAGCTACCTTATAGCCTCGCACTCCCTTCTCGACATTTCCATAATCTTCTTTAATATTCTATGAAAGAGCGCGGTCCGCGATATTTCCAGGGTAGTAGTCCTGGGGATCAGGGCCCTGCATACCAAGCCCAGTGATCCTATTGATAAGCGCCATATCAACAGTTATGCGATGATTTTACCATAGGTATCCTCCATGGTAACTTGCTAGCAGCAATTTTACATAAGCATTCACCTCCTGCTATATGTCGAAGTGCGGTATTTTCATAACATTGAGCAAAGTAGACTGCGAAAGGTTCATCATCCATTGCTGAGGGATGATCTTTGAATTATTTCTCTTAGTTCTTGTCAAGTACTTTTATGGGGTGAGCATGCTGTAAAATTTACGGTCCCCCAGGTTGAAGCCACAAAACTTCAACGCTGTAACCTTGTCTTGATCTGCGCGGTAGGTGTGTATTCCTTTCTGTAGATATGCAGTGACTAGGGTGTATTCAAAGTCTCTAGGGACACTTTCCCTATTAATCGCACCGCTCAGAGGGGGTATGTAAGCTGGTAGGATGGATGGTACTAACTTCGCGTTGGCTATGTTGTCTTTATGCTTAGTTCTCCTTTCCGTGTTGGCTCGATATGTTCCTTCTTGAGCAGTCAACGGGGAGGCTTGCAATCCTCTCGTCGATGATGCTTAGACTCTGGTGGACATTCCTCTTTCTGACATGACTCTCGAGAAGGACCTCTGTGATGGATTCCTCAACTGCGGTGAGCTCGTCGAACATACACACTCGGAAAAGATAATCGGGTCATGATGATCTCAGATATTGCACTAGGATGAACATTATACTTGCAATGATCACTGTATACAATCACTAGTTTTACGGGCTTCGAATTTTCAGTTGGAAAAAGTGTTCTTCGAGCACGACGCGTCGAGCTAAATAGGAAATTCATCAACGGTCTACTTGCAACGGGTATGAATCTTCCATATCATATATTTGTCTATTATGGTGAGGTCCAACAGTCTGACGATGATCCTTTAGCAGAGCCCCGTGAGTGAATGAGTCTTTCTCCAATTGGTCATATCAACACTAGCATAACCTTGTGCATGATCAATTTCGGGGAATGTTTCCTCGATGCTATAAAAATACCCGGGTCATTCACAACTAGCCGAGCCCCATGAGTCAAAGAGTCATTCTCCCCTTGGTCATATCAGCACTAACATACCCCCATTCATGACCAATCTGGGAGAATGTCCGCTTGATGTTGAAACATCAACGCTCATCACTAGCCAAACCAGCATGGCTAATCATGTGTATCATCCTCCCCAACCAAGTCAACATGGCCCCTCTAGAAGGATATCTACAATCTACTCATCTGTGGATAAGTACTGGAGTTTCACTGCTCCCTTCTATAATGTCTCGGATGAAGTCTTGCAAGAATATTCTGAAGACACACTGCTTCACGACTTGCGATACTAGCTACGATATACTTTGTCTTTGTTGTACTGAGTGCTATAAAATTTTGCTTCCAGTTTATCCTGGAAATCGTCATTGATTCCAAGCTGAAGAAACACCCTGAGATGCTCAATCTATCTACTGTAGTCCTTGCTCAATCAAAATATGTATACTCTACAACCGCAATTCATCACCCGAGACAAACCGTCACTATAGCTCCCTCTCAGAGCTATCGCCCGTGACCTGCCCGGAACAAGTGCAACATCAAAAAAATAGCAGACAAGAAAAATATTCATATGATAAGGAAATAGGAACAAGAATAAAAAATGGGAAACGAGAACAACACTTTTCCACTGTTGTTACCAATCATTCCTCTGTGGTAACTTGTTCGAAACAAAAAAAGAACAAAAGACAAGAGCAACACTTTTCTAGTGTTGTGACCTCCATAGTAACCTGCCCAAGACAAAGACAACAACCAAGAACTTCTCCTAGAAGAGATCACTTTCATCTTGTAAATAAGTGCATCATTAGTACTAAACAATGAGCATTTACATAATGATTATTTTACTAACAATATTCAAGTGTCACTAAGAGCATACCTCTGAAATTTGTAGCAC
>JZKD02S1996482.1:39696-56130 GCA_000966675.3 Picea glauca | reverse complement strand
CTACTCTCAAGCAATTGTATGTTTCCCCTATCAACATTGAAGATGTTTTTAATGACATCCTTTCCCCTTTGCACACTCTAATCAACTTGTTCTTTTCAAATGACATTAAAGAAGGGATAAGAAACTCGCAAAAGGAAAGGCTAAAGACATAGAAGGATGTCAAAATGAAATTCTTAAGATCGATAGCTCTATCCTTGTGCCTCAAATCCAAACTCTATTTAATATCTCTCTCGGACAAGGATTTCCTAAACAATGGATGGAAATCTCCATCATACCTATCTATAAAGATAGGGAGAAAAATAATCATTCTAATTATAGAACTCCTATGATTTTCCCTTTACTGGCCAAGCTCTTTAAAACTATTCTAGAAAATAAAATCAGTTGTTCACTAGATGAAAACAATATTAGAGGTAAAGGCCAAGTCAACTTTAGGGGCAAGCACTTGACAATTGACCACATTCATACTTTTAGGATATTGTTGAAAATTGTCATTGACTGTATTCTTACTTTTATGGTATTGTGGAAAATTGTTGTTAACCACAATCTTACTTTTAGGATATTGTTGAAAATTGTTGTAACAACAAATAAGATATGTTTGCTTGCTTTCTTGATTTTAGAAAAACCTTTGACATTGTCCCCAAGGGAAATCTTTCAAATTGTATGGAACACTTAAGAACTCCCTTTGAGCTTAGGTTTTTCATTTATGGACTCTACAAGTAATTCATTTTCAAGCTTAAAACTAATGGAGGTTGGTTTGAGGAAACTGATTACAACATTGGATTTAGGTAGGACTGTTCTTTACCCCTTTCCCTTTTTTGAATTTACAATGTTCATTTGGAAAATTACTTCAAAGAGGCTAGGTGCATAAGCACCAACCTTCACTACCACACCATTATTTTAATTTTATATGTTGATGTCATTGTCCTCTTGTCCACGCATCTCATAGACCTTGATAAGTAGTTAAGTATCCTTCAAGATTTGTTTAATAGGTTTATTTTGATGGTAATCATTGATAAAAACCAAAGTCGTGATTATAAAATCCAAAAAGTAAGCCTACTTTGAAATTTCCTTCATTAACCAACCTTTAAAGATTATTAACTCTTATAATTACTTATGTGTTGATCTCAATCGGAATCTTAATTGGAACCTTAATATTGAAAAAATAATATTTGAAGGATGAAAGGCATATTACACCTCAGAAAACCACTGTAAAGATGCAAAACATTGGCATTGGAATAAAAATAATTCACTTTTCTCTAGCCTCACAACACCAATGACTTTCTATGGTTGTGAGGTTTGGGGTAGAAGCATATCTTAAGAAAGTTTAAACAAAATTGAGAAAATATAAAAATTATTCATTCCCTACAACTTCAAAATTAAAAACAATACTCCATATCCCATTCCCCTCATAGAAGCAAGTATGTTCGCCATTGAATATGAAGCTCTATGATGATTATTCTATACAAGCACAAGCTAGAAAAACTTGATGAAGATAGGCTTCCCATAATTTCCCTGCAGTGGTGCTAACCATATTTGGATAAAAAGAGGTTGGAAAAAGGACGTGATCAATGGTTAAAACTTTGGGATGTCCAAGAATATATGACCCTCTCTTATGATGAAAAATTTAAATTCAAAATTGAAATTAAAGTGTCTAAATTCCTATAGAGAGATGAAAATATCAAAGACGAAAGAAAACTATGTTTGATGAGATTTCTGTGGTAAGGAGTGTTTTCAAGCGTGTTCAGAGATGCCTAAAAACTATGTTATTATAAAAACACCATTGATCCTAAGATTTATCATCCTTCCAACTCAAATAAGTTTGCAAGCCTCTAGAAAAAATTGACAATTGATAAGCTAAAACTAACTCGCATGAGCTTCATAGTGAAATTGACAAATGGAATCTTTCGAAAACTCCTTGGGAAAAACAAATATATTATCTATGCAACATAGAAGAGATTCAAGATTAAGTTCATTTCCTTCTAAGATGTCATTTATACAACGATATTAGATTTTCTTATAACGATATTTGGGATAACAATTTGGACCATGATATCCTAAATCAAGACAACCAAACTAAGCTCAAAGACTTTATTGTGAATGTAAACTCACATTGAAACAAATGTTTAAATAAGATTTTAATTTCTTAATTTTCTTTATTCACGTTCTCTTTGTGTGGGTTTTACAAACTAAACTTATCCAAAAAAAACATTAAAAGACATCATCATCATAATACATAACAAAAATATTTAAAATATTAATTCTATTACATATTTATTATCTAATACTTCAACGTGATGGTTTTAGACACTATGTACACATTGTTATGGATATTCACAAGGATGGGATAATGTTCAATTTATGGATGTTATTTTGGTAATACTATTTTTTTCCAAAGAAAAAATATGTAATTTTTTTTATATGAACAAAACTACAATATATCAAATGCTTGCAGCAATCAAAAAAGCTCTTACAACCTATGATGTTTCTATATATCTCATATTCTTTTTCACCATGCTTTGTGGTGACAAACACCCCCTTCTCTTCTATCAAATGGGGGCCATCGCGACCTTCTGGTCTAGGATCGTTCAAGTCGTTGAATCGAATGGTTCGTCAGGCTCCTGATGGAACCGATTTCAACTTGACATAGGCCCTTTTGCTTCCTCGGCACCCGCTATGGGACAGTTGCGGACCCTCTCCTTGTGATTTTAACTCTTACACCAACATGCGCTAGCTCTTGATTCTAGGCTTCCTCTTTGATGTGACCACGGTCTATGTTCATGGGTCAACTCCCTTTGCGACCCCGCACTTCGAGACTTTCGCGAACTGCTTTCTTCTCCTTCCCTGATTTCCCAAATTGGCGAATTCCTCGGGACCAGATCTACGGTCGTCGTTCTCCCCATGATCAACGGTTGTGATCGGTTTCACGAGTTCAGACATCACGAGTCTTCCCTTCTCTCGGATATGATTTTCTTGATTGTGAATCAGCGATGCGTTGATCCAACTGCATGTGTCCCTCCTTAATAGACAGCCAAGATTTACTTCGGCTCTCGGATCTTCGAGTATTCTCCTCCTGGATACTTCCGAAGGGTCCCTTCTCTGAAATGCGTGGATCTCTGCCACATTCCCTTACAGATCCAATGGCCTGGACTAAAATCGCTCTTCACAACTTCGCAAAGATCCTTGGTTACTCTCGGAAAACCTTCTGAAGTTCCTTCTCCCGAACTTCTCAATCTTCTGCCACATATCTCCTCCTTAACGATGGGTGATTTCTCCGTATTCAGGACTTTGGCAAGTCCTCGAATCTTTTGCACACTTAGCGTAATTATCCTTTTGAGACTTAGATTTTTCTCGAACTCTTTCTGCACTCCTTGCAAAAATTTGTGCGACTCTCCTGTGACTTTGCTCGGCTTGAAAACCCCCCAAGGTTTCAAGTTTCTCTGCAAGTTTCTCTTGCCCTCCTGGCAACTTCTCACTTTGCTTCATGAGCTTGTAAGGTGAACTTACAACACCTTAGATGCACTCCTTGTGCTTGGCTCAGCTCCTCGAAGACTTATCCCTTAGCCTTATGGAAAGGTTAAGGTATCTCCTTTCCTTTGTCGATGCACTTCCTACAAAGCCTTCCTTCACCAGAATGTTCAGCAATTCTTGAATTCCCCAACATTTTCAACCGTGTTTCCTTTGTGCATGCTCACGCTATCTTTATGTCATTCTGGAAAAGTATTCTAGAGTGTTTAGTAACTCTGAACTGTGCTTCCTCCCACATAGTCTATCTTTCGAAGGTACTTAATCACCTTGAAATTTCTCCTTGAGTCTGTAAATTAATCTGGCGTGCCCTCCTGGAAACTTCTCTTCTGAATCCACTAAGTTCAGACCCGCACTCCTTGTGTTGGCTTATAGAGTTTCCTTTCTCTGTCGCGCACTCCTTGCACTTAGCCTAGAGAACCAGACTTAACTCAACATACTCTCAGATAGAAAACAGTATCTCTATCCCTACAGATGATTTTTAACATTCATCTACGATTCACAAACATGCAAATGAAATTCATAACACAATATTCATTGAACAAAAATGTAAAACAAGAAAAATCGTCATTTCCTATTAATGGTGGAATGTCAAATTACAATGGTAGAGTCTAAGCTACAACTGAGTCTCTGCTCCCTGTATTTCTCCTATCTTGGCTTACAAAGATTTTTCCTCAAACTCCAGCCATCTAACAATACAAAGATTTATACAAGAGGGGCTCTATGAGCTTCCCTCGCATGCTTAAATTAGTGGTGTCAAATCACCATTCAAAATGCCTATCGAAAGGGAAAATTACAATGATGGAAATCTGCTCCAAATCAGATCCAGATCCCTTCTGTTGTCAGCCTATTAATGGCGACCTTATATCCATCTTGTGTGAAAGCACACCTTGGATCTTCCAGCTTGTCTTCATTAATTGCCTAGATCTCGTCTTGGATTCTCGATGCAAAAACGAGAGGGTGGTGCCTCTCCTTACTTGAATGTGCAGCACGTGTGTAAATGAGTTAGCGCGTGTTGAGGTGGAGCGATGCTCTTGCATCATACTCCACAACGGAAAACATCATGAGCTCCTACTCATGATCTTTCCAACATGGTTGAAATCCACTTGGATCCCAAACCTTCTCCTGGAGTTGTCTCTCGGCTCCTCTACTTCATTGTTTCTACTCGTGCAAGTTTCCTTTCGTCCAGCTTCCTCTTGCTGACCATTTCCTCTGTCGACTCCAACATCAGCTTCCTTATCTTTTTTATCACCTTGTCCAACTGCTCCATTGGTTGGTTCTTATGTTGTAGACTAGCTTGTTGCACTCCCTCCTTGTCGATGGGCAAATCACATTGACTTCCCAATACATCTTGTTCCCTTATGGCCTTAGCTTGCCACTCTGTTGCAGTCTTCACTCCTGCAGGCTCCTCATCACTGAACTGTTGCTTAGCTACCACTTCTCCTAACAGATTTGCTCCTTTCAATCCTTTGGTTGTTCCCATTCCAGCTTCTTCTAGTTGCTCCTCATGTTGGTGTAATCCTTCATCTGCTTCCAACTTAGCTTGTTGGATGTGCATGCTTTGCACTAACATTCTCCTCTCAAGAGATTCCAATTCCTCACGCGGATCTGAAAAATCTATGCTATTGCCTTCTCCTTCTGTTGCAGACTCCAGTGTTGTAGTCATCTCCTGTTTAGATTCTTGGCTGAAAACTTTGAGCAATTATGTTGAATGCCCTTCTCCTTTCGTTGGGACAAACCTCAGTATTGTTCCTTCTCCTCCTTGACAGTCTCTGCTTGTTGTCTCCCTATTGCATCTGTAACATATGTGCTAGCCTCTCCTCGGTTGCTTGGTAGGAATCTCTTGACTCCCCCAATGATCATAATTATCCACTAATCCTTCTCTTCGATGTGGAAGTTTGCAACTTCTCATCATCTTCATTCACACGGCTCGCAGCTCCGCGTGAATCTCCCTCTGAGTGAGGTCTTCCTTCTACCTCCTCTTCATCTGTCAACACCCATTGACGTGAACTCTCAACTGAGATCATCTCTCTATCCTTGCCCACCTGGAAATCTGGGATGTCTCTCCTGCCCACCTGACAGTTTACGATATCCATTGATCCCTTCTCATTGCCCACCTAGCAATCTATGAGATTCTTGCCAGATCTCTTTCCCTTATGACTGGGTTTTTCAGCATGGCTCAGCCACCTCTTCAGCCTCTGTTGTTGTCTTCTAGTCAACAACTTCTGAACATGCCATCTGGTTGTTCTCTTCAAAGGCCATTCATATTTCTAATGTACCTTTGACTCATGTTGCATCTTGAATGCTATCTTATCCATCTGTGCTCGGATTTCACTAAGCTCCTTATCCATATCCGCATTTCTCTTCTACGAGTGGACTTCTCCTTGACCTTGTTTATGACCTTCAATGGCCATATTTACCTTCTATCTGCCCTCCTAGAAAATCTATTGTTCACTCTGAAACTGAGAGCATCTTCAGCTTCTCCTCCGCCTGAAATCTACAGACGAAAATTGCACTCTGATACCACTATGGTGGTATCATACTATCTACTTGGTCTTCTCCTTCACCTATTGTCTACAGGTGAAATCAAGATCTGATACACTCTGGTATCAGAGTGTTTCATTTATCTCCTTCTCTTCGCCTGAGAGAAAAATAAAGATCTAATACCACTCTGGTATCATAGTGTTTCATTTATCTCCTTCTCTCTGCCTGAGAGAAAAATCAACCTCTGATACCACTCTGGTATCAGAGTGTTTCATTTATCTCCTTCTCTCCACCTGAGAGAAAAATCAAGCTTTGATACCACTCTGGTGACAACCACCCCCTTCTCTCCTATCAAAGAGGGGCCATCGCGACCTCTGGATCTAGGATCGTTCAAGTCGTTGAACCGAATGGTTCATCAGGCTCCTAATGGAACCAATTTTAACTTGACACAGGCCCTTTTGCTTCCTCGGCCCCTGCTATGGGACACCTGCGGACCCTCTCCTTACGCTTTTAAATCTTACACCAAAAGGTGCTAACTCTCGATGTTAGGCTTCCTCGTTGATGTGACCACGGGCTATATCTGTGGGTCAACTCCCTTCATGACCCCGTGCTTTGGGACTTTCGCAAACTACTTTCTTCTCCTTCCCCGATTTCTCGAATCGACGAATTCTTTGAGACCATATCTACAGTCCTCTTTCTCCCCACGATCAATGGTTGTGATCAATTTCATGAGTTTAGACCTCGCGATTATTTTCTCTGGACTCTTCTTTTCTCTATTACGAATCAGCAATCCGCCAATCCAACTCCATGTGTCCCTAATTGATGGACGGCCAAGATTTACTTCGGCTCTTAGCTCTTTGGGTGTTCTCCTCCTAGCTTCTTCTGAAGGGTTCCTTCTCCAAAATGTGTGGATCTCTGCCACATTCCCTTCTAGATTCAATGTTCTGGACTAAAATCGCTCTTCACGAATTCACGGAGATCCTTGGTTACTCTCGGAAAACCTTCTGAAGTTCCTTCTCTCGAACTTCTCGATTTTCTGCCACATGTCTCCTCCTTGACGATGGGTGATTTCTCCGTCTTCGGGACTTCGGAAAGTCCTCAACTCTTTTTCACACTTAACGCAATTATCCTTTCAAGACTTTGATTTTTCTCGAACTCTTTCTACACTCCTTGCAAAAATCTGTGCGACTCTCCTGCGACTTTGCTCGGCTTGAAAACCCCCTAAGGTTCCAAGTTCCTCTACGAGTTTCTCTTGCCCTCCTGGAAGCTTCTCGCTCTGCTTACTGAGCTTGTAAGGTGAACTTACAATGCCTTAGGTGCACTCCTTGCGCTTGGTTCAGCTCCTCGATGGCTTCTCCCTTAACCTTATGGAAAGGTTAAGGCATCTCCTTTCCTTTGTCGACGCGCTTCCTACAAAGCCTTCCTTCACCAGAATGTTAAGCAATTATGGGATTCCCTAACACTTTCAACCGTGTTGCCTCTTTGCACGCTCACACTATCTTGATGCCCTCTTGGCAGAGTATTTCAGAGTGTTTAGTAACTCTAGACTGTGCTTCCTCCCACACAATCTATCTTTCCAAGGTACATAACCGCCTTGAAATTTCTCCTTGGGTCTGTAAATTAATTTGTCGTGCCCTTCTAGCAACTTTTCTTCTGACTCCACTGAGTTCATACCCGCACTCCTTGTGTTGATTTACAAATTTTCCTTTCTCTGTCGCGCACTCCTTGCACTTAGCCTAGAGAACCAGACTTAACTCAACATACTCTCGGATAGAAAATAGTATATCTATCCCTATAGACGATTTCTAACATTCATCTATGATTCACAAACATGAAAATGGCATTCATAACACAATATCCAATGAACAAAAATGTAAAACAGGAAAAACTCTCATTTTTTATTAATGGTGGAATGTCAAATCACAATGGTAGAGTCTAAGCTACAACTGAGTCTCGGCTCCCTGTATTTCTCCTATCTTGGCTTACAAAGATTTTTCCTCAAACTCCAACCATCTCTATGGTCTAACCTCTACTTTCAACAATACAAAGATTTATACAAGAGGGGCTCTATGAGCTTCCCTCGCAAGCTTAAATTAGTGGTTTCAAATCACCATTTAAAGTGCCTATCGAAAGGGAAAATTACAATGATGGAAATCTGCTCTAAATCGGATGCAAATCCGTTCTGTCGTCAGCCTATTAATGGCGACCTTATCTCTAGCTTGTGCAAAAGCACACCTTGGTTCTTCCAACTTGTCTTCATTAATTTCCTGGATCTCACCTTGGATTCTCAAGGCAAAAATGAGAGGGCGGTGCCTCTCCTTCCTTGAATGTGCACCATGCATGTAAATGAGCTGGCATGTGTTGAGGTGGAGAAATGCTCCTGCATCAATTTGTATACTATAGCCAAAAAATGTCAAAGGTTTTCTTTCATTATCTCAGAAAAAAACAAAAATAAATTACTCTTCTTATCCCATTCTCTGTCAACGTATGTACCTAGAATTATACATGAAATTGAAAAGAAACCAGAGTAGAATTAAAGCCAAGGCTCATGAGCATATTTAGAAAAATTCCCCTCTGGATGTTTGTTAGGGTCCTAACCCGCACATAGGTAGAACAATATATTCGGATGTAATAAAGGTCAATATTAATAAGGCATTTCAATGAAATAGAATAAGGCAGATGTAAGAAGACCTAATAGAAGCTTCTGCTTCTAGAATGATCTTCCTCTAGATGCTTCTTTTTAGTATAAATAGGAGTTTAGGGTATGAGAACCCTAACTTGGATATTGTTGTAATAGAGCTCTGCTCAACTGGAGGTTTCCCCCTCGAAGAGGCCCGTGAACATTGCTTTCAGATTCAAAGTGTTATTTATGTTATTATTCTCATATCATTTCAATGCTATTGTGGTGAATGTTCTGGTTATAGTGTTGTTATTCTACCATTTCTAGCATTTTATTTCTGTTTTGCATACATTTTATATCTGGTATATTACAAGTGGTATCAAAGCACTTTCCTCGGCAAAAAGTGTGGGTTAAATTTTTTTTTCAGGGTAGAGACATATTCTGACGTCTTTAAGCCACAGAGATCTGTTGTTACACGCATAAACCTGTGGTTGAGGGATTCATACATGCATGAAATACAAGTGGTACTTAAGCGCACATCTGTAGGCCACCCTTGTAACCCCTGTTGGTACCCCTTCGAGTGGTAGCGCATCAGACAACACCTGTGTACGGATTGGCCTAGATTACCTGAAAGCCCTCTTTAGATAAATTGATCGGTTGCCTGACTGTTATAGTGTCACCGAGAACGACACTCGGGAAGATACTCTCTAGTACCTAGGTAGTTGGGTAGTACAGCTAAGGATACGGTCTGTCCTCCTTAGTTAGTGGCCTGAGATATTGGGTCGAGTGCTATTGTTGGATCTCGCACGTATATTAGAGAGCTATAGCGTAGGGCAAACCCTTGTCTATAGAACCCTTGAATACCTAACCCTTGGGGACAAAAACATAAAAAAATTAAAACAGACAAGATCTATTGTCGCGCAACTGTGTTCGGGTTGCCAATTAAATACACATTTCTTTCTGGTTAATAATTTGGGCATTTCCTCTCTGCAGTATTCTTCAGACCGAAGTCTAACTTTGCAGGTGTAAAAAAAAAAAAGTCTAGAAATTTTTCACCATTATTTGAAACCTATTCCATTGGATTCATCTCTTCACCCTTATCACATTCATCCATACCATTTTTCAGCAAAAAATTTTGACCCCGCCCCGCCCTTTTAAGTTTCCCCATCCTCGTGGCCCATACCCGTAGCTAAGACTTGGAAGCTCGCTTCAACACCTTGCAATCTAGTCTCATCGAGACCTAACAAGAAGTGAAACAACTCAGTGCCAATGTTGTCGCCATCAATACAACCATGCATTCCTCAAGGGAGGAAATCAAACGAGACCTCACCACCCATCTTGAATTAGTCTTTTCTGGACTCTTCAACAAACTGCATATCCCTACAGATAACCCTTCCTCTTCCTCACCTCCACATACTGACGATGACCATTCCCCTCATTCCCATAACTTTCAGAACCATCACTTTCAACATGATTTGCACCTTTCGTGGGTGGATGTGACCAAATTTGATGGCTCGGACCCCACTGGTTGGGTAACCCAAATGGAACATTATTTATTTTTATACGACATTACAGATGACTTGGCCAAAACTCTGGTATGGTGTTCTCCATCTAGATCAAGAACATTGGCAATGGTGGCAATGGAGAAAAACTTCTCATCAAGGGTATATTGCTTGGACACACTTTGTGGCAGAGCTTTATGAACACTTTGACATAGACACCAACCATTTGGGTTGTTTGACAAAGTTGAAGCAATTAGGAACAGTGGAAGACTTTATAGCTGCCTTTGAGCACCTGGCTTTTAGAACAGAGGGCATGTCTGATGCCTTTTTCCGAGAGCGTTTTATCAACGGCCTCAAGGATGAGATTCGGGCCCATGTCCTCATGGCTCGGCCTCAGAGTTGGGTGGAGGCTACTAAAAGATCTGAAGAAGCACAATAGGTTGTATCTTCTCAAAACTAAAAACCCTCCTTTATCCCTCGCCCTAAACTAGTAAATCCCACTACTCCCTCTGCTCCACTAAAGATCCAAAAATTGAACAGGGCTGAAATGGTTGAATGCCAACTCAAAGGCCTTTATTATAACTATGATGACAAATATTTCTTGGGCCACAAGTGTAAAGAACAAAATCTCTTTATGGCCATCTCCGAGGATATTTTGGAAGAGGATGTAGAAACTCCCCTTGTGTTTTAGTCACCTGAATCCATTGACCTATATCCTCCCTCAGACCCTCCTGAAGTAGAACCGGTCATTTCCCTCAATGTTGTCATTGGCTTCTATGCTCCCCAAACCCTCAAGCTAATTGGTTACATCAAGCATCGGAAGGTCATCATTCTGGTTGATAATGGCAGCACCCATAATTTTATTCATCGTCGCATTGCCCAAGAAACTCATTACTACATCCATGCCGTCAATAATTTCCAAATCATGATTGCCAATGGTGGATCCATGAAATGTGGAGGGCATTATGAAAATGTGCATCTCCAAATTGGTGACTACCACCTGAAATCCCATATGTTTGTTATCGACATGGGAGGTTGTGACATTGTTTTGGGTGTAGACTGGCTAAGGACTTTGGGTCCCATTCTCATGGATTTTAAAGACTTAACCATGCAATTTGACAAGGAGGGACACCAATATAAGTTCCAAGGCATCACCGTCAGTTTACCTGAGATCATTAGTTCCTATCGCAGGGAAAAGCTTCTAAAAAAAGGTCATTCTGGTGTTATCACCCAACTCCATGCCACATAAGCAACAGAGACACCCTCGGTCCCGCAAGACCTCCAAGCCATCCTTTCTAAACATCCATTGGTCTTTTCCACCCCCTAAGGACTCCCTCCTTCCCGTGGTGTTCATGATCATTCCATTCCCCTTGTACCCGGAAGCCTTCCTCCCAATATATGTCTCTATCGTCACCCCTTCTCCCAAAAAAATGAAATTGAGAAAATGGTCCAGGAACTCCTTAATGCAAGTGTTATCCGCCCTAGTACAAGCCCCTACTCTTCTCCTGTGGTCATGGTCCTGAAGAAAGAAGGTTCTTGGCGTATGTGTCCTGACTTCCGTGCTCTCAACAAACTTACCATCAAAGACAAATTCCCCATTCCTGTCATTGATGACCTCCTGGATGAATTGTGTGGTGCCCAATTCTTCACTAAACTGGATCTTCATTCGGGCTACCACCAAATACGTATGAAAGAGGCAGACATTCCCAAGACTTCCTTTAGAACTCATGAGGGACACTATGAGTTTTTGGTCATGCCCTTTGGCTTGTGTAATGCCCCCTCCACCTTCCAAAGCCTCATGAATCATGTCTTCCATCCTTTTCTTCGCCATTTTGTCTTAGTTTTCTTTGATGATATCCTCATCTATAGAAAAACCTGGATAGACCATCTTGCTCATGTGGATCGAGTTCTTCATCTACTCTCTCAGCACCAACTTTTCCTGAAATAGTCTAAATGTGCTTTTGGTGCCTCAGAAGTAGAATACTTGGGTCATCTGGTTGGAAAAGATGGCGTCAGGGTGGATCCTAAAAAGATTGAAGCTACACAAGACTGGCCTCACCCAAAGACTCTTAAGAGCTTGCGTGGATTTCTGGGCTTAATAAGGTAATAAGGTATTATCGCAAGTTTGTTAAGAATTATGGGAAGATTGCAGCACCTCTCACTGCTCTCCTAAAAAAGAACTCTTTCACTTGGACTCCAACTGCTGCTCAAGCTTTTCAAACCTTGAAGATGTCCATGTGCACCACTCCAGTCCTCTCCCTTCCCGATTTCACAAAGACCTTTGTGTTTGAATGTGATGCCTTAGGGAAAGGAATTGGTGCTATCCTTATGCAAGAGGGTCGACCTTTGGCCTTTACCAGCAAGCAACTATCTGAAAGAAATCTAGGCAAATCCATCTATGAAAAGGAAATGTTGGCTATTCTGTATGTCATTGATCTGTGGTGCCCTTATCTATTGGGGCAACGTTTCCAAATTAAGACAAGCCATCAAAGCCTCAAGTACTTTCTGAAACAATGCATTTCCTTCCCAGAACAACAAAAATTGGTGACTAAGCTCTTTGGATATGATTATGAGATCATTTACAAGAAAGGCAAAGACAATGTGGTTGCGGATGCACTTTCCCAAAAATATGAAGATGAAGGATGCTTTTTTTCTCTTTCATTCATTGTACCAGATTGGCTCCAAGCCGTTCGCCGTTCGCCGAGAATGGCTACAAGATCCCAAAAGTTCACAGTTGATCCAACAATTGCAGTCCAATGCTCCAGCTTCCCCAAAGTACTCTTGGCTCCATGATGAACTTCGATACAAAGGTCATTTGTATTTAAGTAAACAATCAAAGCTTAAATTCACGGTACTTTCTGAGCTTCAGGCTACACCCATAGCAGGGCACTCTGGGTTCACCAAAACCTATGATAGGGTCAAACGTTCCTTTTTCTGGGATGGTATGAAACATGATATTCTTAATTTTGTCGCTGAATGTGATGTATGTCAACGCAACAAGGGAGAAATAGTCAAATCTCTAGGCACACTACAACCGCTCTCGCTTCCACCTGCTATTTGGAAGGATATCTCTATGGATTTTATTATCGGCTTACCCAAATCGGGAAATAAATCAATCATCATGGTGGTTGTTGATCGCCTTTCCAAGTATGCTCATTTATGCACCCTTCAACACCCGTTTACAACATCCACGGTGGATCAAATTTTCATGGATCAGGTCTTCAAGCTTCATGGTGTGTCACACTCTATTGTTTCTGATCGCGACCCAACTTTCACAAGCAATTTTTGGCAAGAATTGTTCAAGATACAAGGCACTGAATTCCATCTCAACATAGCTTATCATCCCCAGGCTGATGGCCAAACGGAAGTTATCAACAAGTGTTTGGAAACATATTTCAGGTGTTTTGCCTCGGAAAAGAAAAATCAGTGGGCTCAATGGTTACCCCTAGCTGAATGGTGGTACAACACTTCATACCATACAGCTACACGCATGACTCCTTTTGAAGCAGTATATGGACAGAATCCACCTTCGGTTCTCTCATACTTATCGGGTGCCTCGAAGGTCTAGGCGGTTGACCTAACACTTACAGCTCGAGAGGCTATTCTTTGTACCCTCAAAGAGAATTTGGTCATGGCATAGAATTGCATGAAGCAACAAGCATATCAAGGTTGCTCTGAATGTCAATTTGCAGAAAGGGATCGGGTGTTTCTTCGACTACAACCTTATAAGCAAACTTCCCTCAAGGCCGACCATTGTCAGAAGCTAGCGCCCAAATTTTATGCTCCTTATACCATTCTCAAGCATGTGGGACAAGTAGCCTATCAGTTAGCTTTGCCCAGCCATTCGAAGCTACATCTTTTTTTTTCATGTTTCATGCTTAAAGAAGGTGATTGGAGCTAAGTGCCAAATTCAAACCAACCTTCCAGAGTTAGCTGAAGAAGGATCCATTTTTCTACAGCTAGAAGCAGTTTTGGACCAGCGTGAGCATCGCCTACGTCAGAGAACCATCAAGGAAGTGCTAATCCAGTGGAAAGGTACAAGTCCAACAGATGCCACTTGGGAACCAACTACCATTCTTTAAAAATTTCCTCATTTGAAACCTTGAGGACAAGGTTGTTTTTAAGGGGGCGGACATGTTAGGGTCCTAACCCGCACATAGGTAGAACAATATATTTGGATGTAATAAAGGTCAATATTAATAAGGCCTTTCAATAAAATAGAATAAGGTGGATGTAAGAAGACCTAATAGAATCTTTCGCTTCTAGAAGGATCTTCCTCTAGATGCTTCATTTTAGTATAAATAGGAGTCAAGGGTATGAGAACCCTAACTTGGATATTGTTGTAATAGAGCTCTGCTCAACTGGAGGTTGCCCCCTCAAAGAGGCCCATGAACATTGCTTTCAAATTCAAAGTGTTATTTTTGTAATTATTCTCATATCATTTCAGTGTTATTGTGGTGAATGTTCTGGTTATATTGTTGTTATTCTGCCATATCTAGCATTTTATTTATGTTCTGCATACATTTTATATATGGTATATTACAATGTTCTAAGACCAACCAAGTTCCGTGATCCATCCTTGTTCCAGATTTTAAAATTCCATCTTGAAAAGATAATAAAATGTGAACAAGATAAAAAAATATCCAAGAACATAGCAACACATAAAACACACTAGATTTATCTTGGAAAACCCTTACATGAAAAACCAGCCAATATATCTATTAGTCCCTTAATGAAACCCGACCAAGACGACCAAGTGAACCTTCATTGCTCACCTCTTGACACATTACAATGGATTATCACCATCCTTTTAAAGGTTTTCATTACATGTAATCCACGAGCTCTAAAACCATGTGCTTGAAACCACAACTGTTGACCTAACAACTTTGACTCTTTCACTGAGTCAACTTAACCTAATATTCCCCCTTTTAACTTGACTTGGGGTTTCCCATGATAAAATCTGACCAAACCTCCTTGAAAATGAGGGTATCTAGGAATACTGCATGCTCCCCCTATCATCTAGGTCTGTGTCTAGACTTACTCATGAAATTTCAAACACAGGGTACTCATGCCTAACCAGGTATTATAGTCGTATTGCCATTTACATTCAACTCCGTAAAAAAAAAAATTATTTATTTGTTTCATTTTTTCTATCCCAACACTTATGTCGCCATCCTCTCGCCTTCGCACATCTTCACCGAGCCTGATGGCCTCATCCGTCAACCCATCATAACAGTCCACAATCATCTCATTGAGGCATTCCATCAAACACTTCACATGAATTCTTATCTTTGTTGGTCCTAATTTGCTCATTTTTTCTCTTACTTTCCACTTTCCTAGGGACTTTATTCTTCTTCTATGGATCTTCATGTTGTCACGGGAAACATTTTCAACCAACTCCAACACCTCAGAAATGAGATATTCCAAAACAGCAGAAATGTAGACATATGCGTCACCTCCAACTTGCATGGAATATTCCCCACTGGAAATGGCAAACCGACCTTCCCTATTCTTCTTACTAACTTATTCCTAGAGCCTTCATCTAGGGTACAAATTCTGAAGGGTTCTTCCCACCATCTTTCTTATGATTCAAACTTCCACAACAAGTTCAAATACACCCACTCAAACATAAGAATAAATGGCTTTTCCCAACTAAATCACTTCATCCAATGGGTACACAATGCCCTCCTATGTTGGATTCAGAAATATTGCAATCAACAACCTGTTGTTGTTTGAATTCACCACCACCTCACGTATTTCAAATATCACGCCAGTGGTTGAAGGAAATGGAGCTTGATGGCCCACATACTCAACCTCACAACCCTCCTGCAGATTCTGACAGTCTTCTCGATCCTCCACAGATTTTTCCTACAATCTTCCCTTCTTCCAAGGCGATGGTGGTTCTTTCCTCCATTCTGCGTCTATATTCTTCCACAATGGCAGAAACGTCTCCCTCATTGACTCAATCTTTCATTTATCTATGGTGCATATATAGAGCCCCAATCTCCTTCGACCCATAAATATTATGCCCACTCAATGTCATCAAATCCACCTTCATCTCATCGACATTGATAGAAATTTTACTAGTGACCTAGTATTCTTCAAATCCCTCTTCAACGTTGTTGTCACCATTCTACATTACTCCCAAAATGTGCATCCTATAATCCTCATGGACTCATGGTTCGACCCTTCTACTTATGTTCTTTACGACTTGGTCTCCTTTGTGCATGACCTTTCTTGGTTGCTTTCTCTTCACAATAGTGACCCCTGTTACCTCATCGGTTTCTCTTCATGGATCGGCTTTGC
>JZKD02S1996482.1:12116-36427 GCA_000966675.3 Picea glauca | reverse complement strand
TTGGAGAAGATCTCTCACAACCAACTAGATCTAACAAACCCAAACCAACTCTAAAGTAAGCATTAATTCTAACACCCTCCCTTAATGCTTACATCACAAATAACAATATTCAATCACATAAAAGTATTTTTGGACTCTAATCTTTGTCTAGTCTGGTCTTCATCAACATTTCTATCCACTTCTGAACTCTCGTAGACTACACCCTTTCTCAACCATTCATTATGAGTTGTGACTTCATCCATTGAAGATACAATTGCTTCTGACCATCAACAACATATTTGTAATGACTGATGATTCTTAACATACTTCAAAAAATAGTCTAGATACTAAATCATCCTATTGACATACTTCCATCTATCGAAATACATAGCTCGTTGTATTCGTCGGTTATATAGGAAAGTAGTCTAGATTATGAATGTATCCAACATCCAATCATACAACCTCGTATTTTTCACATACACAAGCTCACAAACATACAAAGATAACCAATCATCGATTTTCTTGGAGCATCGAAGTACAACAAGAACCACCAGCTTATAACAAAATGTAGACATAATAAAACCAGTGATGTGTTCTTGTGGCACCGAAGTACGTCAAGAACCACCAGCTTAAATTATGTTACTTTGTTCTATGATAGGTTCTTCATCATATAATTTTACAAACAAAGAAATAAACCTTGCACATAATAAGACCCACAAACTTCATATATATATATATATAGTCATTGAAACAAGAGAGTCGATCTAAGCAAGTAACACAAAATTGATAAAGACCATGCCAGTATTATGCTCGTGGTTGTGTTGATGACAACTACAACATGGGACTGGCATATCTTTCAACAATATCACAAAAATTGGTTTACTTTGGCAGACGTTGTGTATACCTCTCGCTAGCAAACCAACAATAGTTTTGAAACTTGCACTCTTTATGTGAGGATGAGATACATGAAGGTAAGAAGAGATGGATTCCCGCTAATGACTGAGAACGCAACAACACGGGCTCCCATGCCTCTAGATCATGTGTATCATAGCTAGCATTGAGCTCGTTACACGTGCTAATGAAATTAAGGCCCGACTCCTCCACGTGCACATTGCATTCATACAATCTGAGTCCTTGCACCTACATCACATGCAGGACTCTTCTGGCAGCCAGCGGTGCGGGTCAATAAGAAACCCAAACAAGAATTTCCTTCAAGAGATGATAGGACGTATGAATAATAGGTTGTGGTCTTTCTTTCACTGTATGGAGGTGGCTCAAACTTGCAACTCTTTTCCTGACGACAAGCAAAAAATCAACCCACACAAAAAAAACTTTACTCGAAGCACACTCCACTCTCCTACATATATACAAATGATTAAAATTTTGTTATTTCCATGATCACATCCCATCTCGTGAGAGATTCGGGGTTGTATCAGATCTAATACCAAGATAAAATAACGGAGAGTAAACATATTGTATACACACCAAAAACTATTATACATATTTGTATTATTCAATCAAGCACATATTTATACATGAAGTTTCCCACAAATACAAAACAAACTCACGAGGAAATATCTCCACTAAACACATAAATAAGATCTAATAGTTGGAGAAGATCTCTCATAACCAACTAGATCTAACAAAACCAAACCAACTCTAAAGTAAGCATTAATTCTAACACCAGTTGGGTCTAACATTTTTTTTTGTAGTATATCCTAGGTAGGTGCCCCATAGTTTAAGATCAACCACATGAAAATTTTAGCCTTTTATGGACTCTTTAGTTTCTATAAGACTATCCACCACCATACGTGTTGATCCTCCCTTCCCTCCTTAGCAAGTGCTTTATATCAATTATTTGGTAAATATTCCCTGAATGGGTTTAAGGACTAGAGAAATTCATCATCCTCCTCTTTGATTCTGACATTGCTATATTTTTTTTAAATGTATCTCTGACATTCACTTATATTCTCTTCCCCGAAACCTGACTCCCTCCAGAACATCCAATCTTGGTGCTAAATGGTTGTCTTGGTCCAATTCACAACCTATCTTAACATATAATAACCTATGTTTTGCAATGCAAGAATCAATTGTGGATATAGTTTATACCTTCCTTTACTGCCAACTCATGGATCTCTACCTATTTTCACTCTATCTCTTTTACTAACTTGCCAAATATTCCAACTAAATCAAAAGCATAGTTGACCACTTTCCATATTATTGAAGCAATTTGGACTCATTTAATAAGATTCCTAACCCATTCCTCCATAATGTCTGGGGTGATATATTGGCTTTAACAAGATATACCCACAACCCAGATGCTTGGATTAACCTCCAAACATTTTTTGTTGCAAGGGATTTTGAAAAGAGAAATGGTTTCTTTGGACTCCAACCTCCTTTTGCTTTTGGTAGGGATATCTTCTTCCATGAAACCAAAGCAAAGCCTTTTTTATCTTATTTCCATACCATATGAATCTATAACATAACCACCTTATAACTTCCATAACTCCTTTAGGAATCCATGCAAGAAACATCCAACATATTGGGATCACTTCCAAGATTACTTTGACCAAAACTAGTTGACTCACTTAGGAAATCCACATGTTAAACCATGTATTGAGCTTTTTTTCCACTTTGGCTGTCAACCATTCCCAATCACCTTTTTTATACGTATTTGGCCTCAGATGAAATCCTAAGTATTTCAAGCCAAGATCTAGGTCTAGAAATTGGTGGGGAAACATATGAGTAGTGAAGGTTTTCTTCTACTCAGAAATAGCCCACAGAGAGATTGTTGATTTTTGTAGGTTTATTTTCATACCCATCGTTTTATAGAAAGATCCACTATATCTCTAAACTTCTCAACAACCCTTTTAGAAACCTCACAAAAAAGTATATATCATCAACAGATAGTAAGTGAGTAATATTGCAGGATGTATGTATATTGACTCCTTTGAAACTACCATTTTCAAAAGCCTCCTTTAACAACCAACTCAAACCTTGAACAATTGAAAGGAAAATGAGAGGGGATAAAGGGCATCCATGTCTAAGGCCTCTTATTCACGTGAAAAAAGGAGATGTTGCCCCATTTATCAAAACAACAAAAGATGCAAAAGTAATGCAATTCATTACCCATAATACAAACTGGTGACAAAAACACAGATAAATTAGGTTAGTATAAGATATAACCATCTTACCCTGTCATATGCTTTGGATAGATCCGACCATCATCAATATTTGATTCTTAAATTTGATCGAATGGAGTCATTCTTGATAAATCCGTACTACCTCATGTATTTATCTTTCCTTTGAACACCCAAACTATTCACCGGATATTTTCCATGATAGGATCCTTTTTAGTCTTCTTGTTATTACCTTGGAGATGATTTTGTGCATACAATTGCATAAGGAAATTGCCCTAAATTTTTTTAAGGATGTCACATTATATCCTTGGGAATCATAGCAAGAAAGGTGTGTTGAAGGCTCCAGGTGTTTTTACTATAGTTCTTGAGGCCTCAACCACCCTCCTTAGATCTTCCCCTATAAAATCACAACATCCTTGAAAACATTTCATAGGCAGACCATCAGACCCTAGACTTTTTCCTTTTGAGAACTTTGAAAAATGCAAAGAAATTCTTCTTTTCCAACTTCCTCCATCAAAGCCTCATCATCAGGATTGAAAAAACCTGGAAAATAATTTAACAATTTTACTACCTCTATTGTGGTGGCTCAAGAGTCATTTTTCAACACGGATGAGAAGTAATTTACTTCTTATGCAACAACATCCTTGAATTTTAGTGTCCATGTGTCATCATCCTTTTCAATTTTCCATAATGAATTAATGTTCCTCCTCCAGTTGGCATATCTATGAAAAAACTTTGTGTTTTCATCTCCTGATTGGAGCCACAAAGCTCTATGTTTAATCATCCATTCTTTCTCTTTTTCCAAGAGGATTTGCCTCGTTTTGCCTTCAAGAAGTTTTACCTCTACTTTATGTTCCTCTTTCAAGAAACCAAAATATTAACTACTATAATGGGATTCCAAGACTTCCTTCACTTCCCGGAGAGTTTTATCATCCTTTTGCTTCTTATCTTTTTCCCATTGCATAACTACCATCTTTGATCTTTTCAGATTTTGATAGCACTGTATAGGAGAATATTCTCTTAAATCTCCATTATAAGGATTACATACATATTTGATATTGTTTATAAGCTCCTCTTGCTTTATCCATTAGGGATTCATCTTGAAGGGACTTGCAATTTTCTCTTGGGTAGGGCCTATTTCGAGTATGAATGGATTGTGCTTGGAATCCCCCTATGAGGAAACCCATTGTTTTATTTGAGTTACTTCATCAAGAAAAGCTTTAGATATCAAAAATTGATCAAGCATCTTTGCAATACGAGCCTCCCTAGATCTCGTATTCCTTCGAGTTGAGGGACAATTTGGCAAGTTCAACATTTAGTAAACCTACTTATTCCAAATTTTTAATAAGACAACTAGAAATACAGACCACTTATGTAGCTAGTCCCCATACCTTTGAGGGTCCCAGGGAGAAGTTTAAGTCCCCCTCCCACCACAAATAACCCAGATTATAGCCAATCCATATGGAAGAACTTATTCTAGTAATCCACTATGTCCGCATATGGCCCATATACATTCAACATAGTAATTTCCTTCCCAAGATCCAGAGAGAAAGGAGTAGTCCCTAGACTTGTTTTAAATGCCCAAGGATTAGTAAGGGTAAAAGAGCATTTTTTCCACTCAAGAATGTCCCCCTCGTGACCTTCCAATAGCATCAATAAATGTAATTCTTAGCTACCTAGAATTTTTGAAAGTTCATGAGAAGTATTCTCTCAATCAATCATAATTTCCCGTAGAAGAATGATAAAGGGATTTGTTAGCTCTAGAAATATTTTTAGGGCCATTTTTTTGAAGGGGTTGGTTAGCCCTCGACAATTTAGGGTCAAGAAGATCATTTAAAAACCTCTTTGGCATCATTTTCTCTAAGGTCCCCTGTCAAATACAATTTCTTACCACATTTAGTTTATGAGGATGCTTGTTTTTAAGTCAGTGACATAAAAGATTTCCTTCCCCCGTGAGAGGTTTTTTAGCCATTTTTTGTTAAAAAAAACCCAAACCTCCTGCCACCTTCCCAGGAAAATCAAGATTTCATTACTCCTAGATAAAAAAATTGTATTTTGAGGTTTCCTTGGAAGATGTGTCTTTGTAAGGCTCGGTATCTTTTGTATCTAGACTTATATTTGCAAATGAAAGAATTTGAGGGGTTCCATATAATTGGCCCTCATCTATCATGTGAATGGGAATTAAAGGAGGGGCGCTAGGATTTTATTTCTAGAGAGGCTATGTAGAAATTCATTTAGTGGTTCTAGTCCTTTGATTTCAACGTCTAAACCCCAGGTTACAAAAATATTTTTTTCAGAAGAATTTATTTTATTTGATGAAATGGATTTAAGGGCTTACTCAGAAGTATTGAAAAATATTTTTGTCATGGGGATCTTCTATCATCTAATATTTGGGTTGTATTGTGAATAGGGATTGAAAAGTAGCTACTTGAGGTACCTCCTGTAGATATTTTATAGCCCGATTAACCTCCATTGAAATCTCCATTGATTTTGAGTTTGGATTTGTTCCCTTTAAGTCATCCTCCTCATGACTCGATTTCTTCTTCTAAACCTAGAATCTTCTAGAGATTGTATGGGTGCATTCAATGATGCAGGAGCATCGCTCCACCTCAGCAACAAGCCAACATTTCAGCACATTGTTGTACATTTAAGAGAGGGAGAGACACCAACCCTCCCATTTTTAAATTTTAAATATGATCCTATACGGATTAATGTTGTAAGGTTGAGTGAAAACCAAGCCATTGCCTTTGTACAGGCAGGAGATAAGGTCGCCTTTAATGGTTGACAGGTTGATGGCTCTAGATTCAATTCATACTAGATGGCCATTAAAGAAACTTCAATGTAATGGATGAGGTTAGGTAGCTTGGAGGGAAAGGCTCGAGGAGCCCCTCTTTTGTAAGGGGATCTCTGTATCAGATTTCATTAGGAAGTTGAGGGTAAGGAGAGTAAGGAGAGGAGAGAGTCAAGACTCAGTTGCAATCTGAGCTCACACCCATTGTAAACAGACATTCATATTAATACAAAGAGCAGTTTTTTCCTGCATATGATTCTATGTATGTTTCCATGTGTTTCATGAATGTTATATGTGTGTATTTATGAATGTATAATGTAGATGTATGATAGGTTTCCATCTGCAGGGATAAGATAAGATTCCACTATATGTTTGAGAGTTGTTGAGTTGTTTTGGGTTCTTTAGGCTATGTAAGGAGTGCACAACGGGGTATTGAAACTCTGTAGCCATCGCAAGGAGTGCGCATCTGAACTCCTTCGAGTCAGAGAAGAACATTCTAGGAGGGTACACCAAAAAATTCACAATCTCAAGAGGATCCTCAGAGTCATTGAACACCTTGGAGGAAAGACTGTGCAGAGGAGGCACAGAGAGAGACAGAATTGTTGAATATTCTGTAGAGCTCTGCCAAGAGGGCATTTAGCAGGTGCCAGTGTGCACAGGTGAACTCTATTTTTAGTTCTGAGAAGAGGAGTGTCAAGGAGAAGACACTCATAGAGTTACTGAACACTCTGTAAGCTCAGCAAGGAGTGCTTGAGCAGAAGTGTGCCAAGAGGGCACATATATCCCTTTGAGGAACATAAGGGGCAGAAACCTTTGGGGTTCGACCAATTGAAGCTCAAGGTGAAACAAAGTTGTTGAGCACTCTAGAGAAAGACATGTGAAAAGAGTACACTAGGCCAATACTTAGATGAAGTATTGAAGGACAACCATCTGAAGGCCAGTCAAGCACAAGGAATGTGCCAAAGGTAAACTAGTTTCACTTTACCAGCTCAAGAGGAAGAATGTTGAGTTTCCAAGAGGGCACAGATATCCCTTTGGAGGGGACTAGAGGGTCGAGACCCATAGGAGACCGAGCAAGTTGAAAGCTCAAGAGGAGTAGTGCAAGTTTTCACAGCGAAAGCACAAGCATGGGCCAGAGCAAAAGTCAAGTTACATTGGCCAAAGCTCAGAAGGGATAGCACAAGGTGTGTGCCGACGGATTTTCTTCAAGTCCCACAGCTCAGGAGGAGGAGCGAAGTCAAGACCCAAGTAGTCGGGCTCGTAGAAGAATCAAAGGTCGTAGCCTTTGAATGTTTTTTATTTTCCTAGTTCGGGAGAACAAAGAAGATCGGGAGGGAGGAGCAACAATTGTCATCAGATCAGCCGCAGAGAAAGAGATCTGGGTCATTGAATCCCACATCCAGACAGGAGAAGTGCGTAGAGGAGAGTAACAGATCCCATACATCGGATCTGAGTGTGAAGGATCAACAAGTGTTGAATACAGGTAAAGTGCATGGATGCCAATCCCTTTTAGTGCACAGGAGAGCAGACTTCTCGAAGTCCCGAATTCCCAAAGACCTTAGGGATCGTCTATCATTCAGAGGGACAGGTGGTGAAATATTTGAAACTCTGAAGCAGAAGCACTCTAGGGGTTCGCAAACAAGGAGAGACCGAAATCGTCAAAGAATCGGGAGCCCAAAGAGATCCTGGCCACAGATTTCCAGGGGACACGTCGCGTTAGATCATGGAGTCCGGAGGGAAGCACTCTGGAAGAAAGAGGGTGCAGAAGGTGGAAGAACTCCTGAAGAGCAGGGAACCAAAAGAGATCTGAGTCATTCATTGCAAAGGAAATGTGTCAAAAGATTGAGGACATCGAAGAAAAGAGCAAGGAGGAAGTGGAGCATTGACCGGAAATCATCTGATGCTTCAAAGGTAAGAAGCTAAATCCTAGCCGTCAATTGTGTAGACACGTGGTGTCATCTCTGTCACTTCGGTGATAGAGCACTTTGGGGAAAAGTGAGAGTGGAGTGCACAGAACCCCTGAAGCCCAAAGTCACGAAGTAAATATGAACTATATGTTGGAAAGGGAAGCGTGGCGGAAGATCTACCAATCAAAGGAGAAGTCACTCTGGGAGAAAGAGGAGTTTGTTGGAGCTAGAAATCTCAAAGGCTGGAGCGTCGGAGTTCATCAGAGTCATCTGTCAGCAAAGTACAGGCTTCAGGAGACCCTTCATTTCGTAGAATAACCACTTCCGAGAAAGTGGGGTCACCTGAATTGGAAACTCCCGAAGGTCGTAGTGTCAGAGCCAATCGTGACCGTTGGATAGAGGAGGATGTGTGTCACCATATCAGCCACTTCGGAGGTTTTATCCTTTGAATAATTCGCAAGTGGTGAATCGGCTGAAGTCGAAGTAGATCTAAGCTGTCAGAGGCAGAGGAGACATCGAGTGCAGATTTACACTTCGGAGATTAGGAACTTCTGAGGTTTTGTGGACTAGTGTTTCAGAAATCACCGAAGCACCAGAGCCCGACGTTGTTGTGGGTCATTGATTTGTGTGAGGAGCAGGGACCGTCGATCCCTCTCACGTTAGTTTGGAACTTCACCAGTTCGGGGTTCAAGGGAATTGACCGCAGCGTGAAGTGAAAACACCTGGAGCCCGAAGCTTTGGAGCTCCCTTTGAGTTGGCATCAGGGCACAACCCGAGGTCACATGCAAGGAAGGACCTAATAGATTTTGGTGTGAGATTTGGAACAAGGCGCTAAGAAAGGAGGACCGCAGATAATCGTCGATCTAAGAACGAAAAATCGACGGTGGGGAATAATTGCGGGGACAGGAAGAAAAATTAGCGGATGTGCTAGTTCACAACCCACTATTTACCAACATTGTTGATATCGTCGGGATAGGGGATCAACGACCATGATTTAAAGGAGATTGGGTGAGCAGTTTTCAGATTGCGAGGACAAATCTCTCTAATAAAGAGTAAGCATGTTGGCAGCCCGCAATTTCTGTGAACCGTCGATCGACGAGCAAATCAATAACGGTCAAATCATGACCGTAGAAACCATGAGGGTGATAACAAGGCCTGTGGTTGATTGATATTGAGACTAGCAAGGTCTCGAGGAGTCTATATAACTCGGTATTTTTGAACGATCCTTGACCGGGAAGTCAAGCAACCCCGAGCGATAGTAGGGGGTCTGTCTCAGGTGGTATCAGAGCACAATTTTTGTCTGTAGATGGTTGGAAAAGGACGAGAAGGTGAAGATAGAGTATTGATGCTCTGTGTTTGATTATTGCACATGTGCAACAACAAATTGGAGTTGTAGGAGAAGTTGGAGATGCTTTGGGTTACAGAATAATGCACATACTTACCAAGAGGGCAAGCAGAGGGTAAAAATGTCTACTGAAGGCCATGAACATGGTCAGAGAGAAGACTGCCAGCAGAAAAGCAAACAGAAATGGACAAAGAGATCGAGGAAATTAGAGCAAAAATGGAGAGGCTAGCATTGAAGATGCAGCAGGAGGAAAAGGC
The DNA here is from genome assembly GCA_000966675.3 of Picea glauca. Lineage (NCBI taxonomy): Eukaryota > Viridiplantae > Streptophyta > Pinopsida > Pinales > Pinaceae > Picea > Picea glauca. Next base: position 27,008 of record JZKD02S1996482.1, on the reverse strand, counting down.
ACACTGGACATATGAGTGGCCCTTGAAGAGAAAAGCAAGGTCGCCTATTCAAAAGTTGTTGGCCAGAAGGCAGCAACAATAGTTGAGGAGGTGGCTGAGGGAAGTTGAAAACCTCAATGACACATAGGAGAAAGTGGTTTACATTTGTGAACCAAAAGTTGGAAGAGACCTCAGTGATGAGGAGGAGAAGATATCAGAGGATCTGATGAACTGCCAGGACGGCAGTGATGAAATTTCAAATTAACAGGTAGGCAATGAGATGAGATCAATTGAGGATCTCATTGACTGTCAAGAGGGCAGCAGTGGAATTTCATATTTCTAGGTGGGAAATGAAGAGGGATCATTAGATCTCATGAGTTGTTAGGTGGGTAGAGAAGAAATCCCAAGTTTCTAGGTGGGAAAGGGAAGTGAGATGAAACTATCTGAGAGTCTCATGAGCTCAGGGGTGAGTTTGGATCAACAAGGAGTGCTAGCAGAGGAGGATCAGAGGTGCATTCTGATTATTGGGGGAATCAAAATATTCTTGCCAAGCACCCAAGAAGAGACTAGCATAAGTGTTGCAGGTGCAGCAACATAAGGAAAACCAACAGAGACTGTCAAAGAGGACGAGGAGAAGGAGAAAACACTGATGTTTTCCCCAGCAGAAGGAGAAGAGAATTCAGCAAAATTGCTCAAAATTTTCAACCAGGAAGCTGAACAGGAGATGACTGCAGCATTGGAGTCTACAACAGAAGAGGAAGAAGATAGCGTGAATTTTGTTGTTCTATATGAAGAGTTGGAAGCCCTGGAGAGCAGGGTGATGGTGCAAAGTCAGCACATCCAACAGGTTAAGTTGGAAACAGATGGAGGAGCATACCATCCCAAGGAGTAGCTAGAGGAAGCTGGAGATATGTCAGTAGAAGAGGTGACTGAAATCAATATGTCAGAGAAAGAAGCTAAGCAAAAACTCAGTGATGAGACTGCAGAACTGGAGTCTGCAGTAGGGTGGCAAGCCAATTCCACAGAAGAAGAAGACAACATGGGGGATCGATATCATATGCCCTTTTATCAGCATAAGGAGGAGATGCAGCAGAGTAGTCTACATGGAAGAAGAAGCAAGTCAGTTGAGCAGTTGGAAGAGATGATTGAGGAGATAAGAAAGTTGATGGTGAGGTCAGTAGCAGAAGCAGTCATCAAGGAGAATTTGAGCATAAGGGAGCCTGCCATAGCAGTTGGGAAGAAGAAGCAACAACAACAGCATTAAAGCAGAGAATCAGGAGGATAGCTCCAAGGGAAAGTTTGGGGTCCAGGAGGATTTCAACAGTGGGACAAAGGAGCTCATGAGCAGGAACTCAGGATTTTCCTAGCAGTGGAGTATGATGCAGGAGCATCGCTCCACCTCAGCAACAAGCCAATTTCCAGCACATCAGTGCGCATTAAAGAGAGGTAGAGACACCAACCCTTCCATTTTTAAATTTGAAATATGATCCTATATGGATTAATGTTGTAAGGTTGAGTGAAAACCAAGCCATTGCCTTTGTACAAACAGGAGATAAGGTCGCCTTTAATGGTTGACAGGTTGATGGCTCTAGATTCAATTCAGACTAGATGGCCATTAAAGAAACTTCAATGTAATGGATGAGGTTAGGTAGCGTGGAGGGAAAGGCTCGAGGAGCCCCTCTTTTGTAAGGGGATATTTGTATCAGATTTCATTATGAAGTTCAGGGTAACGAGAGTAAGGAGAGGAGAGAGTCAAGCCTCGGTTGCAGTCTCAGCTCACACCCATTGTAAACAGACATTCATATTAATACAAAGAGCAGTTTTTCCTGCATATGATTATGTGTGTGTTTCCATGTGTTTCATGAATTTTATTTGTGTGTGTTTATGAATGTATGATAGGTTTCCATATGAAGGGATAAGATAAGATTCCATTATATGTTCGAGAGTTGTTGAGTTGTTTTGGGTTCTTTAGGATGTGCAAGGAGTGCACAACAGGGTATTGAAACTTTGTAGCCAACGCAAGGAGTGTGCATATGAACTCCTTTGAGTCAGAGAAGAACGTGCCAGGAGGGTACACCGGAACATTCACAATATCAAGAAAAGCCTCAGGGTCATTGAACACCTTGGAGGAAAGACTGTGCAGAGGAGGCACAGAGAGAGATAGAATTGTTGAATATTGTATTGAGCTCTGCCAAGAGGGCATTGAGCAGGTGCTAGTGTGCACAGGTGAACTCTATTTTGAGTTTTGAGAAGAGGAGTGTCAAGGAGAAGACACTCACAGAGTTATTGAACACTATGTAAGCTCACTAAGGAGTGCTTGAGCAGAAGTGTGCCAAGAGGGCACATATATCCCTTCGAGGAACAGAAGGGGCAGAGACCTTTGAGGTTCGAGCAGTTGAAGCTCAAGGTGAAATAGAGTTGTTGAACACTCTAGAGGAAATCCTATACAAAGAGTACACTAGGCCAATACTTAGATGAAGTCGTGAAGGACAACCATCTGAAGGCTAGTCAAGCACAAGGAGTGCGCCAGAGGTAAAGTAGTTTCACCTTACCAACTCAGGAGGAAGAGTGTTGGGTTGCAAGGAGGGCACATATATTGCTTTAGAGAGGAGCAAAGGATCGAGACCCTTAGGAGACCGAGAAAGTTGAAAGCTCAGAATGAGTAGTGCAAGTTTGCACAATGAAAGAGCAAGCGTGCGCTAGAGCCGAAGTCAAGTTACATTAGCCAAAGCTCAGAAGGGATAGCGCAAGGTGTTCGCCAACGGATTTGCTTCAAGTCCCAAAGCTCAGGAGGAGGAGCGAATTCGAGACCCAAGTAGTTAGGCTCGTAGAAGAATCAAAGGCCGCAGGCTTTGAATGTTTCCAATTTTCCTAGTTCGGGAGAACAAAGAAGCTCAGTAGGGAGGAGAAATAGTTGTTGTTAGATCAGTCGCAGAGAAAGAGATCTGTGTCATTGAATCCAACGTCCAAATAGGAGGGGTGCACAGAGGAGAGGAACAGATCCCATTCGTCGGATCTGAGCGCGAAGGATCAAAAAGTGTTGGATCCAGGTAAAGTGCACGAACGCTAGTCCCTTTTAGTGCATAGGAGAGTAGAGTTGTCGAAGTCCCGAAGAGGTTAGAGACCGTCCATCATCCAGAGGGACAGGTGGCAAAAGATCTGAAACTCTGAAGTAGAAGCACTCTGAGGGTTCGCAAACAAGGAAAGATCGAAATCGCCGAAGAGTCGGGAGCCAAAATAGATCCTGGTCGCAGATTGCCAGGGGACACGTGGCATTAGATCATGGAGTCCGGAGGGAAGCACTTTGAAAGAAAGAGGTTGCAGAAGGTGGAAGAACTCCTGAAGAGTAGGGAGCTGGAGGAGATCTGAGCCATTCGTTGCAAAGGAAGCGTGTCAACAGATCGAGGACTTCGGAGGAAAGAGCAAGGAGGAAGTGGAGCATTGACTGGAAATCGTCCGAAGCTCCAAAGGTAAGAAGATAAATCCTTGCCGTCAATTGTGTATACACGTGGTCTCATCTCTGTCAATTCAGTGATAGAGAACTTCGGGGAAAAGCGAGAGTGGAGTGCCCAAAACTCCCGAAACTCGAAGTCATGAAGTAAATCTGAACTTTCCATTAGAAAGGGATGCATGGAGAAAGATCTGGCACTTCAGGGAGAAGTCACTATAGGAGAAAGAAGAGTTTGTTGGAGCTAGAACTCCCGAAGGCTGGAGCATCGAAGTTCATCAGAGTTGTCCGTCAGTAGAGGAAAGGTGCCAGGAGACCCTTCATTTCGGAGGATAACTACTTCGGAGAAAGTGGGATTGCGTGAATTGGAAACTCCCAAAGTCCGTAGCGTCGAAGCCGATCATGACCATTGGATAAAGGACGACATGTGTCGCCAGATTGGCCACTTCGAAGGTTTTATTCTTCGGTGAATTCACAAGTGGTGAATCAACTGAAGCCGAAGTAGATCTGAGTCGTCGAAGGTAGAGGACACGTGGAGTGCAGATTTACACTTCGGAGATTAGGAACTCTGAAGGTTTTGTGGACTAGTGTTTCAGAAATCACCGAAGCGCTAGAGCTCGAAGTTGTTGTGGGTCGTTGATTTATGCGAGGATCAGGGACCGTTGATCCCCCTCACTTTAGTTTGAAACTTTTCCAATTTGGGGTTCAGAGGAATTGATCGCAACGTGAAGTAAAAACGCCCAGAGCCCGAAGCTCTGAAGCGCCCTTTGAGTTGGCACATGGGCATAGTCCGAGGTCACATGCAAGGAAGGAGCTAGCGCCTATTAGTATGAGATTTGGAACACGGTGCTGAGAAAGGAGGACTGTGGATAACCATCGATCTGAGAACAGAAAATCGACGGTGGGGAATAATTGTGGGGACAAGAGGAATAATTATCAGACGTGCTAGTTTGCAGCCCACTGTTTACAGGGGATCAATGACCACGATTTAAAGGAGATTGGGTGAGCACTTTTAAAATTACAGGGACAGAGCTCTCCAATAAAGAGTGAGCACGTTGGAAGCCCACAATTTCTATGAATCGTCGATCGACGGGAAAATCGTTAATGGTAAGATCGTGACCATAGAAACCCTGAGGGTGATAACAGGGTCTGTGGTTGATTGAGATTGAGACCAGTAAGGTCTCGAGGAGTCGATCCGACTCATTATTTTTGAACGATCCTTGACCGAGAGGTCGAGAAGCCCCAAGGGAGAGTAGGGGGTCTGTGTCATTCAACTACTAGATGTTCATAACTAAGGCATCAACCACACCTAAAGGGGATAGCTTCATAGTCTAAATTCAAGTGAAAATAATCCAAACCTATTTGAATTTCCATAGTCTTTGCTAGCCCCTTACTAATATCCAGGTCAACCAGAAAACGGGTTATACCCATATAATCTTAGTCTCTAAATGACAAATAAGCCTCATAAAGTACTTGTTTTGACCACGTGACCAAAGGGATCCTCAGAAGCCTCACCTAGACTAAGATGATATCCTTAGGCATTGACCTAGCTTTAAAATCTATATGCCACTTTTGGAGAAACAATGATTGTGCTCCTCACTTGCATATTTTGTGTAGAATATTTTCAACCCTGCTCACATTCTGAAAGATCCAGACCATCCATCCCCTCACCATAATTAAATATTGGGGGATATAACCAAATATGCGCTCAAAGATTGATTTCATCAATATATTTGGGGTTTCGAGGCTCATTTTCCTACTTGGAAAATGACCTACAAGGGCTAGGTCTACCATCTCTAATATCTCATTAAGTTTTGTCTTTTCTCCAATAAAGATGTTGACTGGAGCCTACATTTTTTTAACACAATGACAAGTTTATGTATCCTCCCACTCTCCAAGTTTTGCAACCCTAAATTCTCTGGAGTTGGGGTTGGAAAGCCACTCATATGTTGGTATTCCAACATATCACCAATAAAACCATAATCTAAATACATGTCATTCCTTTGTTCTAAACCTTAACAAGGAATTTCGAGATCTATGCTAGTCCTATTTGGAGTCAAAGCAACCACATAGGTAGCATTCAATCGACCTAATTCCTTGTACTCACAGGTCATGTAGTTTAATGCCCATGGATCTTCTAGAATTGACCCATCAAACTTCTTTATAGAAATATCGTTATGACGTTTAAGGAATTCAAGAGACATACCACATAGTCTCGTTACCACCTTCTTTGTTGGCTCACCTTCCCTTGTACGATGATTTGATATAGCATGTGCCATTTCTCCTATGATGGAAAATGTATCTTCTTCCAATGGTATTGACCTTAAATGGGAAGTCCTTTGTGGATCCAACGTGTGTTCAGGTGTGTAGAATGTCGAGTTGGACCAAATTGTTGGCCCTTCGACAGATACTCCATGTAATCTAGCACCTCTTCCTCCAAGATCACCATACTTTCAAACCTCCTTACCTCATATCACCCTCAGTGCCATTAAAAATACAACCTGCATAAACCTTATAGACATGCCTTGAAAACCCTACTCCCACTTCAATGTGGATCACATATCCATAATAAGAGCAATTCTATAATGTTTTTAGTCAATCTTAACCAAAAATATTACCAAAACGAATTTTAAAATGCCCCATCCATATAAAATAACTAAGGGGCAGTAGGCCCATAATTTAACATGCAACAAACAACATAATATAAAAAGGTGAATGCAATTGTTCTATGAAAACAACAAACACACAACATTCAATAAAACACATACACAACAGAAATAACATCATAAACATAACATAAAAATTATATGCTTATAAAATAACCAACTAGCTCCATACAAAGGACGTTCCTCCCAACCATAGCCTTGTTGTTCATTTTCTCTCAACAACAAGCCACCCTCAAGCTAAGGCTATGAGTCCACTTGGAGGTCTAACCCTCTTGGTTTTCCACTCTCCACAATCATCAGCCCAAAAACCTAAGATCTACTCTCTTCCCCACAACCTACACAACCCAAGGAATGGGATCCCCCTTCACCACACACAGTCCCTCGGGCCTTCCCACTTACCACTAGGGATCCGATGCACCTGGTTGACCAAGAATCTCCCAACTTCTGCAAGAGTACTCACAACATCCTTAACAAGGATTTGGAGACATTTCCTCAATAGAAAATACTCCTTGGGCACACAACCCATTTTACAGGCACACAAGCCACATTTCTAGCATATACACAGCCTAATAATGGTTGCCTTCAAGCACAACATGGCTAGCACTATTCCAAACACTTTGCTCCTCTCTTGCTACCCAAAATCAGCATGTAAAAACTTATAACTTTTTCCATACGAATTTCCTTCTTCTCCCTTGCTTGCTTGACTCTCACTCTCCCCAAAGATGATTGTACTTTAGCCCCATGCTCTCAATAACTAAGGAACGTGACTTCTCACACCCACCCTCTTACATGAACTCAATGATTGAGTGTCTAAGAAGTCAAATGGAGGATTATTTGGTAATGGCACATTAACTCAAGCAAATGACATGGGTTTCCCTTTGGATCCCTCTTTAACCCCCTCTCTCATAGAATCATAGCCGCCCCATTGCTATTGTTCCTCTTGTATCACAGTCAATGATTATTATTTTGATGTACATAATACACAATTCGACCCTCAACCACATTAATCAATATGGGTTCTTCACCCCAAACACATTGGCTCACTAGCATAAGCCACATTTATACAATTATATTATAATTTGTGGGGACTAAAACTAGGGATGTTACATCCCCTCCCCCTTATTTTTGCATTGTCTTTAGTGCACAACACCATACAGGTATACATACATTTGACAATGCTAGGGTCTTTGGCCTAATATCACACAAGCGTTCCAACTCAAGCATAAATACATAAGCACTATGACCCAAAGACCATAGATACATAGGCACTCTAGCCCAAAACCATACCTAATTATTTTGCAATTTATAATTTTCAAAGCAATTCCAATTGGAAATCTCTCGTTCCCCTCAATCTACATAACCCAAGGAAGTGTACCCCCTTCTCTACTTTTCAATCCCTCAAGATGTACCACTTCCCTCCAGGGTTTTAGCATAGACCGACCAAAAAGTCTCGAAGATGTGGCTCCATCAATCCCAACTGCAACCACTTTACTTCTTTCAAGTTGGAACAAGTCCATTGGACTTTTATCTTCTCATATCTTCTCCTCCAAAGCTATGATTCCTTTTAGTTGTAGCTGGTATTTCATTCCTTTTTCCTTTGGAAAACACCACCTCTTGGTGTTCTTCATTTTTTTTAATTTTTTTTTAGTTGTCCCTATAACAACCACCAAGAAACATACATGTTATATTTATTTTCAAATAGCAATTTTATCATTTGCAGGAGTTCCCAATTCCACAATGTAAGCATTTGTTCAAAATTAAGTTTGCAATCATAATTCAATGCTTATTTGTATGGTTGTCATGTGCTTCACAAAGCTGCCACAGGCAAGAATTCAGCTCATTGTTCTTTTCAAACACACCCTCATGATTCTAGCCACCATGTCATTTCCATTTATCAAGTTGCCAAATCCTTTCCATCCTCACCCTCCAGGCTCAAGCATCCCCTTCATTGGTAAAAAGTTCATCGAGCAATCCATCATTTGCCAAGGTGTTCTTGCACAAGGAGAGTGCTAATTTGTTGCCAGTCTTCCACTAGCAGTCCATAATATGTGGTAATCATAGGGTTCCAATGTCATAAATGTAGCCTTATTCCCAAGCTTTCTAGCTTCAATAGTCATCATCTCATCTGTATCACACACATACAATCATCATCAGATATGATCATAGCAATTTATCTATTAATTTTCCAATTTTGTTTCATAAAGGAAAGTCAAGTTTCCCAAGCATGAGATTTCTTCTCAAAATGTTTGGCTCTTGTAGCAACACACATCGATCTTCCTTATGGGCTTACACCATTGCCATATCCAAGACCATTTTTTCTGCAATTTTCTAAACTTTCATTCAGCCAAACCAATTGTTAGTATTCATGCACATTATCATCTCATTGCAACATTTGCAATGAAGTGATTTCAGGATTATATTACTCTAAAAATTCAATCACTTCCAACTATTATTCATATTAAATGGAATGAAACTATCATTCCTTGCACACACATTATCTAGCATACCAAGATTTTCGTAATGCAATCAAACATAATCAAAAAGTTGATGCATCAATACCCATGGCCACATCTACATAATGCATCCTTGCATTGACTTTGGGATACCGCATATCAATATCATGTATTGCACCATGGTGAGTTGGAAGGTCTAGCCAATGCCTCAACACATCATCCAAACTCTTCCCAGTTACTTGTTCGATCTTTTGGATACCTTCCTCTTCAACCCATGCACAACACCCATAATATAATCCTTTAGTGCTCTTTAGTGTCGGTAAAGAGGTTGCAATCCAAACATCGATTATAAATAGGAAGACTAATTGAGCACTTGTATAGCGTTATGGCTCTATCATATCTAACCACATCATGGTATCACACATGGCTAGCTCTACTAGAAGCCATTGTTATAGCAAGAATATCTCTCCTTAATTGACTTGGTTATGATCTCATAACCTATCATAGAACACATGTTATTAGATTTCTCATAAACTAGCATTAAACAACATTTGTATACATAAGGTCCTCAACGTTTACATATCAATTCAGATACTTAATCTTAACTGAGGGAATTCTTATCTCAATTCCCTTCAACAGCTATGCATCATAAGCAACCACATGCATACCTGCATGGTTTTTATCAAATCACTTTATGCTACATGATCAATTGATACTTTTTTTCTAGAAGCTCACATGCTCCCTTCACCAACCTTTGATCAACATTTTACCATCCTCTTTTATCTTCATATGGATGGCTTTCATATACAACATCATCAACATCATTTTCAGCCCTGCTATAACATTTTTCCTGGATAAACAATCCATCACCAGTCATATTCAAATATCATGACATCATTATTTCACATATAACAACCAGCTACTCTCAGTCTACAACATGCTACAAGCATGTTATCATGCACAAATGCACATCAATATGCATTAATCATTCAATCTCATCACACTGCACATGCATTCTATCTTTATTGTATGCATCATACACAACTTCTATCATGCACTCTAGTGCATATTTATTTCAGTTTTATTTGTTTATTTTTGTGGTGTAGATGGTTGTCCTCTAATCCCTCTAGATTCTTGCACCCTTGTGCATTATCGTTTTTCTCATCCGTGCTCCACTGTTGTCTTGATATGAACCTTTTCTTGCCAAGTTCCACTTGTCCATTCTGCACTTTCAACCAATATGCCTTATTGGCTACTACCTCCCCCTTGGGAAATCATGTTCCAATCTGACATTGCTAGAACCATCCAACACATTAGAACGATGTAATTCATATCATTCCATATTCTAGCATTATATTATTTTCCAACCAACTAAGCATTAACATCATGACATCCTTTTCCATTACCTCTAGTTGCCCATTGGTTTTCTCAAACAATTTTGAACACTTTTCTTTACTCCATTGAGTACTTTCCTGTGAAGCCATGTATTGTCCACTCATGACCAATATGCTCCCTTGAATTCCTTGTACCTATACCCTGCTTCAAATACACTTTGATAACATAAGTGGCCTTCTTACTCTGTATATTTGTAGACAAAAGAAGCTAATTCTTGGCTAAGAATTATTTTCCAGGCATTCCTATGCCTTCCCTCAAACATGACTCACTCATCCCATGAGTCAATTATCATCCCTAAGTTCTTTGCTTTTCTTGGGTGGAAAAATATTCATCTATCATTATATTTATACCTTCATGGTTGTGAAGTCTTACCTTACCTCTATGTGCCCATTAGTCACATTCTTCACCTATTGGGTTCATGTTTTATGTGAGAAACTCTATTGATTTACCCTTGCAAGACATTTAGACTCTGTAGCAACTGAATACTAATTTGGATTTGCTCTTCCTAAGACCTTAATTGTCTCAACTAAATTCTCTAAGCTCAGCCACGCTTTCTTTTCCAGTGGACATTTGAAAATATAAACTGTAACAAAACCATACAGTCTCCACTCATGACATTTGCTCTCTTGTTAATAATACCTTGCTATTAAAATCCATCCCCCCTTTTATTTGTTAGGCTAATGCACTTCAAATGTGTCTCTATACCTCTTCATAGGCATTATCATGAGTTCAATACTCTTTGACTCAAAACTCACCTTTGATTTGCACCTCTGTCATCTGGAAATGTTTTTCCAAAATTAACATTATTTTGAAAACTTCCACTTTAAACAGTTGCATGGTTCATGGAATCCATCTCCACTTCTCTTGCAACTTTATGAAATAATTGGATGATTACTTAGAGAAATCAATCCTTCTGTCATATTTTCCTCTTGATTACCTTTCGAGTGACCATACTCGTGCTTCAAACTAATTTATGAGCTCAAAGTTATGACTTCCTGAAATCAAAAGTTCCACCCATCTTTGCACTTATTTCACTAGTTCAAGTAATTTTAAGAGGCCAACTTCTATCACATGTAGAAGAAAACATGTTAGGAACAAGAAAAACTTTTGTATGAGACATTGATAATATTGATGAGAGTGAGTTCATAACAACTCACATATTTATGATCTAATGCTCCAGTCAAAATTTGAAGCAATCTAGAAATGACAACTTTGTACTTTTTACACTTTTCCCAGACTGGAAATTTTAGCCTTGTTTAAGCATCTCCGCACCAACTCCTTTTAAGTTTTACCAGGAGTCCAAATAGGTATATCCATTCTTAATTTTTTAGTTATCTCTCAAAATTTCACCTTTATTTGGGCTCTGGGATGATAGTTATGGTCTACAAAATTCTAGATTGTTTCTCATTTTTACCCCTCTATGCTATAGGTATCTTCTCTTCCGTCCTGTACAATTTAAGGTACCCAGATTCCAAATATGGACCCATGGTTGTCTTTTATGGTCCATGGTATTTCCACATACTACTCCTGCACCCCAAACTAACTTCTGAGTAAGAAGTTATGCCCTATGGTAGTAAACTAGCACCTAAATTATACCATGTATTGATTTCACTGTAACTTCCCCATACAAACTTTGTTTTACACTCAGAATAGCTCATTGGAAAGCTCTTACCGAACTCTTTCATTTAAGTAGCAGAGATTTTGTGTACAAATAGTGCACACTATTCTCTCGATTTCAACTACCTGAAAATGTTGTTTAGGCCCTCAAAATGCCTCCTCAAATTGATGACCTTCAAAAACTGAAATAAATAAATAATCGTAGAATTTGATTGATTTACTGTTCTAACGATCTGTTAATTCAGCCTGCACCTGACCTTGGCATTCCAACTGACATGGCATGACATGTGTCTGCTTATTCCATGTGTCATCCCTTGATTTGACCATGTGATCGTCCCTTGTTCTCCTCCATCGGCCATCGGCCAAACCTTTCGCAAGCTTGTCGGGTTCTCCTTTGTGGAAATTTCTCATCAAGATATCATGTAGCACGTTACAGGGTTTTTCGAAAAGCCGCAATCCTCAAACCTATCAGAAACATGTTTGCAGACTCTTCCCGTTGGAGTATCAAGCTAACACATTATTAAGATTTTCCCACATCAGATGACCCACAAGCCTATCGAAAACACCTTCGCGGACTTTTTCCTGCAGAGTATCAAGCTAACACATTAATAAGATTTTCCCGCCGCGCGCGACCCATAAGCTTATCATAAACACATTCGTGGAATATTCCCTACGAAGTGTTGAGTTAACATGCCATTAAGATTTTTTCGCTACCCACAAGCCTATAAAATATAAGTTCACGGACTTTTCCCCGTGGAGTAGTGACTTAACTTGTATTGAGATTTTCTCGAAGCCCGTGACCCACAAGCATGTCGGGAACTTCTTTGCAGACTTTCCCCTCTGCAAAGCGTTTTCCCTTAAGTCTTCTATAGTGAGCCTTTCTCCACGAATCTCTTTCCCGCAAGCCTTTCTCCGCGAGGCTTTTTCCTGCTAGTCTTCTTCGTGTTGGATCTAGACAGTTGATCTTCGAGATCAGAGTGATCTCAACCATCAATCCATCAAACTGCTCCAAACTTCATTGGGCCTCTCCAAACCCGCAAACGAATATCGACTGTTGATTCTTAAAAATCAAGTGATATCGACCGTTGATCCATCAAAAAAATGTCCACGACCCTTCCTTTTGCCACCATGGCAATGCCACTATCGACCCTATCAGTCCACACCATCACTTATATGGAACTTTTCACAAAAATCCCGAAAATTATAAATTTTAAGAATTCTATAATTTCTCTGAAATTTATCTTTCATGAAATTGGAAGTTTTAATCGATCCAAAGTGAATCTGAGTCGTTGATCACCAAGTTGAATGTGATTTGGGTCGTTGATTTTACTATCTCCTCAATCATTGTTAAAACACATAATTCGACTTTCCAGGCCAAATTTAACTCTGCAACTTGCAGATCGATGCCATCGATCATCTCCTCAACCACTATGAGTGTAATTTTGACTTGAATTTGTTTATAATTTTGGGGATTTCATTCTAGTTTCACAATTTTCCCCAAATCTGTCATAGATTCAAAATCTGTAACAACGAATTTTTCCAAATTCGTGTTGGTCCTTGGCCCATACAAGTTCAGTGTTTGAACCAAAAGATCTGATACCAATTTGTAACATACTCACCTACTAAAACAAAATTTAAAACTCCCCATACATATAAAATAACCAAGGGGCAATAGGCCCGTAATTTAATATGAATCTAACAACATAATATAAACCCATGAATGCAATTGTTCCAGCAAAACAACAAACACACATCATTCAATAAAACACATACACAATGGAAATTACATTATGAACATAACATAAAACATATATGTTCATAAAATAATCAATTAGTTGCATACGAAGGACGTTCTTTCCAACCATAGGCTTGTTGTTTATTTTCTTTCAATAACAAGCCACCCTTGAGCTGAGGCTATGAGTCCACAAGGAGGTTTGACCCTCTTGGTTGTCCACTCTTCACAATCGACAACCCAAAAACCTAGGCTCTACTCTCTTCCCCACAACCTACACAACCCAAGGAATGGGATCCCCCTTCACTGCACACAGTTCCTCAAGCCTTCCTACTTCCCTCCAGGGCTCCATTGCACTTATTTGACTAGGAATCTCCTAGCTTCTGCAGGAGTGCTCAAAACAACCTTCAAAAGGATTTGGAGCCATTTTCTCAATAGAAAAATACTCCAAAGGCACACAAGCCACATTTCCAGCATATACACGGCCCAATAACGATTGCTTTCAAGAACATCATGGTTGGTGCTCTTCCCAACACTCTGCTCTTCTCTTCCTACCCAAAATCAGCATGTAAAAAATTACCTCTTTTCCCATATGGATTTACTTATTCTCCCTTGCTTGCTTGACTCTCACTCTCCCCAAAGATGATTGTACTTTGGCTCCATTCTCTCAATAACTATGGAATGTGACTTCTCACACCCACCCTCTTACATGAATTCAATGATTGAATGTCTATGAAGTGAAAGGGAGGATTATTTGGTAATGACACATTAACTCAAGCAAATGACATGGGTTTCCATTTGGATACCCCTTTAGCCCCCTCTCATGTTGAAGAATAGCTCCCCTATTGTTATCATCCCTCTCATATTGTAGCCAAAAATTATTGTTTATATTAATTATTCTGATGTGCATAATACACAATTCGTCCCTCGATCACATTAATCGATATGGGTTCTTCACCCCAAACATATCGACTCATCATCCTAAGCCACATTTATACAATTACATTATAATTTAGGGAGACTAAAATTGGGGATGTTAAATGTGCCCAAGCTTAAAAATGGGAGAGATGCAGACAAACAAACCCACAATTATCTTGCAGGCTTTCACAATATATACTTCACATATCATCATAGCATATTGAAATGGTATTTCACATATTAAAAAAATAAAAATTAATCTTCAAAAAACCTAGAAGCCCGAGAGATTCCAAAGTTAATTAAGCATTTCTTTCAATGGGGATTTCGGATTTGAATCTCGTATGAGTGGTATTGGGATTGTTGTTTTTGTGTATTGTGGTGGTGTGTGTGGGGACTATGGACATTGGCAATGTCGAGATGCACTGGGTGGTGAAGCAACAATAGTGTATTGGTTCGATCGAAAAGTTCTTTCAGGAAGAAGAGGAGGAGATGGGGATGGAGTCGAAATTGAACGAGATATCTTTAGTGAAGATGTTCCATATCAATTGGCAAGACATGAGAAGAAACAAGTTGTCATGCCCGCAAAGGGGGTTCTCTTATTATCATTGCCACGCCAGGGATATAGTATTTTATTCTCCCTTTGACTGTCTATTAATTTTCCTATGACTAAAAATTTATGTGCAA
>JZKD02S1996460.1:25735-53632 GCA_000966675.3 Picea glauca | reverse complement strand
TCACTATAAATTAGCCAAAGCTCTCAATTGCTTTGTATATCCAGTGCCAGAGTTTCAAGTAATGATTGCAGATGGAGGAACTATCAATTTCTTAGGAAAATGCAATAAGATCAATATTACTATAGGAGAATATCTAATGAATAGTCCAATGATTTCTATATCCATGGGTGGTGCTGATGTTATACTAGGAATCCAATGGTTACAATCATTAGGAATAGTGGATTTTAATTTTCAAGAACTTTTCATGAAATTTTCATTGGAAGGAAAATAAATTGAGTTAAGAGGTATCACATGGAAACCCAGTAAGGTGATAAGCTCTAATGGCATGGAAAAATTATTGAAAAAGGGGCATCAAGGTGTAATTGCACAACTATGCTCACTAGATGTTCAAACATCTAATCCATCTATTCCCCTAGATCTCCAAGGGATCATTTATAATCATTCCAAAGTATTTGAAGATATTCCCAAAGTTCTTCCACCAACTCGAAATCATGATCATGCTATTCACCTAATTCCTGGGAGTTTTCCTCCTAACATCAGGCCATACAGATACCCTTATGCCCAGAAGGTTGAAATTGAGTGTATGGTTGACGAAATGTTAGAGGCTGGAATTATTAGACCTAGCCAAAGTTCTTACTCTCCACCAGTGGTAATGGTACTCAAGAAAGATGGCTCATGGCATATGTGTCCATATTATAGAGAGCTCAACAAGATCACTATTAAACATAAGTTTCTTATTCCCGTCATTGATGAATTGTTAGATGAACTACATGGAACAATCTATTTCACAAAGTTGGATCTTTGTTCAGGGTATCATCAGATTAGAATGAAGGAAGAATATATCCCAAAAACAACATTCTGAACTCATGAAGGCCATTATGAATTTTTGGTCATGCCTTTTGGCCTTACAAATGCACCTTCCACATTCCAAAGGTTGATGAATTTCATTTTCAATCCCTTCCTTCAAAAATTTGTTTTAGTATTTTTTGATGATATACTAATCTATAACAAGTCTTGGGAGGATCATGTGTGACATGTTGACAAGGTGCTACAACTAATAAAGGAGCAACAACTATATGCCAAACCATACAAATGTTTCTTTGGGGTGACGGAGGTAGAGTATTTGGGTCATATTGTATCTCATGAAGGTGTCAAGGTAGACCCTAACAAGATTAAGGCTATGATGGAATGACAGATTCCAAAATCATTGAATAATCTTAGAGGATTTTTGGGTTTGACAGGTTACTATTGCAAGTTTGTTTGGAACTATGGAAGAATAGCAGCACCTTTAATGACACTAACTAAGAAGGATGCATTTTCATGGAATACAAAGGCAACTAAAGCTTCTGAACAACTTAAATAGGTGATGTGCAAAGCTCATGTCTTGACCATTCCAGACTTCACAAAAACCTTTATTGTGGAATGTGATGCCTCAAGAAATGGAATTGGTGTTGTCCTAATGCAAGAAGGAAGGCCCCTGGATTTTGAAAGTCGTGCACTCAAGGGAAGGGACTTATGCAAACCCGTTTATGAGAAGGAAATGATGGCAATACTACATGCATTGAAGAAATGGTGCCCTTACCTAGTGTTAGCGATATTTCTCGCTAGGGGAATCAGAGATCAAATGAATGGGTTAGAACCCTCCCGTCCAAAGTTTTGGGTGATAACGCGCCCGTGGTAAACAATAAGCAAGATCGGACGGTCTGGATCAGCGCGCCCGAATCAACGGCGCACAGCAAATTCCGGACCCTCCTTGCCTTCTGACCTTTAAGCAAGGGGGGGGGGGTCCGGAATCGGGGGCGCATCTCTCCGATGGCCCAGATGAGCGCGCCCGGATCAACGACGATAAAGGTCATTCCAGACCCCCCCCGCCTTTCTCCCTTTAAGCTTGGGGGGGGGGGGTCCGGAATTGTTGATGCAGCTCCCAGCGGCCACGATCGAAGCGCCCAGATCAACGACGCTCGTGCAGCCATGCTCTTCTCAGCTGCCCTATGTTTAGCCATGGTGAACCCTCCTCCCGTCACTTCACTCACCCTCTACCCGCTATCCCTTGTTGCCATGCGTCGCTTGTCCATTCCTCATCCCTGGCCCGCGTGGCCTCCCCTTCTGTCTATCACCCACCCATCGCCTGCCATGCATCCCCTTCTTTCCACATCAGCTTCCCGCCTAGGGGTAATTCCATCCTGGACGCCCTTCTACATGGCCCATCCTCTGTCACCCCTCTCTACTATCATTCTCGCTCCTCTCCACTTCTTTCACGTGCCCCTCAACGCCCTCGCTCCCACCATACCCCATGTCCGTCCCTCAATATTGTCAGTTGTTCCAGATGGCAGCATGAGAAGTCTTCCCCTTCCCGAGATGCTGAGTTGGTCTAACCGTCTCCAATCCCAAGAAGCAGTTATTGAAGCAGTTGGCGGTGGTTAGACATCGTTTCCGCCATAATGGGGACGTCCTGTAACGAATTAAAAGCACGTCGATTCGCCGAATGAATTGTCAGAAGGATGATTTCGTCTGCCATAAGTTGCACGACCATTCAAAGATCGCAGCTCCGTGTTGTCAGAAGCCATGCAGACGCAAAGCCTTCAATGCATTTTCTTGGTTCCGCCGCTGTTGTTATTTTGAGTATATATAGGCATTTTTGCCATTTTTGTATGGATCGATGGTAGAGCTAAGCTCCCGACTGTATAGTTTCAGCGACATTCTGGTTTCCTTGTAATGCCTCTACGTTTGAGACTTTTTGGTTTATAACAAACAGTTCTCTTTCTTGTCCATCTTCATTTCATCTTGTACCTGAGGATTCACAGTAGTGCAACTGATTGCAATAAAGGATTTGTTGTAGCGTTGTCGTGCCCTCTGGTTTTATGTGTTCGAATGTAAAAGGATTTTGCGTTGGAGCTCATTTCTTCTTTAATCCGTAATAAACCTGATGTTTATTGCGGACCATTGCTCTTTCTTGCATAAGTCTTCCATCTACTCACCCTTTTATTACACCTCACTGTTTGGAGTTTATCAAGACCTCACTCTGTCATGCATGCCCGGTCTGGTTTCTGAGCTGATGCGTTGCCGTTCGGAGTCTTCCTCCATTTGATCACCCTCTAAAACAAACCGTGACATTAAATCTAATGGGCTTCGGGCTCTGCTCCTGCTGGCAATCCAGGAGTGACTTCCGAAAGCCAACACCTAGTAGGTAGGCACTTCAAGGTCAAAACAAATCATGATAGTCTTAAATACTTCTTGGATCAAATATATCTTCAGAAGAGAAACAAAAATGGGTGACCAAGATATTGGGTTATGATTTTGAAATCGTCTATAAAAGAGGGAAGCAAAATGTTGTGGCAGATGCACTCTCAAGAAAGGATGAAGATGTTGAGGCCTTTCTCTATGCTATCTCGATCATCCAACCTGATTGGATAATATAAGCAAGGGATGAATGGAAGAATGACGAAAATGTGTGGACTCTCATTCAAAGGTTGCAACAAGATTCTAGTGCCTCAGATACATTTACATGGAAAAATGATTCACTATGGTACAAAGATCGCTTGTATTTATGCAAAAACTCCCAACTCAAAAAAAAGGTACTATTGGAATTGCACACCTCTCCAGTAGGAGGGCACTCGATATTTTTGAAAACCTACCATAGGGTCAAGAAGGAATTTTTTTGGGATGGCCTTAAAATTGATGTTCAAAGGTTTGTGGCAGAATGTTTGGTTTGCCAAAAAAATAAGGTGGAAAAAATTAAGACCCCAAGTCTTTTACAACCATTATCCATCCCAAGTTAGTGATGCCCCATAAAGTGCGAGGTCAGAAGATAAATTGATGGTCGAAACACTTTAAAAATTATTCAATGCAAGGGTTTTGGAGTAGGAGAACCTGACAGAAGCTGCAAACAATCATCAATCAATATACATATATGTTCTATTCTCAAGGTAGGCATACCTATGTTAGGAATACAAGTTGACTCAAAGCATGGATACTCCAACTAATACATTGCAGATCCATGAGAATACTGACTAAGGATATGGCCACCCGAGATACAATGTGGATCCATACCTCCATGACATGAACTGATCGTAGCCATGAAAAATACACAGTGGAGCTACGAGATCACAAAACATAGACACAAATCAATACAATGTGGATCTATTTGATAATATACATATCAATAAGAATGCCATCATGGTGATTGTACTGAATCTTTTACATGCTCAAATGATCTCCATCGCATCCTAGGAAAATCACAAAACATAGTGAGCGCCTAACCCAGGGTCTTCCTCCTGATCCGAAATGGTACAAATATAGCCATGTGAATAAATGACTTGATGTCAAACATAGTAGAAACCACTTGAATACCAGTCATTGAGGTATACCATTAACAAGTGCGAGGGAAATCACCAATGATGACAATTATTTCCAAGGTACTTTTAGTACATTCCAACGAATGTGAATAAATGAGTTGAGGTCAAACATTCATGGAATGATACGATCAAAGGTCAATGGTGTAAACCTACTTTCAGAAGCAAGGAGGCTTGCCATTGAGGCATGCAGGTACCAAGGTACTAACTGGTTTCTAAGTCTAAATCTTAGATAATGTGCTAAAGTCAACAAGAATATAATTGTCGAAGGATGGCCTTGATGTATCCCCCATCATCGACATGAAATGACACAGGAAAGTGATGTGAGATGGTGGATTAAATGAGTATGGATTGACATAGGAAATTGAAACATGTAATACTGCAGATGGATGGTTTGAAGTGAAAATTCCCTTGAAAATTGTGAGGCACGGCAAATGAATTGGTAGCATTGACTCGATGAGTACCAAGAACATAATGTGATGAAAATAAGAGCACTCTTCGACTAGAAAGAAAAATTATAATGACACATGGAATTGGTGTGACTCAGAGACAAGTAGATTACCCAATTGTAAGATGAGATGCAAACATGTGCCATGTTCAAGGGTGACAACAATATCTGCGATAAAGGATTCCAAAACTTGACACACTTCCTTCAATTCCCCCCCCCCCATCATGATTGATGAGTACCTCTTTGTTTTTTATTGGGCTTGATGAGGATAAAAAATGCTTGGAATAGCTCATCTTCAATGAGTCCCTTGACATATGTTTAATGAACCTGAAGAAGGAGGGGCTCGGTCCCGTATGGGTCCTAGAGATTGGACTCACATAGGTCCTTCAATGCATAATTTTATGATTCCAAAGAAGGTAAACTGGTTTTTCGCATTTAGAGAGTTTGAAAATAACTTAAAGATGACTCCATGGGTGACTTTTTCATAAAGTTAGTCTCTCAGGCTCGAAAAAAGTGTAAAACAATTGAAGGGAGAACTCTTCTAGTCATGCTTGACTAGAGTATTCCTTTTTTGTAATTAGTATCATGAGGGAAAAAAAGAGATAAAATACCACTTGAAAGACACCCTTTCAAACCTTTTAACGAATGTGAAAGGAAACACGCTCACTCGAAAATATTTTCATGTTTAAGGAATCTGAAAAGAGCTTAAAGAAGACTCCAAAGAGTTCCTTTTTCGTATAGATTTTATGAGTTTGAAAAAGAGATAAAAGTATACTTGGTAACCTATTCTCATGTATTAACGAGCATGAGAAAGAACAAATACTGATCTCGGTAACCTATTCTCATATATTTATGAGCACGAGAAAGAACAAAGACTAAGCTCATTCTAGAAAAGACTACTACGTTTCGATGGGAATGACCTCCAAACGAGGGTCACTCCTAGCAGTGTGTCTCTCTAGAGGTAGTTTTCCCCTAGGTTACATGGTATAATCTAGTGACTTCAATCCAACATGATGTCCCAAGGCTGGAGACTTTCCCCCTATTTGTCATTTCCTCCAACGTCTCTTCTTCTTTCCTCGTTTATGTCTTTGGTTACTAATAGGAATATTTTCACTAGGAGGAAGAAAAGAAGGTTCAAGTATTCAATCTAGATTGAGAATTGATTATAATGGAGATGGTTCTATTTTAGTTTTTAACGAGCTTGAAAGAGACAATGAACTATGATTGTAAACATCTGTTTCATTTTTAATGAGCTTGACACAGGAAAAGAACTATGCTCGTAAACATCTGTTTCATTTTTTAATTATCTTGACACAAGAAAATAAATATGCTTGTAAACGTCTGTTTCATTTTTTAATGAGATTAACAAAAAAAAAGAACTATGCTCGTGAACGTTTGTTTCATTTTTTAATGAGATTGACACAGGAAAAAAATTATGCTCGTAAATACCAGGTACTACCAAATGATCAAGTGATTCTAGGGATTGTTGCACCTGAGTCAAAACCATATTTAATGTGGAAACATGTGGTGTGTCAGGAGAAGGTAAAGGAAAAACCCCCATGTGTGAGGAATACTTAAGGATACCTACTCCTACACTCTCAAGACTAGATTTTCCTAGAAAAGGGACATTATTCGCTGCAGAATTGTGGGGATTTGGAGTTATATAGTCAAGTTGGTGCACAATTACAATTTTCCCTTGATGGGGAAATTGTAAAATACAAAACACTGAATATGTGATGGCAATCATCACATAGAACCAACTATGGCTAATTAACAAATTATTATCTAGGGGTGTGTCAACCACTTCGATATCAATCAAAATTGTTTTACCCTTCAATGTCACAATGAAATATTGCAAGATTTTGTGAGGTTGGAAACAACATCCATCAAACACTTTTAGGGTGGTAGGAGACATGTTATGTTGAGGAGAATCGATGGCTCTCCATCAAGGAAAATACATGACACAGGTGGAGGCTCCTTCATCCAAAACAATGTGATGGATGTTCTTTCCACCAACCAAAATTTGAATTTGGAATGCTAGGTGGTTTGAGATACTCTCCTTAAAATAGTCCATATTAGATGTAACAAGATTAGATTCCTCTCGATCCACAACTCTAGTGGATGAAAATAGGGTTCCACATTGACTTGGATAGTTTTGTAGAACTTTGAGGGCTGACATAGCACAAGGCACTTGTTGGTTGTGGAGCCCGATTATATTCCTGATTCAGAGGTATTTGTTTTTAGCCATGTTTATTCCCCATGAGGACTTTATGCCCTAGAAGAATGTATTGTCATTATAAGTTCACAGATCTAACGATAAAATTTATGTTAGGATTTTTTTCCCTAGAAGGAAACCCTATTTTATGAGGGAAATGTATTGCAACTGTGCATCATTGTGAATACTGTATTATGAGTGAAGAGACCGTGAGAGAAATAAGAGGAAGTTACAACGGGTGTGCTGTAGGTTGTATCCCTTCATTTGCTCGATAATAATAAAAGAAGGACCTAACAATTTCTTTGGTGGACGTATCCCACACTGGGTGAACCACGTATATCTGTGTCTCTATTGTATTGTGTATCTTCTGTGTTTTATTTCTGCATTTGTTTTATTTTATTGCTTAGTGATCCTGTTTTTCTAACAATTGGTATTAGAATGAAAGGTAACTCGCAAGAAAATAGGGTTCTTGGTTTGAGTGGGAGCAATGGCGAAAGATGGAAAGTTTAGGGTCAAGAAATTTAACGACCAAAACTACCAGTTATGGAAGATGGAGATGGAAGATTATTTATATCAAAAGTATCTATTCCTACCATTGGGTGGAATAAAAAAGAAGTCGACGACCATGAAGGGCAAAGAATGGGAGATTCTTGACAGAAAGGCTCTAGGAATGACACAGATGAGATTGGAAGCATCGATGGCTTTCGATATTTCAAAAGAAAATACAACGAAGGAGCTAATGGAGGCATTGGATACACTGTGTGAAAAACCATTGAAGTCCAATAAGGTATTTCTAATGAAGATATTATTTAATATGAATATGTCAAAAGGTGGGTCTGTTGTAGATCATTTAAATGAATTTAATACTATTACTAATCAACTAAGTTCTATAAAAGTGGACTTTTATGATGAGGTTAGGGATCTTTTAATCTTGTGCTCATTGCCAGAAAGATGGAACAACTTGGTCATGGCTGTAAGTAACTCTGTCTCTAGTTCAAACACTTTAAAATTTGATGATGTTGTTGGTGTTATCCTTAGTGAGTAAATGTGATGGAAAATCACAAGTGAGACATTAGGTAATTCATTAAATATGGAGAATAGGGGAAGACAAAAGGATAGAAGAAAGGGCTCAGGGAACCGCAGGAATTCTAGGAAGGGAAGATCCAAATCTAGACTTGGAAAGATAAAGTGTTGGAGTTGTGGAAATAAAGGACATCTGAAGAAACACTGCAGAGCTCCAAAGAAACAAAGAGATGGACAACAAGATAAAAATTAGGAAGAAAATGTAACAAGTGATGTGTTACAAGATGCTTTGATTCTTTCTATAGATAATATTTCTGAGTCTCGGGTAGTAGATTCAGGGGCTTCATTTCATGCCACACCCCATAGGAAACATTTTCTAGATTATGTTCAAGGTGATTTTGGACAGGTTAATTTGGGTGATGATGCACCATGCAATGCACTTGTTGGAATGGGAAAGAGGTAAGACATGTTCCAAATCTAAGGAAAAATCATTTGATGATATCTCGATCTACAACAAAATGTGGGACTCCCATGTGGAGCATGTTTATAGAGCCTTACAACTCTCAAAGGACCATTAGTTGTTCCTTAAGCATTCCAAATATGATTTTAGGGATTTAGAGGTTAAATAATTTGGCTACATTGTCAATCAAGAAGGGTTGTGAGTGGTTCCCAAGAAAGTTGTGACTACGTAGGATTGTCCAAAACACTAGTAAAAAATGGGTAATTAGTGACTATGTGACCAAAAAATGTCATTCATGAAAGTTTTTTTTAAGTTAAATACTACCAAATTTGATCAATTTCAAGTGACACAACTAAAAATCACTAACTTGAACAACAAATTTACTCCAGGGATAAAATAAATACAACTAGATAACAATGACATGAATATGAATTAGTAGTATTTCTACTGATGACCACTACCACCAATTAATTGAAATGACACATGTTCAAGTTTCTAATCTTTCTTTTTCCATACACCATGGGCACTTACAAAATAGATTCATGTAACATTAACATACATCAAATTATAGTTAAACTTTTAGAGCCAATATTATCATCATGGCAGTTCTAATTGTGATTATTACATGGGATGAATATATGGCCATAAACCTACATATTACTATCTGCAACTGTAGAACTTGTAATTTATCCAATGGTAGATCTAGTTTCAAATTTATTGCCTGGTCATCTTGTTTTAATATCCTATTATTATGGAAGGGGTAATTTCATCTTCTTGAGTTATATATGATTTTTTCTTCTTAATTTTCTAAGTTCTTTAACAGTCCACTTATTATGATAGTGCCGCCTCAGGCACCCTGTTACCATTCTTCAAAGGTATTCATGTAAATGGATCACCCTACAAACTTACAAATTACATAACCACATAAATTTTATTCCTTCGTTCTTAGGAATATTATGGTCTTCAAAATCCTCAAAATTTTTGTTTGTTTGTTTATTTACAACTTATTATAGGTTTGGATGAATGCCACATGCCTAAGAAGTGCTATCTAAATCCTCAAGTTGCAATTTCATTTTGGATCCACATTGTAACAAAATTATTATTCACCAAAGAAATCCCCTATGGTATTGAAAACCATAGGCCTATAACAACTTTACATCCCTTCATATTCATAAAATGTATATAAAATTGCAATATAATATAAAATTCATAGTCAATTACACACTCTCTCTATATATTTTAATATATTCATTTCTAATAGTGGCACAAGTCAAATTCCTGTAACCCTGATTTCACAACCAGTTGAGAGACGTCCATGTTGATTAAGGTTGGTTGTCATTGATGTCAACCCTTAAAGAAAGCCCGGTAGCACAAAGGTTTGGGTAATGGAACCAAGTTTGTTTGATGTAAATACGACTCATTATTATCTTTTCATGGCTGATAAGAAGTAAAGATGGATGAATTCCAAAGTGGTCCCCTTATGGTGAAAGCCCTCACGAGAAGATGCTTTGCGGAGTGGAGAGAACCCATGCTTAATTGTGGAATAATGAGATGAAGGAAAGTGAATTTGTCAGTGAAACTACCCTAGATGGATAGTGCTTGTCATGCCATTTCTGGTAGTATGTGGAACGTCACATAACTCCTCACTGTTAGAGATTTATGACCATATGAAGTTGGAGAACCCTCATGAGTCTTATAGAAGCTCCCAAGAGTCAAAGTGTCTTGCAAAGAGAAATTATTTTAAATGGAGAAGCCCTAAAATAAGGAAAGTGTAAGGCTACATGAAGATATAAATAAGAGGCAAAGCTCACTCATTAAGGACACACTTGTACATATTGTATATCTATTTTGTTGTGTAAAGCTTATTGCAAATACTTGTGGATACATTTGAAGTGGCGAACTTCTGAGGTAGCATGAAGGGTTGACGACGAAATTCTCGGAATTACAACGAATACAAAAAACCCTATTTTCTGAGGCGTATGCGGGCTATCTGTGTATAGGGTGAGTACATGTACACGGACTGTCTGTGAATAGGGCACGTACATACACAGACTGACTATGTATAGGGTGCATACATGTATGCAGGCTGTCTATGTATAGGGTGAGTGCGTACGTGGGCTGGCTGTGTACAGGGTGAGTACATGTTGGTGAAGCCATGGAAACTTGAGAATATGAAGATGCAGAGGTTCTAGATTCTGAGATCAAGCTTCTAGGAAGGTCTAAAGTGCTCAGATACATCAAATCCATCAATTGGTTCAAAAGGTATGTCTTACTTCTATAATAGTTGGATTTTGATGTATGCATGAGGAATGGAAATAGAGATTTGAGGATTCTCCCTAGAGAGACTAGTGGCTACATGGGATATTCTGCACAAGTCAGATCTACAGAAATACAATGCTGGTATATTTATGATTTATACTTCTTGTTGAGACACATCTTGTATTTCTTGGCATATGGATAAGGGTTTTTATGGTACATGGTTGAGATCTTGTATTTGTTGAGTTTTTGAGAAGTTGAATATCAGAAAGGGTTTTATGACTAAGATCATGTGAAGGAAAGTATACTTGTTCATGATTTCACACACCTATATGGCACATGACTAGAGAAAGAAATATTTGTCTTGAGTGAATGTTATGTATGAGAATGCATGCACAAGGTAAAGTTATAGTTTGGATACAGTGATAGGTTACATATCTATGTGAAAGAAGTTACAGAGGGTCAGAATTTTTCAAGTAAAAGGAAACCCTAGCTCTAGAAGGCATACACAGGCTGCATAACAGTTAGGGCGCGCACATACGTGGGCTGCATAACAGATAGGGTGCGTACATACGTAGGCTGCAACACTATAGGTCACATAAATATTGTATTTTTGTAGATACATGTTCAGTTCAAGTACATATTGATTACATGGTAGTTGTACAGATTGGATACAGGTCAGTGGTATAGGTTGATACAATTGTAGACCAATATATCTCACAGTGACATGTTGACAATGGTTCCATCATTCTACTTATATGTCATGGAAGTTGGACGAGGCAAGGACATGTGGTTGTAGCCGGAGAACATAGGGTGTTGTAGCCTCCTTCTGGTTGTAACCAAAGAATTGGGGAGTTGGAGCTTCCCTTAGGTTGTAGCCTAATAAAATAGGGGGTTGGAGCCTCCTTCCAGTTGCAGCTGAAAAACAAAGGAATTTGGTGCTTCAATGAATGTAATTCTTCAAGACATATAAGAAAAATCATTCCATGGTTTTCTCCCGATTTGGGTTTCCACATAAAACACTGCTGTACTGTGTATGTGCGTGATTGTTCATTTCTTTTTGCTAATTATTGGATAATAATTCTACATTGATATAACACTTGGATTATTTGGATAAAAATGATTTGATTGCACTATTACTTATTCACCCCCCCTCTCAGTAATCCAACAATCCATGGAGATGTCATGAAACCTATAAGCGTGTAGTTGGCACCAAATATTTGGCATTAGAGGGAAGGGGGGAGTTTTTGGGGGGCTTTGAGAGGAAATTAGTGAAAAATTAGTTTCTTTTCTATGTGATTTGGTTGAGAAGAGGGGTATTGAGGGTTAGTTTGAGGGAGTGTGTTTGAAAGTTAATTATATATTGCATGTGCCATGGAGAGAATGTGGAAGATTTTGAGAAAGTGGACAAGGAATTCATAGTTGGGAACTAATTTGGAGTTGAAATCCCCTTCTTCTACAAGATTGGTGCAATTTAGTATTATTTTTATTTTATCATGGTCCTGAGGTGGATGATGACACAGATGATGAATAATGAATCAATTCCCTAACTGAAATACCTTCCCCCAACCGAAATACCTTGATGGGTTAACCCCATACTAGATACAGGTAGGTCCAACAACATTTTAATTTCAACACTACCAAACCCTAAACCCCTTGAAAATTTCAACACTACCTCAAAAACTAGATGAATTATTGACCTTGGGAAAGAAATTGCCATAGGATCATTCAATAAAAGAGAGGAATAAAAACCTACATAAGTTACCATCTCATGCAACAAGGAAGGAGTAAATCCATCCTACGATTTCATATGCTCTAATATTGCACTACCCAATGGTTTGACCCTATAACCCTCCAAACTTTGACATTCATTATTGTGAACAATGACCCTTTTAGCTACTGTGTATACCTATGATTTTATACCCACATTTTTTGCCTAATTCCTAAAGTTCCCTTTTAAACCATGAAGGACCCCATGTCACAAAAATATTCACCCCACAATGCATCCAAGGCTTGGCTTTCCCATTCTCAATTTTTGACTAGATCTGCACCTCTTCAAAGGATCAAGGGTGTAATCTAGCTAGTCCAGATCCATAACTAGGTCAACCTGCAGTAATCATCATTGGAAATCCAAACAAGATGCCTCTTATTTGAATGGGATTATATCTTATCTATGAAGTGAAATTTGAGTTTTCTACAAACCAAAGCTATTTTGAATTTTTGGTCAAACTACATTGACTACATAGGAAGATAAACATCTATATGGATTGTGGCATATAATTTAAAGTGGTGTTATTGATAGTTGTAGAGTTTATGATTGATTCTTTAGATATTATACCAAAAGTAAAAACAATCAATATTCTTTTGGGGAGGACTTAGTGAGTGGCCATTCATACATTTGTTAACCTTGGATCCAATGTGAACCATTAGATACAAAGTAAAAATTCTAGATATTATTGTCTTGAACATTTCCTTCCCTAAATCATGATTTATTCAATTGTATTTTCTTGATTAGGCCATGTTAAATATATAATGTATTACAATTTGACACATCGAATTTATTCATGCATGATGGATATTAGGTTTAGTTCTTACTTCTAAGTGTAATTTGGAAATTAAAGTGATGACTCAATTTACTTGTGGTTTGTTCACTAGATAACATGAACCCAAATTATATAACGTGTTCCCTTTGCTATATATATTTAATTCTTTTAGCCTTTGGAGAATTAATATCATTGAGTTGGATTGCAGGTATAGAAATTCGAATACCCACATACCCATCATAAAACAAAAAAATTCATAGATATTGGGACAAACTTGAAGTGCAAATGAAGAAAGAAGTATGAATTTCCCAAATTATTTCTCTTTTTGGGCTCTTTCAAATTTATCAGGAACCTTGCATTTAGAAAGTTGTAGATATTTTTGGACATATTACACACACCTAGGATTTTCCTTTCATTTTCTTTTCCTAATTTTATTTGGCTATGTTGTGGGTCCCTTAATCTGAGATATTCTCTCCTCAATGAGGATATTCCCCCCTAGAAAAGGGTGACACATACCCTCCAATCAATTCTCAATTATCATTCAGTTAGACTAGTTGAGTGAATTTTTGCATGTCAACCTTGGCTTTATCACCAAGTGTTGCATGCTAACCTCATGATCATCACTAGTAATGTGCACTTGCATTGGGATCATCACCAGTAAAGTGAATTTCACATGTGTGAGTGATCTCCTACTCATTTCACTCCGGTTTAGCTAGTTAACTCGAGACCACATGGCCAATTAACTAGGACTAGGTGGCAGTTGACTCCAATAACTACTAGTGTGTGTCACATCTCTCTAGAAAATTCCTAATGAACATTTTCTTGGATACTATGGTGAGTTAGTTGTGTCATATAGAGTATATCACTTCTATTGTAACATTCTCTTACTCAAATAATAGAAATTATTTCATTCTTTCATCTAATTTTTGTCTTCTCTCTTCATCCACCATTACAAGTTGCATATGTTTCATTGTTAGCTAGATATTTTGTATAGGTATCTTAGAAAATCTACATTGTATTAGAGCCCACATGCATCTAGCAAGGATCATCACCAACACTATTTTGCAGGTACCAAAGATTGAACAAAACAACATGAAAGATGGAATTTCTCGCATCTGCAGTTATAACACCATACAACTACTTTGAATAGAAGCCAATAATTCTACACCAGCTTAGGGGTAAAGGATTGTATCAGATAGCCATGGCCATAGAAGAAGAACCCACCTCAAAAGTGGAAAAATACAAATACTTCATTCACATGGATGAGGCTCACAGTCTCCTATGCATGTTTATTTCTCCCGACCTATGGTTTCACATCGATGCATGGAAGACACCAAATGAGATATGGACCACCTTGGTTGGTATCTTTGGAAATGAGTATGAGATGCGAGCTTATTTTCTTGAAGTAGAATTGAAATCCTAGATACAAATAAATTTGACAATGTCCAACATTTATTCACCAAATTTAAATATCTCCTTTGTGAATTGAAAGACTGCGGTATCGACAAATAAAAATGATAAAAATAATAAAAATAATAGGTTCTTGCTGTCATGGAAAAAATTGGACCAAAATACAATGTATTTTTCTCCACATTTCATTCTAATAGATTCATTGTAGGATCAACCTAGAAAATGCCTTCATTATCAAAATTCATTGAGGATTTGACACAAGAGTAGGATAAGCTCATTCATATGGGCATAATCAAGGGCTCCAAGGCACATGCACTTGTTGTGCATGATGGAAGCAACTCTCAAAATCCTAAATCCAAACTAAAAGGCAAAGGAAAGGTGCATATAGAGCCAAAGAAGGAAGGGTACTCTAAACCATTCAATGATTCCTCCTTTTTGAAAGGTGGAAAAAGAAAGTAAGGGAAGAAGTGTGGTTACTAAAATAGTAGGAAATATCCAGAATATGCATGCATGAAGAAGCATATAGATCTTATGGCATAAATATTTCAGAAGCATAATCTCAAGGAATTCATTCCTGACGCTTCCAAGAAGAAGTCAGAAGATCAATCCTATAATAAAGGTAATCCTCATGTATTAGTAGTTGTACATTCTTATCCTGACACCTATATTATAGATTTAATAACTTCCCATCATATGACAAACAAAAAGGATATTCTATCTTTTGTAACTGCATGCACAATACCTCCTATCCTCATGGGGGATGACTCTAGTATAGGTCACCCAAAAAGGGAGAGTGGAACTAGATCATGGAAGCTTTGAGAATGTCCTACATGTTCCTAAAGTTTTTGTGAATATTCTCTCAGTGTATTAGATTACACACTTAGGCTTAGGGAAAAAAGTGGAGTTCACACCAAACTCTGTGTCCATATTCAACATGAAAGACAAATCCAAAATGGTTGTCGGGGATGTAAATCATCAATCTCAGTTATACACTTTTTCTAAGTTTATTGAATCTGGTTCCTCTGTACTACTTATGCATGCTAATGAAAATAGTATATTATGGCATGAGAGGTTTGGTCACCTGAACTTTAGGTACATGCAACAACTTAGAAAGAAAAGGATGGTCACCGGGTTACCCAATAACCACCTTTCTGAAGGGGGTTGTGAAGGATGTGTTCCTGGAAAGCATCCTCAAGAGAAGTTTGAGAAAGGGAAGGCACACAAGGCCTCGTCTCCATTGGATATGAATCACAGTGATCTCATGGGTCCATTATAACATTCATCCATTGTAAAGGAGGTGTATGTGCTTACATGTTTGGATGATTACTCATGTTATACTTGGGTTTATTTTCTCAGATAGAAATCTGAGGTATTTGACAATCTTAAAGAGTTCAAAGCACTTGTTGAGAATCAATCAAGGAGAAAGATCAAATCCATCTGTATAGATAATGGGGCGGAGTATGTCAACATACATGTTCAAAATATTTTTCTTGAGGCTAGGATACAATTGGAGCACATTGTACCATATACTCCGCAAGAGAATGGGGTTGCTGAGAAGAAAAATAGATCTCTCAAGAAGATGGCCAGTTGCATGCTACATGCAAAGGAACTTCCTCCCAAGCTTTGGGATGAGGCAATTAACTATGAAAATCATGTTCAGAACACATATCCTCATATATGTGTTAAGGATAGGACTCCTTTTGATGATTGGAGTGGAAACAAACCGGAAGTCACCCACTTTTGTATCGTTGGATTATGTGCATGGGCCCACATTCCCTCTTAGAAGAGGAAAGAATTAGATGCACAGAGCCACCCATGAATTTGTGTCATCTATCCCAATGGCGTGAAGGGATACATATTACTAGATACCTCTATGGACCATCTCATCATTGAGTTCAGTGTTTAGTTCAAGGAAAGTCCCTCGCATGCTCCACATGAGCCACATGCAAAGGCTTTTGTACTTCCACCATTTACAGATGAATCCACACATTCAAATAAAACCATAGATATAAGTTCTAATACAGAGTAAAAGGATTTAGAGGATACATATTCATATTCATATCATTCATATGTAGAGTCAGTGCACACAAAGGAGGAGACATAGCAGATGCACAAGTGGGAACAATCCACACTTCAGGATATAGGAGAGCTTGTTGTGGATCCGGCGGATCCAAGGAGGACCAGATATTAGTTTGATGATCCTCATCATATACTCACTTCCATTGAACCCAAAATGCCTTTGCATTGTTATATGGTTTAGTCTTCAGATCCTCAGACCTACAAAGAGGTTACAGGGAACCCCTTCTGGGAAGTAGCAAGCAGGAGGAGTACAACTCTCTCTTCGGAAGCTATACTTTGGATCTAGTTCCACTTCATTCAGACATGAAGCTGTCATATGTTGATGGGTATACATGACCAAAAAGGTAGTGGATAGACAAGTAGGTAGACATAAGGAAAGATTGTTTTCTAAGGGATTTTAGTAGATCCACGAGATCAACTATGATGAAATGTTTTCTCGAGTAGAAAAGTTGGATTCTATCATGTTGGGCCTTTCCATTGGAGCATCTAGGGGATGGAAAGTACATCAGATGGATGTTAATAATTATTTTATTCATGGGGATCTCTCAAAGGAGATTTATATGGAGCAACCACCCAGATTCATACAAAATTCTTCGTTAGTGTGCCGACTCAAAAATTTGCTCTATGGCCTCAAGCAGGGACCTAGAGCATGGTACACAAATATGGACTCCTATTTTCTCTCCAAGAAATTTTTAAGATGCAAATACGATCCAAATGTCTACATGTTAAGGACCACTGACTCACGTCTGATCCTATTTATGTATGTGGATGTTATTTTGATCACCGGTGGCTCAGTTTCAACGATTACTACAATCAAGGGAATTCTTCTTGACAAGTTTTTGATGACAGACATGGGTCCACTACTTCTTTTTCTTTGTCTTGAGATCAGCCATGATGCTTCAGGAATCAAGCTATATCAGGATAAGTATGCTCTAGATCTCATGCAAATATTCTACATGACAAACTGCAAGTATGTACCTACACCCTTGTTATCTGGGGTTAGACTTGAGGATGGTCAGTGTTATCCCCATTTTGTGGATAAATAAGGAGATTATGTCTCGAGGCCCCGAGGTTGAAGATGTGGAGTGTCGAGAGACTACACAACCAGAAGTACCCTTTTTCACAGTTGGAGACCCCTCTCACCACCACATATGGTCACAAATTTCTAGATAGAATCCACCACATCAACTAGCTTCCAGAAGGCAGTGGGCCTTGCTCCATGAGGTACAAATCAATATCACGGTGAGCATAATTTCAATAGTTAAGCCATTTTAGTATGTTGTATCTTAGATTTCTCTAGATTTCATGATATATTCTTGGACATTATGCCTTTTTTCTTGCGTCACCTAGATGGTTGACATTGTGCCCTAGTAAGTGGTCTTCCTTAGGGATGCATTTTCTACTAGTAACACCCTTAAAGAGCCATTGTACCATTCTCGACCATACTTACCACTTTCCATCATTATTCCCCTCCATTTCCTTATTTCTTGGGATTATAGGGTGTATTGAACTAAGAAGGGGTTGTCCCTCATTCTATGGGAAGAAGGGGTTCAAGGCCCAGAGGGATTGATGTTGGGTAAAAGATAAAATCCTTGTATGAAACTTCTAGGTGATTTTTCCAGGGATCACCCAAGAAAGCATTGAAATTCTTATCTTTGAGTAAGGGGACCCATAATGTAATAAATAATGCTTAAAGTGTTAGTTGAAGGATAAGAGGTATCTTCATGAGCCAACCTATCACGTCCATGAATATCTAGTGGTATGACATTTCCATCATCTGGTCACCAAACCTGGATAATGGTTCTCAATTGCATGGTTGAGAGAAAGGGGGTCTCATCATGAGCCATCCTTCTCATTTTCACTAGGTGTTTGTGGGTGAAATTTCCATTATCTGGTCACCATGCTAGGGAAGTGACCTTCAACCTTTCCTTAAAATTATGAAAGAATAAAGAATGACAAATAATGGGCTTGGAAAAAGTGCATTGTGGACGAAGGTACCACACACTCTCTACAAAGGCACCCTTGAATGAGACACTACGACCCCTTGCATGTCATGAGCCCTATGCCTATTAAATCTTGACCCCAACCACTTCAACCACTTTACATGGCTTAGAGAGGGATCTCTTGAAAACTCTCCTTGACCTAGGGAAATATCTACCCAATAGGACACCTTGTCAACCCTCCCATATTCAAGCTTGACAAGTCGCATAGTGTCCTTGAGCAATTGATTGTTTGATATAGTGATATTTGATGCACATGCTTAGGTTGATCATTTATTGATTAGATTCAATTTTCATGATGTTATGACTTGCTATCCTTGGAGGGTGTGCTTATTTGTCTTTGTAGGACCTATTTGGTGGACAGTTTTAGGAGAACAAGGCTATCTTGAGCTTCCATGGGGCTACAAGCCCACAGGTTGGATGCCAAGGATCCACTTGTCGGATCACAGAGATGGATAATTGAATACCTAGAAGATGACATGGAAGACCTAGCCTAGCCATCACATGCCAAATGATTTTCCTAGGAGGGGAACACGTCTTCCTTTTGAGCTTGAATTCATACTTGGGGGATAGGGTTTGGTGGTGGTGTTTCCACACATTGACACATGGATGTTTTGAGAAGGATGAGACATTGTCCATGAGGATATTACATAGATTCTTGACATGTGGCCTTTGTAGGCCTATCATAGCTTCTCCAACACCAATGACATGTCCCAAGTGGCAAAACATCCCCTAAAGGGGTAACATCCATGTAAAATTAGGGTTTTATTTGTGCAAAAGTGAAACTTTAAATGAATTGTTTAATATTACTTTGTTAAAGGGGGAAAGATTAGGGTTGTTGACCCCTAGTCTTGTGGTTTACCCCTTAATATATGGACAAGTCATTTTGGTGACATTTTGTATAAATAAGAGATCATAAGATCTCATTTTAACATAACTCTCCCTCTTGTGAGATGAATTGATATGGAGGTTTTTCTATACTTGGCATATTTTGTCTCATGTGCACTTGTTTATGACTATCTCTTGTGAATGGTTGATGGAGGAGTGGTGCGCTAGACTTGGATGAATGATTTCTAGCTTTTATGGTGGATTATCTTAGCATCTTCTTGATTTAGTATGGTTTTTACTCTTATGCTATCATTTTTTCAAGTCAAGGATTGTTGTGCTAGGAGATAAGTGGGAAGTAAGAGTATTTACACCCGCACTCTAGTATCCATCATTTATTGATTAAATTTCATTGATGTTGCAAGGTTGTTTTTAAGGAATTAAGAGGATTTACACCCCTAATTCTCAAACCCTAACTAGAGATACTTGCATTGGGAAGTAAGAGGATTTACACCTCTGAAGTGGCATCTCTAGTTGATTTATTTGACTCCATTAACCCAATAGTAAAGGCACTAGTTATCTATTGTTTGCATTGGAGATATAAAATCATTGCCTTGGGAAACATGAATTTTTATCTTTTGAAAGATCTCTTGCTTGGAGTTGGTTTGCCACATTGAGAGGACTCTTCCCCTACTAGGGAATCCCCTCTCTCCCACTACTTAAATTGTTGTTACAAAATTTAAACTACAACCATTAGGGATGATCTGACCTAGATAAACTACTAACCACAACTCCTAAACTAACCCTAGACTAGCTCCTAAATTGTGCTCACTAACTCTACTAAATAGGGCACATCTTTTGGGATAATTGTTGGCATATTTTGGTGGTGCAACTTACTGATATAAGTGACTGAAAGATACAACCATAAGGTTGCAATTTTCTTCAAAAAATACATGTTTACGCCAGTCATCTTCTCTTTCCTCTTAAGTGTCATTGTTTAACCCATATTTATTGATAATCTTAA
Source organism: Picea glauca (assembly GCA_000966675.3). Taxonomy (NCBI): domain Eukaryota; kingdom Viridiplantae; phylum Streptophyta; class Pinopsida; order Pinales; family Pinaceae; genus Picea; species Picea glauca. Next base: position 32,997 of record JZKD02S1996460.1, on the reverse strand, counting down.
TGCTGATTTGCTTAACTAGTTTAGATCTTTGTATGCTGATTTGGATGAATTATTTGCTGATATAAAATTTCATCTACCACTGCAAACTAGGGACAAAAAGATTAACTTTATGATTCATACTAACATATATCATTGTAAGTTGAATTTTCTCAGGTCTTAGGTAGGCACAATCATCCAGAGAAGTATTACATATTTGGGGAAATACTTGTTGGGTTTAAAAGGAATCTCTTTCCACATCTCACTCCATTTAGATTTTAACTCTAAGGGATCCACTTCCATCTCTATACATCCCCATCTCATCCCCCCTAGGGTCACTGAGATTTCCTCCCTAGAGTGACCTAATCACCCTTGAAGTGAGGGACCTACATCGAGGTGACATTGGGTGTAGGATTCCCATGTTGTAGCACTTGATTTTGTGGTTGAGTCGAGATTTTATTCAACCTACAACTTGTGCTATAAAATTTTGGCACCATTGCCAGGGAGAATTTTGAATCCTTTTTGGAACCCTAAGGAAACTTTGGCAAGCTATCTCAAATCCTTTCCCTTAGCTTGCCTAGAGACTCCACCCAAGGGACGTTCCCTGTCCACCCTTCTTGATGATGTCATTTTAAATCTCATCTGGCGACTCCACCTTCCCAGAACCCACTTTTTCCTTATCCTTTTCCATCCTTTGGTGAGCCTTGAGCTCATCTGATGAATCCATTGAGGAATTACCCTAAGTAATGGAACCATGGACTCACAATACTTACCATGGGAATTCCATAAGGTTTATACCTCCTTTGATGTTCAATATATTCCTGGATATCCAAATAATTGCTCCCTGGAGTGGAGGGAAAATTTCCCCAAATTTGATGATGATGTAGCTCTAGTAGTCACCCATGTCGTGAATTATATGAAGTATGATTTGAACTTAAATGTGCTACATGAAGATGTGCTGATGAAAATTTTCGTGTCTTCACTAGAATGAAGTCAAAAGGATTGGATTACACACTCATGTGATCCGAAGTATATCCCTTCTTCTACAAATCTCATTGAATAATTTCTTAGGAAATATCGACCAGCTACTCAAAGTTTGCAATATGCTTCCCAAGATCTCAAACACACTCTTTGAAGAGAAGGTTTTCCGATCGATGATGAGACAATAGATAAATAAAATATTGAAGAAGATCCCGATGAAGAAGATCCAAACAAGACATATGATGAAAATGAAGTATATGCTCTTCCACTTGATGAGGATATCCAGACCTCTGCTCCTCCTACACATCAAGAAGAGAACATGATGAGTTATAATCCTTTTGAAAATTTTGATGATGCTTTATTCCATCATTGTAGAGATGAAGAAAATTTCCAAAAGGATCTCAATGAAGTTTCTCTTGCATAAGGCATAAATGAAAATTTGTTATCTGCTTTCCCCTTTGAAGAAAATGAAGTTATCTAGTGTTGTGAGGAAGTGATCATATCCTATGATGCAGATGAATACATGGAACAACCCTCAGATATAGTTGATGAACACATTGAGGATTTCATATAGGTCAGGAGACGTAGATGGGATGTGGGTTGCTTTATTATTGATAGAGATCCCATTTATGACATTGAGGGTAGCTCTCAAGAAGAGGAGGTTGAAATGTCATATTTATAGGATTGGCCTCCATGCATGTATGATTCAAATGTTTGGAAACCTAGTGACAACATGGTTACATATTTGTTCTTCCCTTTCAAGGATGACTTTCCATAGCATGATCTCCATTCATCCTTTAATGCATACCATTTTGAGGATGCATATTTGATTTATGAGGATTCTCATCCATTTTACTTATATTTTGAGGATTACTAGGACGTGTCCACTGTAGAGAAATCAGATATTCATCCTTCAAAACATAAGTATTTTCATCTTGGATATTTTCATCAAGATTTCCAGGGGAAGAGGCAGTGTTTTTCTACACCTGAGATTGTTCCTTACCTCTTTCCCTCTTCTCCAAGAGACCATGTAGTATTATTTTGATCTTTCATTTCCTCTCATTCCTCGATAAGAAGTGAGTCTTTATGCGTAGATGAAGATGATCCTTCATCTACATATAGTATCCCCCTTAAGAGATGGATTGATCAGTATTTTGGCTACACTTTCAAGTAGGATGATTGAGTTGATGGTTTCTCTTTCCACCAGGATTTCCTCCCTCCCACCCATATTAATGAGTTTTATTTTATGATCGATTATATGTGTGTTTATACTCATGATTATGATGTGCTTGACTTATATTTGTTGTATTATATGATTATGCACAGGGGGAGATACTTTGATGAGATGATAAAATGGTTTCACTGGTTGTATGACTTCACCTGACATCATCCAACACGTGATATTTAGGGCCCCAAGGCCCTAGGTAAGTAGGCATGGGTCTACCATGAAATGTTGTAGTTATCATGCACTCCATGGAGAGCACATGTCCCCAAGTAGGAGCCAAATGTTATCCCCATTTTGTGGATAACTAAGGAGATTATGTCTTGAGGCCCTTGGGTTGTAGACATGGAGTGCTAAGAGACTACATGACCATAAATACCCTTTTTCATAGTTGGAGACCCCTCTCACCACAACAAATGTTCACATATTTCCAGATGGCATCCACCACATCAACTGGCTTCCAAAAGGCAGTGGGCCTTGCTCCATGAGGTACAAATCAATATTATGGTGAGCATAATTTCAATATTTAAGCCATTTGAGTATGTTGTATCTTAGATTACTCTAGATTTCATGATATATTCTTGGACATTATGCCTTTTTCCCTTCTTCACCTTGATGGTTGACATTGTGCCCTAGTAAGTGGTCTTCCTTGGGGATGGGTTTGCTACTAGGAACACCCTTAAAGAGCCATTGTACCATTCTCGACCATACTTGCCACTTTCCATCATTGTTCCCCTCCATTTCCTCATCTCTTGGGATCTTAGGGTGTATTGAGCCAAGAAGGGGTTGTCCCTCATTCTATGGGAAGAAGGGGTTGAAGGCCCAGAGGGATTGATGTTGGTTAAAAGAGAAAATCCTTGTATGAAACTTCCAAGTGCTTTTCCCATGGATTACCCAATAAAGTAGTGAAACACTTATCTTTGAGTAAAGGGGACCCATGATATAATAAAGAATGATTAAAGGGTTAGTTGAAGGATAAGAGGTACCATCACAAGCTGACCTATCATGTCCATGAATATCTAGTGGTATGACATTGCCATCATCTGGTCACCAAACCAGGATAATGGTTCTAACTTGCATGGCTGAGAGAAAGGGGGTCTCATCATGAGACATCCTTATCATTTCCACTAGGTGTTTATGAGTGACATTGCCATTATATAGTCACCATGATAGGGAAGTGACCTTCAAACTTTCCTTAAAATTATGAAAGAATAAAGAATGAAAAATAATGGGCTTGGAAAAAGTGCATTGCAGATGAAGGTACCACACACCCTTTACAAAGGCACCCATGAATGAGACACTACGAACCCTTGTATTTCATGAGCCCTATTCCCAGTGAGTCTTTACCCCAACCACTTCACCCACTTTACATGACTTAGAGAGGGATCTCTTGGAAAATCTCCTTGACCTAGGGAAAGATCTACCCAATAGGACACCTTATTATCCCTCCCACAGTCAAGCTTGACAAGTCACATAGTGTCTTTGAGGAATTAATTGTTTGATATAGTGATATTTGATGCACATGATTAGGTGGCTCATTTATTGATTGGATTCACTTATCATGATGTTATGGCTTGAGATCCTTGGAGGGCATGCTCATTTGTCTTTGCAGGACCTAGTTGGTGGACAGTTTTGGGAGAACAAGCCGAGCTTGGGCTTCCATGGGGCTGCAAGCCCACATGTTGGATGCCAAGGGTTCACATGCTAGATCATAGCGATGAATAATTGAAGACCTAGAAGATGATGTTTAAGACCTAGCCTAGCCCTCACATGCCAAATGATTTTCCCATGAGGAGAAAAATGTCTTCCTTTTAAGCTTGACATCATACTTGGGGGGTAGTGTTTGGTGGTGGTGTTGCCACACATTGACACATGGATGTTTTGAGAAGGATGAGACATTTTCCATGAGGAGATTACATAGATGCTTGACATGTGGCCTTTGGAGGCCTACCATAGCTTCCCCAACACCAACGACTTGTCCGAAGTGGAAAAACATTCCCTAAACGGGTGACATCCATGTAAAATTAGGGTTTTATTTGTGAAAAAGTGAAACTTTAAATGAATTTTTTAATATTACTTTGTTAAAGGGGAAAGATTAGGGTTGTCAACCCCTAGTCTTGTGGTTGTACCCCTTAATATATGGACAAGTCACCTTGGTGACATTTTGTATAAATAAGAGATCATAAGATCTCATTTAAACATAACTCTCCCTCTTGTGAGAGGACTTGATCTGAAATTTTTGCTATACTTGGCATATTTTGTCTCTTTTGCACTTGTTTATGGCTATCTCTTGTGAATGATTGGATTTCTAGATTTTATGGTGGATTATCTTAGCATATTCTTGATTTGGTATGGTTTTTACTCTTATGTTGTCATTTTTTTCAAGTCAAGGATTGTTGTTCTAGGAGATAAGTGGGAAGTAAGAGTATTTACACCCCCACTCTAGTCTCCATCATTTATTACTTAAATTTCATTGATGTTGCAAGTGTTTGTTTGAGGAAGTAAAAGGATTTACACCCCTCATTCTCAAACCCTAACTAGAGATAATTGCCTTGGGAAGTAAAAGTATTTACACCCCCAAGGAAGTAGCATATCTAGTTCATTTATTTGACTCCATTAACCCAATAGTAAAGGAACTAGTCATCTATTTTTTGCATTGGAGATATAAAATCATTGCCTTGGGAAACATGAATTTTTGTCTTTTGAAAGATCTCTTGCTTGGAGTTGGTTAGCCACATTGAGAGGAGTCTTCCCCTAATAGGGCATCCCCTCTCTCCCACTACTTAAAGTTTTTTTACAAACTTTAACCTACAACCATTAGGGCTGATCTAACCTAGATAAACTACTAACCATAACTCCTAAAGTTTTCTCACTAACTCTACTAACTCTACTAACTAGGGCACATCTTTTAGGATAATTGTTGGCATTTTTTGATGGTGTAACTTGCAGATATAAGTGACTGAAAGATACAGCCATAAGGCTGCAATTTTCTGTAGAAAATACATGTTTACAACAATCATCTTCTCTTTTCTCTTAAGTGCCATTTTTAGCCCATATTTATTGCTAATCTTAATGTTGATTTTCTTAACTAGTTTATATCTTTGTATGATGATTTGGATCTTTATTTGATGATATAAAATATAATATACTGTTGCAAATTAGGGACAAAAATCTTAACTTGCTGATCCATAGTAACATATATCATTACAAGTTGTATTTTCTTGTATCTCGAGCAGGTACAATCATCCGGAGAAGTATTACATATTTGGGGAAATACTTGTTGGATTTATAAACATATCTTTCCACATATAAATCCATTTAGATTTGACCTCTAGGGGATCCACTTCCATCTCTATCCATCCCCATCTCATTCCCCCTAGGGTCGTCAGGATCACCTCCCTAGAGTGACCTAGTCACCCTTGAAGTGCAGAACCTACATAGAGGTGACATTGGGTGTAAGATTCACAAGTTGTAGCACTTGATTTTGTGGTTGGTTAAGGATTTTCCCAACCTACAACTTGTGCTATAACAGTCAGGATACATCTGTGGTGTAAAACACCTTGTATCGAAAACTTGTGGGGAGAATTTTGTATCTCACCCACACCCAATGAGATCAATCATATGCAATATGGGTAGTCTCCAGGTACATGCAAGAGCCTCATGAGTTACATTGGAAAATTTCAAATTGCATCCTCAGTACATTTAAGAAACCATAATTTATGGGATCTACTATGCAACAGGTTGGAAGTTGGATATCATAGGCTTCACCGATTTTGACTGGGATGGTGATAACATTGATCGTAAATCCAACTCTAGGTACATGTTGAGATTGGGATCCGAACCAATCTGTTGGTTGAGAAAAAACCAGTCATCTATTGCTCTATCTTAAGAAGAGGTCGAGTACAAGGGAGCAATCAACATCACCTTCTAGGAAATGTGGCTACAAATATTCCTCACCGATATCGACATTCAGTTCCACCATTTGACATGATCTAGTGTGAAAAGCAAAGGATGCTCAAATTATATCAAGATCTAGTACAAAGACAACTGAAAAAACATATCAAGATCCATATGCATTATATCAGGGAGCTGGTTCAAGATAGGGTCATTGATTTGTAGTATTTCCATTCCATCGATGTTAGGATCCGATTCTAACCCCTTTCCATGGGTCATTAGTTAATAGGACATGTTTTATATTTAATAAAGGATGACATTAATTAATAAGGACTAATAAATAAAGAAGAATAAGTCAATGTAATAAGACCTAATAGAAGCTTCTGCTTCTAGAAATATCTTCCTCTAGAAGTTTCTTTAGAAGGTAGAACTAGTATAAATAAGAGTAGGAGTGTAACATACCCCGCCACCCATAGGCCGGGGTATGATACCTTCAAGCCCACCCTTGGACTTCTTTCTCTTACCGATACCTTTTTAATTTAATAAGGATGCATAAGAGAAAAGAGCTAATGACATGCACAATAATAACCAACAAGCATGCATATTCTAAAGATTTAATTAAATGATAAGTAAATACACAACATAATACAATCATATACAAGTAAATAATACCAAATTAGAGAACACTTATTTTTATAAAATAAGACACCAACTGGTTGAAGACCAAGGACGTTCCACCCAACCGTAGACACTACTTTTCCAAATCTCAACAATAGTGTCACCCCCGAGCTAGGGATATGAATCCATAAGGACAGTTCTAGAGTGTTACTTAGATTCCCAAACCAGTCAACACTCAAGCTCTCACATGCTTTCCCAACACTCACAACAATCCAAGTACCCAGCTCTCTTCTACCTAGCTTTCACCACCCAAGAGAATGGACCCCCACCATTCTTCATCACGTAGTCCTTGAGACATTCCTTCTCCTTCTAGGGCTCCAACGCAATTGGTCTAGACTCTCCATGCTGGAACTCTCAAGACTCGCAGCTATGAAAAAAGCTAGACATAGGCCAACACATCTTAGACATGCAGACCTCAAGTCATGGCTAGATTACACCAGTGACCTCTACATCCAACAATACCATGGACGCTCTTCAAAAATTCATTTTCCTTTCCCCAAGCCAAGATATG
>JZKD02S1996438.1:36249-52061 GCA_000966675.3 Picea glauca | reverse complement strand
CCCACGGTATTTCAGAAAAAAATGTCATTGGAGTCTTTGATACCCAGCTTGGTGCGCAAGATATGGAAGGTGTTGGTGAACTCCAAAACTCCTTGGCCCCTCTCTTGCCGCAGTGTGGTCCATCTCATGTACTGGTCATCATAGTATCCAACACGGTAATATTGTTCCTTTACCGCACCCACAAAAAAATCCCAAGTGGGTTCGGCCCCATATATTCTAGTCTCCTCTGTGGAACTCTGCTCCCAGTAAGTTTCCCACCAATATTTGACATGGGGGAGAGTCTTAAGGAGCACGAAGATGATATTTTCTCTCTCAAAAAAATTGTGAACAGAGAATTAACCTATAAAAGATATTTAACCATTTATCTAGGGCATCCACATCTATATGACCTTCGAATATAGGAATATCAAAATTGACCTATACCTTAAAAGATGAGGTGCCTCCAAAGTGACCGCTTGATGAAGATGCACCTGATGCTATCGGGAAGTGTTGAAGGATGTGGGAAAAATTCTCCATTATTTTGTCCCTCTGTCGCGTGAGAGCTTGCTCAAGCAACAGACTTATGGGATCATCTGCTGCGTCGTTTTTCTTTTCTTTCGCCATTGAGAGTTTCTTGGGTGTGTGAGAGAAGTTTTCCTCAAGAGATACAATCTAGAGACCCAAATTTCTATACTCAGACCTCGTCAGGGACATGCACTAAAAAAACGATCAAGAACAACCTGCTCTGATACCACTGATACGGATTATTTTCGGCACAAAATGAGAGCGGAGATATAATAAAGAAATGTAGTGAGATATCGCAAATATTCAATAATATAACATGAATGTATCAGAGATGCAACCATAAACACATATATACAGTAATACACAATTTCTATTAATTAAATAAATGTACAAAGACTGTAAAAATACAGTGAAAGACTCGCTAGAATGGTAGCAGCTTATCTCTGAGAAGAGATGTGACGGCTACTCGCATTCACAAGAAGATGATTACAGTGAGGCTCTGAAGGAATTTTTACAATAAAACAGAATGCCAAAAACCCTAGACATCCAAAAACCTAGCCCTAGGAGATGAAGCACCAAAAGTCATGTGGGCCCCGTTTGGGTAAGTTGGTGCATCAACTTCCCAGTGTTATAACTTTTGCATACGATCTCCGTTTTAGGCGTATGATAGCTCGTTGGAAAGGTATCATAGAGGAGATTCATTTTGGGGGATAAATAATTTTTTCTTCTATAATTTAAGACCTTGATATCAAAAAACCTTCACTTGGGCCCTCAAAATGGCCCAGGAAGTTAAAAACTGCTAAAAATATTAAATTGCCAAAATTTCCAGAAAATTGTTTTGAGCTAGTCAGAAAAGGTGGGTGGCCACTAATATCCACCTAGAAAAATCCTCCCTCCTTAGGAATCAATTTTGTCTATTGTGTTGAGTTCCCTAGGGAGAGGGAAAAGCGTTTTGTAAATCTACATCTTGGTGAGTTGCTTGCCTTGCGGGAAACGTCGCATTGTTCAGTTTGTGGAATTCTGTCACAAACCTGTTGAGGTTGAGGCTGTTCGACAAGTCAGGATGCATGAGAGGATGATGTGCATAAGAAATCTTTTCTTTTTGTTGCAACCTTGTCAACCTACATATGTTTGATAGAAGGTGCTTGGGGCAAGGGTGTAGTGGTTCCAATGTCCTTATGTTCCCCTTTTGAAAGGATTGTGAAGAAGTCAAATTTTGCAGTATAAGATACTACCTTGTGGCACTTTTTAGGTGGAACAGTAGTCGGAACTACCTCTAATATTCTATAGAGATGACCCCCCAACGTAACAATGACACTACAAGTTCGAGACTCATAAACAGCATGGCGTCTCCACATATATGGTTGGCCCAAGAGAACATCACAAACATCCAGTGGGGAAAAATTACATAGTACCTCATCCTTCAAGGGTTGGATGCGGTATGAAAATTGACACTGTTGGCTGACACAGAGATCTCATCCTTGGTGAAGACACTCGATGTTGTATGGCTGCGGGTGGGGTGTTTTCGACAATCCCAACTATTTGACGAACTCTACTAATATGAGGTTCTTATGGCTTCCGCTCTCAACAATAAAATCAAGCAGGGTCCCATTCACCCACATTTGTGAATGAAAAAGATGTTCCCCCTCTTCAGGATCTGCTAGTTCCTCTGGTTGAATTTTCGCAATTGCGACAATAGCAGTGGGGTATGCATCAATGATTTGTCCTTTACCAGTATTTTCATAATCAGATTATGAATCAACGTTTGTCTCCTTTTCTTTGATCTCAGCCACCAATGACTGTTTTGAGCGACATTCATCGGTGTTGTGCCAAGGGATTTTGTGGAAATCATACCTTTTTCTGGTGCCCTTCTGTGTCTTCCCGTGACCCTTATTTTCATGTGGATTGGAATGGTTTTTGAGAGACTGTTTGTTAGCATCGTCTTTGTCATAATTTGGTTGTTGCAGATTTGCAGACCCAAAATCCTATTTGTTCTGGTGCTTAAATTTCTACTCAATTTTAACAGCATATCGATAAGCAACACCGAGTGATGAGATGTCTAGAAAATCCATTTCAGTTTGGATGTATATGTGTATAGCCCCATGGTATCTTAGAACCAAATTTCGTTCAGAGTCTTTGATACCCATATTGGTGCACAAGGTATGGAAGGTGTTGTTGAACTCTGAAACTACATGGCCCCTCTCTTCCTGCAGTGTGGTCCATCTCATGTACTGGTCCTCATAGTTGCCAACAGGGTAATATTTTTCCTTTACCGTATCTACATAAATATCCCAAGTGGGCTCGGCCCCATATATTCCAGACTCCTCTATGGAACTCTACTCCCAGTAAGTTTCCTACCAATTTTTGACATGGGGGAGAGCCTTAAGGAGTGCGAAGATGATCTTTTCTCTGTCAAAAAAATTGTGAACAGAGAAATAACCTTCTAACAAATTTAACCATTTATCTAAGGCATTCGCATCTATCTGACCTTCAAATATAGGAATATCAAAATTGACTTGTACCTTAAAATTTGAGGTGCCTCCAAAGTGGTCGCTTGATGAAGATGTGCCTAATGCTATCGAGAGGCATTGAAGGATGTGGGAAAAATTCTCCATCATTTCATCCCTCTGTCACGTGAGAGCTTGCTCAAGCAACAAACTTATAGGATCGTCTGCTCTGTTGTTTTTATTTTATTCCACCATTGAGGTTTTCTTGGGTGTGTGAGAGATAATGTCCTCAAGAGAGACAAGATAGAGACCCAACTTTCTATACTCGGACCTCATTGGGGACATGCACTGAAAAAATGATCAAGAACAACCTGCTCTGATACCACTGATCCAGATTATTTTCAGCACGAAATGAGAGCGGAGATATAATAAATAAATGCAGAGAGATATCACATATATTCAATAATATAATAGGAATGTATCAGATATGCAACCAAAAACACAAATATACAGTAATACATTATTTCTATTAATGAAATAAATGTATAGAGACTGTAAAAATACAGAGTGAAAGACTCGCTAGATTGGTGGCATCTTATCTCTGAGAAGAGATGTGACAGCTACTCACATTCACAAGAAGATGATTACAATGAGGCTCTAAAGGAATTTTTACAATAAACTGGAATTCCCAAAACCCTAGACATCCAAAAACCTAACCCTCGAAGATGAAGCACCAAAAGTTATGTGAGCCCCATTTGGGTAAGTTGGTCCATCAACTTCCTGGAGTCGTAACGTTTGCATACGATATCCGTTTTAGGCATATGATAGCTCATTGGAAAGGTATCATAGAGGAGATTCATTTTGGGGGCTCAATCATTCCTTTGGCTATCATTGAGATCCTAAATATATAAAAACCTTCACTTGGGCCCTCTAAATGGCCCCGAAAATTAAAAACTGCCAAAAATAGTAAATTGCCAAAATTTCCAAAAAACTTTTTTGAGCCAGTCAGAAAAGGTGGGTGGCCATCGATATCCACCTGGATCAATCCTCCCTTATTAGGAAGAAATGGTCTCCATTTCATTGAGTTCCCAAGGGAGAGGGAAAATCATTTTCTAAATCTGCATCTTGGTGAGCTACTTGCCTTGCGGGAGATGTCACGTTGTTCAGTTTGTGGAAGTCTGTCATGAAGCTATTGAGGTTGGGGTTGTTAGACAAGTTGGGCTACATGAGACGACGATGTGCATAAGGAATATTTGTGCTTTTCTACAACCTTGTATACCTACTTTTGTTTTATAGAAGGTGCTTGGGGTGAGGCTATAGTGGTTGCAGTGTCCTTATGTTCCCCTTTTGAACAGATTATGAAGAAGCTGAATTTTGCAATATGAGATATTATTGTGAGACACATTTTAGATGGAACAGTAGTTGGAGCTACCTCTGGTATTCTGTAGAGATGACCCCCCAACGTAACAATGACACTACGAGGTCAAGACTCATAAACAACATGGCTTCTCCACATATATGGTTGGACCATGAGAACATCACAAAAATATAGTGGGGCAACATCACATAATACCTCATCCTTGAAGGGTTGGATGTCGTATGAAAATCGACATTGTTGGTTGACACAGTGATCTCATCCTTGGCAAAGACACCCAATGTTGTATGGTTGCGGGTCTGGTGTTGTCGACAATCCCAACTATTTGATGACCTCTGCTTAGATGAGGTTCTTCTGGCTTCTGTTATCAACAAAAAAATGAAGCAGGGTCCCCTTCACCCACATCTGTGAATGAAAAATATGTTCCCCCTCTTCAAGATCTGTTGGTTCTTCTGGTTGAATTGTTGTGGTCGCGACAATAGTAGTGGGGTCTGCATCAATGATCTGTCCTTTACCAGTATTTTCAGAATCAGGTTTCGTCTCCTTTTCTTTGATCTTGGCCACCAATGACTATTTTGAGCGACATTCATTGGTCTTGTGCCAAGGGATTTTGTGGAAATCGCACCATTTTCCAGTGTCCTTCTTTGTCTTCCCATGACCCTTCTTTTCATGTGGCTTGGAATGGTTTTCAGGAGACTGTTTGTTAGGGTCATCTTTTTCATACTTTGGTTGTTGCATATTTCCAAACCCGAAATCTCGTTTGTTCTAGTGATTAAATTTCTGCTCGATTTTAGCAACATATCGATAAGTAGCACCGAGTGATGAGATGTCCAGAAATTCCATTTCAGTTTGGATGTATCTATGTATAGCCCCACGGTACTTCAGAGCCAAATGCCATTCAAAGTATTTGATACCCATCTTGGTGCGCAAGGTATGTAAGGTGTTGGTGAACTCTGAAACTTCTTGGCCCCTCTCTTGCCACAGTGTGGTCCATCTCATGTACTAGTCCTCATAGTTTCCAACAGGGTAATATTGTTCCTTTACTGCATCCATAAAAAAATCCCAAGTGGGCTCGGCCCCATATATTCAAGACTCCTCTGTGGAACTATGCTCCCAGTAAGTTTCCCACCAATTTTTGACATGGGGGAGAGCCTTAAGGAGCACGAAGATGATATTTTCTCTGTTGAAAAATTGTCACAGAGAAATAACCTTCTCACAGATTTAACCATTTATCTAGGGCATCCGCATCTATATGACCTTCAAATATAGGAATATCAAAATTGGCATGTACCTTAAAATGCAAGGTGCCTCCAAAGTGGTCGCTTAATGAAGATGCATCTGATGTTATCAGGAGGCATTGAAGGATGTGGGAGAAATTCTCCATCATTTCGCCCCTCTGTCACGTGAGAGTTTGCTCAAGAAACAGACTTATAGGATCGTCTGCTCTATCATTTTTCGTTTTTTCCACCATTGAGGGTTTATTGGTTGTGTGAGAGGGATTTTCCTCAAGAGAGATAATCTCAATACCCAACTTTCTATAGTCGGACCTCATCGGGGACATGCACTAAAAAAACGATCAAGAATAGCCTTCTTTGATACCACTGAGCAAAGATATAATAAAGAAATGCAAAGAGATATCATAGATATTGAATAATATAACAGGAATGTATCAGAGATGAAACCATAAACACAGATATACAGTAATACATGATTTCTAATAATGAAATAAATGTGAAAAGACTGTAAAAATACAGAGTGAAAGACTCGCTAGAATGGTGGCAGCTTATCTCTGAGAAGAGATGTGATAGCTACTCGGATTCGTAAGAATATAATTACTATTGGTTTTAATCGACTCCCTTCTCAGGTTATCTGAGTTATTGACCCAGGGTTCATGTCATTAAAGATTCCAACAAAGCCTCTAACTATCGGCCCTCCTGGTAAACCAGAAGGCAATGCAGCACCCGTAAGGTACCGTGCAGTCTGACTTGAGATAGCTAAGGATGGTTGACTGTAAGACTCAGGTGTTTATAGCCTAGGACATAGTAGGAGATAAAGGGTTTCTTGATTAAGGCCATGTTCTATGAATTGTTACTATAATCTACTTGTTCCCAGGAATCGCATGCATATAACTCAAAATATAAACATATTTTAATAATGTGTTTGGTTATTCATCAATCATAGTCATCTATTGCTTGAAAGAAGTTAAAGTTATGCAAACATTCAACATATTACATAAATGTTACCGTGGTTCACCCGCCTGGGCTACGTCCACAAAGATTTTTCTCTTAGCTCTTGTATTATAGTAGTTCTTGATCTCACTGCGTCACATGCTTATAGTTCTCCACAAAAGCAGGTAAGAGCTATGCGAGGCGAACTAGATCGCACCAGGCTCTATAGCCTACAGTCTAATTCTTAGATCTACCTTCCCTCATATAATTCTTGCTCAACATCTTACAAAACTTTGTTCATACAATTCAAAATCCTCAGGTATCGCCAACAGCAATACTCGAAAAAATCACTCAATAACAATCACAATCTTCATAGGAACTAACATAAAAACAACAATGATAAATACAACAACTACTACCCAAAGAAACACACACATATGATACTTTCGTATCTATATTTATACATTTTGGGCTCTTCATCCACTTACATAATATTACCAAAACCCTAACCCTTCTTACACTAGGTTTTTCTCCCATGCAAATGTTGTTCTTCCTCCAGCTATCGCTTCCCGTTGTGCACGATTTCTTGCATTCCCGCGTGTTGATCTTTTGTCAGTTGTCACTTTAGTTTCCTGCACACTTTCTTTCCCATGATCGTCCTTCTTTCCACTTAGGCCTGGTGCCAACAGGCCCCCAAACCTGACATGTGACTTGTCTCGAGTCACCTAATTGCATTGTGCTTCCTCGATCTCCCTGGTGATCATCTGGAAATTCTTTTGCAATTCTATTGCTTTTGTCAGTGCCTGCGCAGTTTTCTCCTTGATAATATCAACCGTTTGCACTGCTACTTCTTCATTGATTTGTCCTGAAAATTCCAGCTGAGTCCATGTAGACCATGTTCTAGATTCTTCTTCTTGCTCTAGTATTGCTTCTATCCATTCCTGCAACGGTTCTATTTGAGTCTGACGCTCATGTTTCCGTGTTTGCGCAGTGAGAATTTCTGCCTGTAACTTCTTTAACTCTTGTGTCCCCTTGACCCATTCTGGGATCGGGATGGTTTTTTGTTTCTTCTTGAATTCTTGGATAGTTGCATTGATCCTTTCCTCCTCCTTGTCCCATTATTGGACCTGTGCATCCTCTTCCAGCTTTGTCCAGAGTTGCGTTGCTTTATCCAATAAGTCGACTATTGTGCTGACCTATTTTTCCAGATCATGTAGTTGCATTGTTCCTTCCTGCTTCCTCTTCACATTTACTGCTGGTGGAGTGGTTGGTATAATCTGTCCACAGAGAGTCTTGATCTCCTTCTGATACTGATCAATTGCTTGCGCAATCCGGTCGATATTTTCTGCCGCTGGGAGTTCACTTCCTTGAGCAGTAGTTGGGAGTTTCTGAAAAATGTCTTTCACTCTATGTTCCAACTCATTCCTGCGTTATTTTTCCTCCTACGTTTCAGATTTGGCCTATGCGCAAATTGTTTCCAGTGTTTCCTACTTCTTTGTTTCTTGTTGTAGCTCAACCATGTTTTTATGTGCTCGAGACTATATCTCATGGTCGACGTGAACCTGCAATTGGTGTAAGGTATTTGCTATCATTCATGTTAGGACCAACTCAATCTGATCCAACTCCTTTAGTGGTGTCTGTCCCACAATCTCATCCATTCATAGCATGCTCGGCTTTATGTAAACCATGGAATGTGGTTTCAGAAGAACTGAGTCACGTTCTCCTACCTCCATTATTTATGTGGTCCGTGCACTCAATGGATTTGTGCTTCTGTTGCTACTTGTAATATGTGCTTCTCTAAATTTCTTCAGGAGTTGCCCCATTTATGCCAGCTCCTTCTACAGTTTATCCCTATAGTGCGCTGCATGATCAAATTTCTCTGCGAGACAATCCTAGACCATTCTGGCAATCATCTCGTCATCATCCTCTGTGATTATGCATTTTGGGAGTGATCGTTGTGCCTTTGATTTCTTGTGCGCACCTATTTCCTGTACCACTGGTCTCTTAGTTCCCTCTCTTTTCTGTGTGATGGGGCTCGTCATATTTTCATGTGCTCCCTTAGCCAAGTTATGTTGTTCATTGGTTGGCTGAGTGGTTTTTGTTCTCCCCTTATGGGTCCCTAGATGCTCTGAGCCACCCTTTATCTGAGTTGACTTGATTTGGCCCGTTCTTGGTTTCTTGGGTACTAGGACTTGTGGAGGTTGTGTTTCCAACTGTGGAGCCCCTCCTTCTATTGTTTGTCCCGGTACTGCTCTGGGTATGGTTGGGATATTCCATTCATCTGGCCACTCATGGATGATCATATCGATGTCTCCCTTGGTGATGAAATAGCGCATCTGTAGCCACTATTTATGTGGGTCCTATCTCGGCTGTATCCACATGGCTTGTCATCTAGCCCAAAAATTGGCGATGCCCCTGAATCACGTGACAGCCTCTGGTGTTATCCTCCATGCTCGGTTGATTGCTTCCTATATTTCCCTTAGGTAAGATTTGAATATAATTCCATTTCCCTTCTTATTCTTGCAAAGTGGTGTGGATTTCAAGATCCGATATCTCGTTGCTCCTGGTTGTGGTGTGGTATAGAAGATGACGTAGTCTAGTTCTTTCCATCCCATGAAAGCGATGAGAGTAAGAAGCCATGAGTAGTGAAACTATGTACCTGCTTATTTCACGTCTTTACAGTCGATTTGGAATAGGTTTGACAGATATGGCTCCCAACTCATGAAGGTGCCTTCTGCGCACTGGGCTGCAACTACAATAACTCCTGCTCGTACTTCATATTTAAGTCATTTTATTAGCAGTTTGCATGTTGAGATCTTTTCTCCCAATTGTGTCATGACATCGTTAATTTGTCTGATTATAATTCCTCTCATTCCCCTATCGGTGCCATATTTCTTCTTCATTTCTTCTGCCAATGATTTTTCCTTGGATGTGTCATCCAGTATCAGCACGAGATCCATACCTCAGATGAGTTCAATAGTTATGGAGATGGGTTTATCCAGCCATACATCCCCTCCATGTGTAACTGCTAACAGTTGTTTGACACATGTTGTCGCATATTGGCCTCTACCAAAGTGTGGTATCTTCAGCAATCCTAGGATTTTGGTTCTATCTAGTCCGGTTTCCCACTTGCATGGCTTAGTGATAGTTCCTTTGAAAGGGTTCACGACTATTGTCTCTGAAAATACTTGTGGTCCAAGCTCTAGATATTTTATTTTATCTGCTACGTCATGGTTATAAAACTTGAGCTTCCCGATGTCACCCAATAGCTGGGAGTCCACTTGTATGCCTTCTGGTGTATGAGGCAACACAATCTCTGTAGCTGGTCTCTTTCAAGGTGAGATCAGTATCTGAATCCTGTATTTCGGCTATGTTGGCTGATTCAAAGTTCCAACAGCTTCTAGTTTCTCCTTCTCCATCCATTATTCCCAAGATTTACCCATTTTTCCAATTGGCTCGTCTGAAAAAGAAAAGTCTGGGATGGGTATTTTTGGAGCCTCTGGTTGGAGCTCTACTTTTGGGTTCTATGTTCTTCTGTTTATTTCCATGGTTGCTTCAGCATTTTCTGGTTGTCCTTCCTGATGAGTTCCTACTACTTGGTTATGAAGCTCTTGCGCTACTTCTGGCGTATCCTCTTTCATGGTTTCTGCTTGGGGTTGTGGGATCTCTTTCTGGATCGATGTTGATTCGACTGGAATATCCTCCGGCGACGGGCTTTCGTCAATATCAATGATCTATAGTGGTTGCTGCTCATTTTCTTCCTGTGTTCCTTGTGACCTAGTTTGAACCCTAGTTGATCTGACTGTCTGGCCTAGTTCTGTGAGATTTGTTGGTGTCATACTAGTGTCTTTCGAACATTTTTTTAGTTCAAATAGCTCAGATAAGATTTTCGATCTTGCTCTATGCGTTTGGGCTGCTATTTCTCTTACTTTTTTCTTCTTTTTTGAATAGACTAACTGTTTTTGTGCTCGTGTGTTGTATGGGTGTGCCATGAAGCTTGTTGAGGATGCTTCCTACCTTGTGGAATTAATGCACCATAAGTGTGGGTTCACTGCATCCGCAGCAGTTTTGTACCTGCCCTTATGGCTACTTTGTCATCGCTAGTTGGCGCGTTTAGTGCAACATCCCATTCTTCCTTTCGTTGCTTTAATTCTGCCTCATGATGTCCTTTCAATATGTTTTTTCTAACTTTCCTTTCACCTCTTGTTCCCTTTCTGATATGGCCGTTGTCTTTTCCCTCTTTTTTGTTTTTTTTAACTGCACGATAGGTAGTCGATTATATTTGTATAGCTTCAGTTGGCTCCCATTAATCATTCCTTTGAGATCTGTGCCTGCTAGATCTTTCAACTGTATAGCTCCTCTATCTATGACATCTTTTACCTCATATGGTCCTAGCCAATGCATCCTCGGCTTCCCAGGGTGTTGTCGTGCTTTACTGTCGTATAGCAATACTAGATATCCTTCCTTGAACATCTTTCTCTTGATGTGGTGGTCGTGCCATGCTTTATCCCTCACTTTCTGTACTTGTTGATGGAATCCTTCCAAGATTCAGTCTTCCTCCATTGACAGTAATTGATCCAGTCATTCCTGGACTATGCCTCATTCTGTCATTTGTGTGATAGTTGCTACACGTAGACTAGGTATTAGAAATCCTAACTGTACTACTGCTTCTTGACCATAGACCAGTTTAAATGGTGTGTGACCTATCAAATTTTTTCATGTAGTCCTATATTCCCATAGTATTGTTGGTACCTTGAGATCCCAATTGTCCCTGTTGACATTACATATCTTTTTCAGGGCATTCTCTAGAATTTTCTTGAAGGCTTCTACCATGCCATTAGCCTGTGGGTGATATGGTGTGATTTTTTGGTGATGAACTTTGATTTCTTAAAGAATCACTTGGATGGTGTTATTGATGAAGTGCGTTCCTTGGTCGCTCATTAGAAATCTTAGGCACCCAAATATAGTAATTACCTGTTCGAAAAGAAAGTGGCCAGTTGTCTTTGCGCTACAATCTTTTACTAGTTCATCTTCGGCCCATCTCGTTAAAAATTTCGTCGCGGTGATAATGTATCTCACCCATGTTCTCTTGGTGGGTGGGTTAATGGGTCCCACAAAGTCTATTGTCCATTTTTCAAATGCCTGAAGTGTCACTTGCGGTTGTAGTGGCATCTCATCCCTTATGTTGGGTTTGTTGACCCGTTGACAGACATCACATTGCTGACAATATTCTTTCGAGTCTCGATGGATCGTTGGCCACCATAATATTGCACGTAGTACCTTCTGTGCGGTAGTTTTTCCTGCATAATTTCCTCCTGCTATTCCTTTGTGGGATTCTACTAAAATTATTGGTCGTTCGTGGTCTAGTACGTATCGTCGTAAGATACTATCTGCACCCATTTTGTATAGATGCCCTACAATCAGTTGATAGTCAGTTGTACAGACTACCGGGTTCTTTTTTTGCACAGTGGTATATCTCTGTGGCGCAATACCTATGCTCACGTACTGGATGATCTCTGTGAACTAATCATCAGCAATCTGTACTAAGAATAGTTGTGCATCTAGAAATTTGTCTTCTAAATTCGTTGGTTCCTATCCATTTCTGACCCTCGATAGGTGGTCAAGTCCTACATTCAATTTTCTTGGTTTAACTATTACCTCAAAGTTGAATTCTTGAAATAGAAATAACCATCGATAGATTCTCCCCCCCAACACTAGCTTGTTGACTAGGTATTTCAGGGCTGAGTGATCTATAAACATCTTAAAGTGTTTTCCTAATAGCTAATGTCTATATTTCTGTAGTGCATAAACCATATCTAGGCCTTCTCTTTCTTTCATGTTATAATTTTGTTCTGAATCTGATAATTTTCTGCTTGTGAACGCTATCAGGTGATCCAAGTCTCCTTCTCTTGGTTGCACTAAGATAGCTCCAAGTTCTATCATTGATGCATCTACATGTACATGGAATGTCTTCTCCCAATCTGGAAATACCAATATTGGTGTGGTGACCATCTTTCCCTTAAGGTTATCTAGACCATGTTGGCACTTGTTGTTCCATTGATACTTTGTATCCTTCCTTAACAGTTTTTCCATTGGCGTTGTAATCTGGGCGTAGCCTTTGATGAATTTCCTGTAATATCACATATGTCCTAGTGTTGCTCTTAGTTGGCATACTGTTTTTGGTGCTGATAGGTTAACAATGACTACAATTTTGGTCGGATCCAATAGCAAACCCTATATGTGTCCCAATAGTATCCCAAATGGTGTTCCATACTATGTGTCCCAATAGTATCCCAAATGGTGTTCCAAATATGCATTTCTTGATATTCAGTGATATCTGGCATTGTCTACATCGTTATAACATCAGTCGTAAAACTTTTGCATGGGTTTTTAGTAAGATATACACTGCCCAATCATCCAAGTATACTTTAAGGAATTGATGGATGAATTCCTTAAATGCTGTGATGACCACTCTAGAAAATATCACAGGTGCATTCTTCAATCTGAATAGCATGACTGTCTACTGATAAGATCATCATTATGTCGCGAACGTGGTGTTGTGTCTATCCTTATGTGCTATCTTAATTTGATGATATCCTAAGAATCCATCGATGAATGAGTAGGCTTCATGGCCTCCTACGTTATCGAGTACTTCATCCGTGAATGGTGTGGGGAATGGGTCGTGTAGGCATGCATTGTTCAACTTCCTCAAGTCAACACATATCATGATCCCTCTTCCCTGTTTCTTATCCTGTACTACCATCGGGCTTATCCATTTTGATTCTTTGATTAATTCGATGATTCTGGCCTCGATCATCCTATCGATCTCATCTTTAGCTTTATGTTTATATATGGGATTCAATCTATATGGTCATTGTTTAATGGGTCTCGCATCATGTCTAAGTGGTATATTCATTTCTCCTAATTCTCTGGCTATGCATTTCATCTCTATAAAGGTTGTGGGAAAATGTTCATTGTATTCGTGCAACAATTCTTTCATGCTTTCTAGTGTCTGTGTGTCCTAGTAATCTCCAATGTTGACCATTTTCAGCTGCTCGACGGTCCCTATGTTAACCTTCTTTATATTGATTGACACAGATATGACCTCTGACTCCAAGGATGGTCCTTCCACATCTCTCTCACCTTCAACTTCTTCGATCTGAATATCATGTGGATCATATTCATCTGTTTCTTCCTCCTGTATGTGGTAGGATGACAGTAGATCCTTGACTGTCTTCTT
This sequence comes from Picea glauca, assembly GCA_000966675.3. Taxonomy (NCBI): domain Eukaryota; kingdom Viridiplantae; phylum Streptophyta; class Pinopsida; order Pinales; family Pinaceae; genus Picea; species Picea glauca. The sequence goes on along the minus strand of JZKD02S1996438.1, from coordinate 38,327 downwards.
ATTTCATTGTTGTACCTCTGTGATAGATTCTACTTCCGGTTCTTGAATGAATATGATGTTTCTGATATGTTTTAGGGCCACGTCTATGTTGGGATTCTGATGCTCGAATGATAAAGTGACTGTAAAGTTCTTTTGGAGTGTCTCCCATATATTGGTTCTTGTACGCATTTCCTAGTTCGTATACCAATTTGTAATTTGTATTCCCTCTAGAGTATGAATGAAGTGGTGAGACCATTCCTTCGGTGGCGTCATTTTCCATAGCGTTTTACACTCCTCCAAGTGTTCTGGTGGTGTTCCTAGTCCATCATATTTATGTTTTTTTTTACTTGTTTGTTCTATGTCAAACCTTATGCGTAGTAATCTCTTACATTGGTACCAATCTATGATAGTTTCTTTGTGTGCACCCCACCATATTGCGGGTGTAGCCTTTAGTGCTAAATCCAGTGCTAGCAATCTCTGGTTTCTAATAATTCGTTTTCATATTATGTCAAGAAAGTTTCCAAATCATTTAGCCCATGAAAACTGGGTGGTTCTCTGATTTCTGTGCCAATCCACCTTACTGCGCAGTCTATTCTGGCACACCTTCTCATGGATACTTCATGTAGTCTTTACTGATAGTTTTCTAACCCAGTGTCTGAGTCTATTGTACATGAAGTAATTCTTCACCAACGGAGTACCCTATCTATAGTTGGGTTTATGTAGTCTGCATCGCGCACAGTTTTTCTATACAACTGGATGATCTCTTCTAAATCTAGAAAAGTAGGTTCTATGAACCTCTCACCTTCTGATGGGTCGAGTGGGGATATGACCCTGTAGTCCCCCAACTCAAATGTCATTTTCTAGTTTTTAAGTTGATTATGGCTTGTTTATCAAATGCCCAATTCAGACCAAGTAGCGTCAGGAAAGGTGTGGTGTCGTCTACTATTTCGATGACTTCAAAGTCTGTCGTAGTGCGCACACCATCTAGATCTACCATCACTCCTTTCAATCTACCTATTAGTAGGACTCTATGTTGGTTTGCTATCTTTAATTGAATAGTTGAGTATCCTAGTGTAGTTTCTCCCATACATTTCCATGTATCTTTTGGTAGTACATTCACTTTGGATCCTAAATCTAGTATAATATATCCCATATTGAAATCCCCAATGTTAGCATTTAGTCTAAATTCCCTACTTGTTATTCTTCTTGTGTGTAGGTGGTTGACAGTTTTCAATTATGGCTTATGTTTCGTCTCGCTGCAACATTTTTCTAGGATGTTTTGCAATATTTTGACAGATGAAGAATCACTTAACATTTTGAGGCATGATTGAAAAAAGTCTTTGATAGTAATTACTTGTTCCTTGGGTTGTATTCTGTTGGTATGGTCCAGTGATGGTGTCATTTCATATTCTGGAGCTTCCTTTCTCTGTTGTGCAGTCGGCGCAACATTCTCCTTCTGGAATTTTTGTTGGGATTCCATAAAGATCTTATTCTCTTTATGTGTGTCTAACTTCTTCTTGGGGTCAGTGTTCTTCTTTACCCATTGGTTATGAATTGGTTCTTGTTGAACTGCATCATTTCCTGTTTTCATTCCTCCTCGAGTGACTATGTTGATGTTTCAGCCATCATCCCTTGCTTTGACTGAAATCCACTGAACATTCTGGTTATTCTGATTCCTTTTTTCCTAGATATTTACAAGTAATGTCGGACATTCCTCCGTATCGTGGTCCGATGTGCGACAATACATACAAGTCGTTGGTGGCAGTGGGCACTCCCATGCATAATGTCCTGGTTGCTAGAAATTGTGACATGTGTCTAGTCCTCTACCATGTCTGAAACCTCCTCTGGCTCGTACTACTCTTATATATCCTGCGTGACCACCTTGTGGTGCATTATACTGTGGTGCCTGATTATATTGTGCGGTATTATACTGGATATGTGTCAGGTTGTACTGTGGATGCGCATTATTGTACGGCTGAGGTGAAGTATTATATTGTTGGTGTGCGGTGTTGTATGGGGTTGGGGCTTCAATGAACTGTGGTATTTCTTGCCCCGTCATCATTTCTTCCTGTATCCTGTATGTGTCTAATATTCTTTCC